>VXAV01010318.1:86542-96636 GCA_013399715.1 Alectura lathami | reverse complement strand
CGGCTCCGCTCCCGCTCCCTCTGCCGGCCGGCCGCCGCCGTCTCCCACCTACACGCTGCGTTGCTCAGCAACCTGCGAGTTTGGGGGCCTCTCCCCACAGCTCGCTGCTGATGGAGTATTCCCAGCGCCGGCCTGCCCTGCTTGCCCCAGTGCCCCGGCACGGCGCTGGGCCCGTAAACCGACGCTCGCCTCTCCTCAGCGCCCCGACTGCTCCAGGCAGAAGCCTCCTGCTCACGTTTACATGCTAATTCCTTCCATATGGTTTTACTGCTTGCTGCTCTGTCCTTCACAGCACCAAAATCATCTCATCCTATAGTGAAAAACGAAGTCTACTTGGAATGAACAAGAGAGAGTCAAAAGAAATGTGACTGGGGAGCCTGCCTCGCAGTGACAGCACAAGCGCGCAGCCTCCCAACTGGATGCGTGCCATCCTTAGTCATGCACAGCTGGTGTTTGCTCACTAAAATACTCTGTTCATAAACAAGCAATCTCTATCCCATTATTGCTGGCATCTATTAATTCAACTTGTTTCTACTATAATAAATCGGCTCTGGCCAGGCAGCTTTCATAAATAGTCATTCTAGTCTGAATATGAATCGTCCTGGCATGAAACCCAAAAATTCTTCCCAAGTGCTCCTAGGGGAGCACAACTCACCGCTGGTACATCAAAAGAATGAAAAAAATCAGCTGTCAAACTAAGCAAGCAATTAAAAACAGGACACAGGGGTAAAACTTGAAGATATTTCTTAACACAAAGAGAAAACTGCATGGATTTATAGATCTTGGTACAGGCACAAGCATTTACACAATTCTTAACCAATCCATCTACAACAGGTAACCCAGGGTACCAAAGTCTAATAAACCAGAAAGGGAGCCCGCTAGTCTCCCTGGCCTTGCACCAAAAACTCAAAAAGGTCTTGGACATGGTATCTAGGTATCTAAATGAAATCCTGTCTTAAGCTATTTACTCTGAAACCATGAGGGTAAAAATATGCCAAGCAGACGGAGCACCAGCACACAAGACTTGAACTCGTGAATGCTAATCCCGGCTCTGCCAACAACACAGTGCCAGTGACAACGTCCAAGGCTCTGTCGATTCTTTAATACTGCAGACTATCATTATAATAGCTGAGAAAGCTTCTGCGCTAAAAAAAAAAAAAAAAAAAAAAAAAAAAAAAACACCCTGCTTATTTATAGAAACAGTGGTTCCTTTTCTTCTTACTGCAGAAAGCAGGCTTTTAAGAGAAGATGGAAGGAAGCTTGCTTTTATCAAGAGGACAAGGAATTCCTTTATGCTTTGATTGTTAATCTGCTTCCAGCTTATGACACTATCAAACAACAATACGGTGTCAAAGCTGTTACTGAAAGCAGCAAGAATCTGCTCTAATCCAATCTCCTCTGAAAGCATCTTCCACAGATCTCTCTCACCAGAAAACAGTTGCTCTCAATAGTCTGTGACCTGTTTAATCTTAGAAAAAGAATACTTGAAAGATCAGAACACAGTTTTTAACATCATTTAGCTCCAATATACTACTAGCTTTGAAAACCTACTGATAAACACTGAATTTGTAACAGAAACAGACTGTATCTAATAAAGAATCAAAGCACAAACCCTTATGGTCATGGTGACCCTGCTTTGCAAGTCCTTTCTTTTCTGCTTTAAGCAGTACATCAGGTTCAAGCATCAGTATTTTGCTTGTAAGAGACATAAGCACTGTAATGAAGTTGTGGGAGGCTGCTGAAGCTCTGATCTACTAACAGAATCACTACCGCTTCCTGAGAAACAAGTGAACGTAAGATAGCAATGAAGGCAAGGAAAACCATGGGAAGGCGATGCAGTCATTAGTTACTAACAGTAAAACAAAGAGGCCACTGCTGCATACCTGAGGTCAAGGAAATTCACGGTCAACTTCAGCAGGAGGCACCACTGAACTCTGAGAAACAACCTCTTGCTTATTTCACTGTAACAAAACCCAGTATTACTGGGATGCCTACAGCTGACAGCCTGGATCAAGGGCCCAGAGATACTCGTTTCACAGTCTTAACTCGCACAATTAGTGAGCTGAAATCAATGGCAGCACAGAAATGGAACACCAGCAAGTTGAGGCACAAAGATTAATCACACACCTTTATGATGATATATGCCATTATTTTATTTTATAAAAGATACCCATGCATAAGCAAACAAAACAGTTGAGTTTATTCAGTTCAACTTAACTTCACATTTTACAACTTCTAACTACACCAATGCACAATTTTACCATGCTGGCAGCTTGTTAGGTTGTGACCATCAGTCCATGAGAATCACAGCAATTGCATCTGCTCTTCTCTGATCAACATCCACCAGCCTCTGGCCTCCGATTTTACACCACCACGTAACCCTAACATCAGAAATGACTCGTGCCTTTCTACATTTACTCAACATTCCATTTAAAATTATATCTCAGTCAAATATATTGCCAAATAACTCCAGCAACAACCTCTTCAATCATTTGACCATCGTCTCTTATTTATGTGCTTCACACGCATTTTAGTGGGCTACTGAAGTGGTGCCTCACACCATTATGTTTAGAGCCAGATGTTTAACTCCTAACTAAAGGGTACAGTCCCACAACTTACGCATGTCAGAATTAAAGAGATGTTCTGTCTACATTTACACTGTGCACAAAGCTGCATGCATAAGCAGTATCAGACAATCCTAAAAACACTTTAGCTACATGGAAAGTTGTGTGCAATTAGTCAACATGGTTTCCATGGAGCTGCTCAATGACCATGCTACAGCACAGAACTGCCTGCAGGATCACATTTATTTTGGAAAAGTATTACAGCAAATGCCATGTTTTAACATTAATTAGAAAGAACCACCCAAGCAGTTTTGCTTTTCAAGATGACAGATTTTTCTACAGAATCAAATTACTCCAGCGCCCTATTTAAAACACAGAATTAAAAACTGTGAAATACCAAGATCAGATGCCATTACAAACAACATGCATTTCATATAACAGCTTTGGCACTCTCTTCTTATCAAGAATGATTGATTTTATGGAAATTTTAAGAAATCCTTTACAAATTCTGTAGAACTGTGCAGACGGCATGCAAACTTCACCCATACCTGTTTTATTTTACTCGCCTTTTACAACACAAGAAGAAAAAGATGCTACATCTACCAGGTTAAAGTACGTCAGAATACCTTGTTTATGTTACCTGAAGTTAACTATGAAATATTTTCTAAATGCCTTGTGAGAATTCAACCAACTAACACATTAAGGTTGACTGTGACAAAATTCCAAGGCCGTGCTGAATATGCTTTCCTAGATTATTTTAGTTTGAACAGTAGTGCCTCACCTAAACTAGATGTTTCCTCGCATATCTTTCATGGCCCTTGCATTCAGATTATCAGTAAATTTGAGCTTTCACCATACTTCAGAAGCTTCACTGAAATTCTTTGTGGGCTACACTTTCATCTTGTATTTATTAGCTGTTTTGGAACCAATGCTTTATGGGTACTAAACTCGTGTTATACACCCTTCCATAAGGAATAAAGAACAAACTTACAGTGTGCTTACGTATGACATGTGGCAATAAATGCACACAGTGGAACTACTCCCAGGCTATAGCAGCAGGTGAACATAATGGAGACCCCTCGTGTTTAAGAATTAAATGGTTCCCACTGTTTATTTACAATCTGATTAATAGTTTGAGTTATGCAATACCAAATTGGGCTATGATATTTTGTCACTCAAAAAAAAATGTATTCCCAGACTTCGGGGAAGAAAACAGCTCCTTTTTTCCCTTCAGCCCTTTAAGTATTTTTATACATTAATTCCTCCTGGAAAAGTAAATCTTCACAGCTACAAATAATGCTTTAGACAACACTCAGCAATTACTCATATTTTTTCCAAGTTTGAAGTGATAGAAATTAATTGTTTATTACACATCTCCAACCTACACAAACATCCTCCAGTATGTCTGTACGTCCTTGCAAAACTGCAGTTGAAATCAGAGACCCAACAGAAATGGCACAGCCAAACCCAGATGAGAGCTGAGTCATTCGTGGTGCTGATTCAATATAAACAGATTTACATAAACTCAAAAGCCCATAAACAAAGAAACTGACTGCCAGAGTAAATACCCGGATTTAATGTATGTGACTGCCCCCAGCAATAACAATTTTATTTATGACTCACACATTTGTTCAACATTAGGACTGATAATTAGATGTTCACCTACCGAATCATTTGCTGCTAGGGCGAGGGCTATATTTACTGCAAGAAAAGAAAACACAAAGATTAACTGCAAGAGAATTTATTTTCTCAATATTGAGAATGTTATTGTTCGTAACAAGAGAAAACAATATAAATACATCACACTTGCTTAATAAGTGTATTCGTTACCTTGGTTCTCAGCTTCTAGTACCCTTACTAGTTTAAGTGGCAGCAGCACCCACATTTCAATCCATGCTTGCTAGCAAATTCCCAAAACCAGCAAGCGCTATGTTTCTACAGGATGCTGTGAAATAAAATTACCATCTAACCACTTTGCCAAAGGAAAACATCAAGAAAACTTCTTGATGACTTCTGGAAACTAGACATTGCTATAAAAATAACTCTACCACAGCTAACCTCACCACATTCTGTAGTGAACTTTTTTAAAACTAGAGATTAGATAAGTGTTGTCCCAAACTACTTAACTACAGTGACCAGAAATACATTTGTAACCTTTTTTTCATTTCTTGTGATACATTAAAATGGACATTTTCTGGAAGAAGGCACAATTCATGCTTTTTGCTCAATTTGTATGTCAGAAAACAAAGTCTCGTCTACCCTGAAAGCACCTGCAGCAACTAAAGAAAGAGAAATCTAACAGGATGAAGCAATTAATTGTCAGTTTGTTCACAGCTTTGTTCACAGCATTTCCATCAATACTTAACTCCTGTACAAAGTGCATGGAAGAAATGGAACCTTTTAATGGTTCACCAGCTTCCACTATGTCGGAAGATCCAGAAACTTCAGTATAAACAAACAGTATGTGTCATATTCCAGTCAGTAAAGTTTTTTTTATATATATACACGTTTTTATTAAAAACGCTCACACACACACACACACCTGTCTTGGACAAAATCTTTGTTATTTACACATGGCTGTATCTCAGTCTATAAAACATTTTAAGATAAGCTGCAGTCAGCATTGTTCTACCAGAAGGGTGTGTAGCAACAGGAGGAGGGATAAATGGCTATAAACTGGAAGAGGGGAGATCTAGGCTAGATATCAGGAGTAAGTTCTTTAGTGCGAGGGTGGTGAGACACTGGAACAGGCTGCCCAGAGAGGCTGTGGATGCCCCCTCCCTGGAAGTGTTCAAGGCCAGGCTGGATGGGGCTCTGAGCAACCTGGTCTAGTGGGAGGTGTCCCTGCCCATGGTAGGGGGGTTGGAACTAGATGAGCCGTAAGGTCCCTTTCAACCCAAACCATTCCATGATTCTATGATAAGAGTAAAAAGGAATGGAGAACAAGTTGAGGAGACACTTCCAGCTTAAAGTATTAGTGTGGAAAGTGGGAAGTTCTTTAAACAAAACAGCGAGGAGGTTAACAAGGAAAATTACATAGCTCTCCCTAAGACGCACACAGGCTCTGTTTACTCCTAAGCTGATACAGTGTATCAACTTTATTCTTCAGTTTGCTATTTAAATAGATGCTTGATTAACCATTCCCTGAACCAAGCAGAGAGAATTAATCCTCTGCAACTTGGAGCCTGATCTACAAATCAAAGGTAAGGAGAAAAACATGCAAACCAATGATTAAACAAATAAGCAAACTGCATCTCATGTCTGAAGGGGCACAAAGGAAGCAGCAAGTTACTCCACATACCGCTCTATTACGCCTATTGCTCTATGAGTCTACCTTCTTCCCATATAATTATCACGTGTGAAAATTAAAGTATAATCCACCATGTTTCTTCAATAAAGGATACTTGACTACGGAAAGGAAAGCAGGAAGACAGTGGGAATAACATAGTGGGAAAGCCCGAGTTTATTAGCTGGATAGTTACCTGGACATAATGTACTCTTCCAAATCCCAGCTGATGACTGCACTCAGTTCTTTGTATTACCAACAGTTTCAAAAGGGTTTAGAAAGGCAGCACAGGACCCTAACCCTAACCTGACCCTAAGCATTCACATGGGCCCTCAAAATTTAAGTCCAGCATAATCAGGACTGCAAAACAGGAGAGCATATATATTCAAAAAGCGCAGCACTTCCGACCACCACCTCTAATCTTCATGGGATGCTGCAAAGACATCATGCTATCTCTGCCCACGCCAAACCAGCCAGCATCAAGAAGGAAGTGCAGAAAGACCCAAGTTAGTTTTCTTGATATCAGCACAAGTCTGGGATGGTTTACCAGCTTGGACTTTTAAAATCTGAAATCCAAACTGGCCGTAGGAATAAGCACAGCTGAATTCACAGAATGTTGAGCTGACAGTACTAATAAAACTGCTTGGCTCAAAATCAGACACATACAGAGCCAGCTGAGTATGTCTGCATCTGCGGCACAGTTAATCTACATCATCAGTAAAATATTCACAGACAACAGAGATGAACTCTCTGAAAGACAACTTTTAAATACTTAGATCTCAATGTAAGCAGTATTCAGAAATAGAACATGTTTCTCGCTAGCTACCAGAATATTCTAACATGTAAAGAAGGTCCGTTATCAGAAAATGTGATCTTGGTCCTGGAAAAGACCCAGGAATAAATACTATCATTTCCCTTGCCAAAGACCAGACTTGTGTCCAGGCTGGTCAGGTGAACAGATGGATTTTGGCCTCTACCTTGAAAGAGTGAGTTTCAACAACAGTACATCCTACCTGCAGAATAAAAACATAAAGAGAAAAACAGAAATGACCAGGATATGTTTGACCACGTGTTGACTTCACCAGTTCTCCTAAACAGCAACCATAAAATCATTAAGGCTAGAAAAGGCCTCTAAGACCATCTAGTCCAACCATCAACCCATCACCACCATGCCCACTAAACCATGTCTCTCAGTGCCACAAGTGAAAAATCTCATCTCATTAGCCTTTGCTGGAAACATCTGACAAAGACCAACATAACGTATCAGTAGTTTTGTTTTCTTCAGACTGCAGGATTAACAAAATTTAAGTAAGAACACCAGCCATGAGTTTTCCCCACACTTACACAGTCGAAAATAGTATGAGTTTCAGTAATAAGAAACTTCTGTTCTTTCAAGCTCATACTTGGAACTCTTCTCATGCCAGGACCAATTTTCTCCAGGGCTCTCATTTTCAGGGTAATGCAAAAGAGGGGACAAAAGAGAGGAGGGGAAGAAAAAAAAAGTCTTCACTGACTGAGGGACACCGGTAAAAGAGAGGAACTCAATAGGAAGTACAGATATAGGAAACAGATAGGTATCAGACAAACCAAAAACGCATACTATACAAAAAATATCAAAACCACCTAAGTATTTAAATAGAGATTGAAAAATACTTCTATAAAACACTTATTTTAGTCAGAGACTACATGGATTTCAAAAGAGTTAGAAGCAACAAAGAATATAATATGAAAGCTATGTGTGACAGGAAGAAAGAATTACTGAACAGAAACACAAAGACAGGTTAAAGAATGGCCCTGACAAGCCTGACCCTGGTAGGTACCCACTCATCCTGAAAGGGAGATCTGGAACAATTGGCATACAAACCCATTGGGAGAAAGAATACAAACAGCCTTGACAGTACTTCAGAGGGATGCAGACAACAAGAATGACAGTATTTTCTGTGGTGTGTTAGGAATTAAGAGGAATATATACAGCCTCTGATTGCCACCCTCCTTCCCTTCTCAGTCAGGGGAACTGCCACCACACATGTCCCCCACAAGCCTCTGTTAGTTTCTTCCATACAAATTATTTGATCTTAATTGTTTATCCAAACCATTACATTTATTCTTATTTTAATAATCAAGAATTTATATTCCTCTTTCTTCTCAACACTACAAATAAATGCTTTCATTAACAAAAGGCTGTCCAGCACACAGTAACATTTGAATGGATCGTTTACATTTCCGCTCTCTTAATTAATGCCTATTGAATCCTGGTTTTTGTTTTTAAATGAATGGGTAAGGACTCCCAGCTCCTTAAAGGCTTATAGATACGTTGCACTTTATGTACAGACTACATACAGACACCAGTGAGCAGAATTTAAATGAGCAAAATGAGAAATTAAGAACTACCTCAATGTGTAATCCATAGCAAACGGAGATGAGCAGAAGACAGTTTAAGCAGACAACATGCATTGATAACTTTTTTCCTTATCTGAGTGCTAGGAAGAGAACTTTAAACAAATTTATAAAATTTGAGAGATCTTTTCAAATATGTTTACCATCAGTGTCACCTTTGTTTTAACTGCAAGCAAACTTATGCAGTACTCGCAACATGTGTACCACCTTGTTTGACTACCTAGGAACAGGCTCTTATCGCTTTGTGTGGTTTATCAAGACTGCTACACCTTTCACTGTTACAATGGCTTTTCAAGTAGCTGAGATAATTGGACAGAGACCTGCTGATGAATCTTCTAAACACCAGTATCGTAGCATTCCCTACAGAGCACATGGCTGACAACATCGGACAGCGGAGCACTGTGCAGGTACACCTAAGCTGCTGGCAGAGGAACAGCATCACCTGCCCTCCACCTTAGCTTACTCTCAACTCAAAGCAGGCTGTCCCAGGGCAGCACTGCACTATTACAAATACATTATTTCAAAGTTCCTTGCTCAGTTTGTACCCACTTTAAATATGGTTCCAGAATCAAAGGCCTCGGTACCCATACAGATTTTCAGCGGCTGCAACAGGACTTCAAAGGCTAAGGGCTCTGTTAGTGGGACTCAATTACAAGATAAGTGCATAAAGACTGCCCAAATATTCCTTGCAAAGTATTATACACCATACAAAGTAAAAAATCTGAGAAAAACCATGCCCTTTTCAACAAAAAGCTTAGATGTTACCTACACAATATTGGACTTGGGGAGCAGAGTTTAGAGAGCAGGAAAACACACTTCTTTGGGGTCTTCAAGAAAAACTTTGTAATCTGTAAGGTGTAATTGCTGCCAGCTGAATGCAATTCAAAACCCACATTAGCATATAGATATTTATATATCTATTACAAAACAATAAAAACACAACAGACTGCACAAAAATAAGAAAAATGTTACCTGCTGTCGTTGATTTTCCAACCCCCCCTTTGCCAGAAGCCACGACCAACACCTGCTTAACTCCTTCTATGGGCTTTTGTTTTGGCAGCCCCCGCGACAGGATCCGGGCACGTCTGTCTTGTAGGACCTCATCCCTGGAGCCTGAGGACTAATTCAAAAGGAAGATAAGGAAACAGACATGCACCAAACTGCGCTGCAGCTGTGGCACCAACCTGCAGTTTTTGCAGATAAAGCTAAGGAGTACAAAGCAGCCTGTGATCCAAGGCAACTTCGTCACTGGTCCTAAAAACCTTTTCGCACCCCTAAAGCAGCCTGCTTCACACTGCAGCTTGAAGGTATGGGGCCTACTCAGAATTGATCCCAGGGGACAGTTTGTTTAGACACAGTCTAACGTAATCAATCTTAGACATTAAAAAGAATCAGAACTTTCAGTAAAACAAACCAAAACTTCAGCACCAGTAATCTGGAGACTTCAAACAACTGCCTTCATATTGCTTAATTTTCAAAATTCTCCCTGCGATCACTAGGGTTAAAAATGAAACCTTGTGACCTCTCTTTTCCCGAATATCCCCGAAGCCAACGTCACGACCCGCACAGCTGCTTTCATGAGCTGTACCACCACCACATTAACACACACGGTGGCCAGCAGCCGCTCGTATTTTCAGCACCAGACCACCAAAACGAGAGCCTCTGCACCCCGAGTGCGGTCCTCCACGCGGCAGCAGAAGCACAGCGAACACGGCTGACAGCGCAGGAGCCGCAGCACCGNCGCCCGGGCTGTGCCAGCGGCTTCACGGCCCCGCGCGGCCGGGGCAAGCCCCGCGTAGCCGCTGGCTCGGAACGGGCACACGGCGGCTTGCCTGCGCCCCTGGGAC
>VXAV01010318.1:53518-71488 GCA_013399715.1 Alectura lathami | reverse complement strand
CGGCAGAGCGCAGCGGAGCCGAGCGTGGCCTCCCGTGCCCGCAGAGCCCGTGGCCCGTTTCCGCTCCAGCGCGTTCCTCAGAGCCTCCAGCCGTGTCAGCCAGCCCGGGCGGCGGGCACGCAGCCGCTGCCCGCCCCGGCCGGGGGAGTGGGAGGAGCGGGCTGGGAAGGCTGGTGGGTCAGAACAGAGATGGAAGTCACCTGCCAGATCCTGTCATGGGCAAAACAGACCTCACTCGGGGAGCACAGGTTAACTTCTTGCCAATTAACAAATACTTGCTTAGCAGTGCGAGTACTGGAAGGAAGAAAAAAAATCTAGACACACGGGAAGACAGCCCTCCTTTCACAGGCCAAGTAAGCTTCACTTCAGGCTCCTCACCTGGCCTCCACCTGTGTGCTCTCCTAGTGCTGTGCTGTCACTGCAGGTTACGTTCTGTCCCTTCACTGAGGGGACATGGGGCACCTGAGGCTGGGATCAGCACACAGCATTCCTCCTGCTGCTCCTCCTCACCCATTTCCTGCATGCCAAGAAAAGGCCCTCCACAGGCTGCAGTACCTTCAGGAGGGAGCATGGCAGCTGCTGCTGCTGCATGGCTTACCCCCCTGCTTCCCTCATGCTCACCCACCCCTCCAGCATTTTCTGCCCTTTCTTAAATGCGCTGTCACAGGGCTGCCACAGATTGGGCACGGCTGTGCCCTCCAGTGGGTCTGGAGTGGAGCTGGCTGGGTCTGGCACCAGGCAGCCCTGGTCCCCTGCCACTGGCTGCCAAAATCTTGCTAGGCACACCCAGTTCCCCTCAAACAGGAAAACCTGGAGTGCTAAAATACTACATCCATCCATCACCTTTGCAGTTGGGAAAAAATTAGGCAAAAAGAAGAAAAGGCTTAATTTTAACGAGGATAATTGGAAGAATTTTTGAGATGCGTTCTTCTTTTCTGAAATATAGGAGTTTTGCTTGTTTCAGGCAAAAAGTGACTTTTTCATGACATGACTGGGTTTATGGAATAAATTGTACATCAGTATAATCTTGAAAGTGAAATAGCTGCTTTTGTAACAAAAGACCTAAAGCTGGTTCCTGAGTTTTTACATTAATTGTGTCATACTGTGCACTTAAAGAAGGGCCAGGTAGAGCAGTGTGGCTGTGGTAGCAGTAGTTCTGATTTTTTTTTCAGACCACTAACCAAAAATGCTAGAATAGCTCATCTGTATTGATGTCAGCCATTTAGTCCTAACGTTGGTTTTGGTTTTGTATTTTTCTTAAAGACTACTAAAATAGCCTAAATATAATTTTTTTAAGGTAAAGATTGTAATATGTTTAAAGGGCTTCTGAGTTCATTCAACCAACCTGAAGAAAGCTGAAATACAAAATTTCTGTCCCTAGCTCTTTCCACTGCATGACTTTCACGTTGTTCTTAAAATGTTTCTCCCCTTGTTCAGAAGAGGCTGACGGGTCCCTTAGACCTAGCTTGTACAGCCTGTGCTGGGAAGCCAGAACATTTTGCTTGGAGAAAATATGTTTTATCTCAGAGATGGCGTGTTTGATGGAAGGCGTTATTAGTCTCTCAGAATAAGGAATATAGAGAAGGTTTCTCAGCACAGCATAAGTTGACTTTAGAAGTACCCTATTTCTAGTTCACTGATCTCAGAAATAATCTTAGATCTTGTAGGTAAAAGCAGAAAAATCATTGTGCCAGCTGTCTTTTAAAGTATCCAAAAAGAGGCATGTGGTTTTTTTTTTTTTTTTTCATAGCATGACTAAATCTGCTACAAGGTGGTTATGAGGGTCACTTGAAGGTTTAAATGCCTTAACCGAAGTCATTGGAAAAGTAATAAATAACTCTGAGGGGAGCTGCATGAGGTTCGGCCAACATGTGCAGCAGATACTTTTCAGGCATGAACCTAAATGATGTTTGTCATTGGTCCTTCTGAATCTTTCCTGGATACCTCGGCTTTGCAAGAGAAATCTGTTGTAACAAGATCTGGTCACCCTGCAGCAAAAAACTGTGGAAAGTTGGTGGTTTCTTCAGTCTTCAGAGGTCATTAGAAGGAATCGTCAGTTCTGGGCCTTTCTTGTAGGATAATGCTACTCTCCATATAGGGACGTGTACCAGTGCAAAAATAAAGAAATACAAGCACAATACACTACGATTTATGTAAAGCAGTGCTTAGTGACCTGTAACAACTTAGAAGTAGGTCCTCACCTTGAGAAGCTTCTAGGGAACCATAAATAGCACATTATGTAGGTGGCTTTGAATAGCTTCTGAGCTTTAAGAGACCCCTGCGGGTACCTTGGGAGCTCTGGAGTGGATGTTCTTTATCTGGGAAAAGGCTAGGGCTGTGCGTTATAGTGAGTCACTGCTCTTGGTTGTGTCTTCATGACTGTAGCTTTGTGACCTTTTGAGGATTACTAGGTCTTGTTTATGGAGAAACGTTGGTGAGGTAGGATCCATTGAAGGTGTATGTGCACAGCAAAACGCTTTGGAGGGAAAAAAGGAACTCCTTTTTAATTTAGGGGAGAAATAAGATCAGATTTGGCATATTTCACAGCTATGGGAGAAAAGAAATGTAAAAAGAATATTCATCTAAAGAATGTAAGGACCTACACTTAATGCAATGGAAACTGTCTCCCCTTACCTCATTTCCCTTGATTTGTTTTCTGGTTAAGATACCAAATAGAGTAAAGTGTGCCAGGTGCAGGTTGTTCTGTGACCTGTGGTACATTATGGAGTCTCTCTGATGCAGCAGAATGGATGAAATATGAATAAAGCTTCTCCCCGGGTAGTGAGACGGAATGGAGGTGTCAAAGAATAATTCATGTACGTTAGTTCCACAAACTAGCTTCCCACAGATTACAAAGCATCTCTGTTTTCATTACCAGTTGCATTGCATTTTTCTGAAAAACATGCTGAGATAACATTTTGCAGAATATGCTTTGCTGATGAAATCCTGCATAATTCAAATGGAGGTATTTAGTAAAGAGGGTGGGGGGAGGGCCTGGCTGCCTGTTTATCCTCCAGAACAGCTAAGAAGGAGTGTTCGGAGGCAGCACTGCTAAGGCTTCCTGGTGCAGGTTGCCTGCTCTGGTGATCACTGAGGACAGTTGTTTAATAAAGGCCCATGTTGCAGAGTAACTTGCTTTGCTGGTTTATTTATGTAGGCATTTTACTGAAAACAGCAAATCCACACAGCGCAATTTCCACGCCCAACCTCCTGCCTGTCACTCTGTAAGTTCTTTGCAGTGGCTGTTTGCATATCAGCATGTTGAGTTGGCAGCCTTCTTGTGCGATTTTGCTTGGCTTTTCCTGCATTAAGTGTCGCCCTGAAGAGCAGTCAGCTAGGCTTCATAGGTTGCTGAGGACCTTCAGCAATGGCAGCGTTTTGCTTTGGTTCACAAGGTTTACGCATTGCTGCTCCTTTCCCTGGCAGTGTGTCTTAGGACACCTGGAACACTAGTGTAGGACCTGAGGACTGCCATGCGTTACTGTTAGGTTAGCTCTTGAAATTCAGGTTAAAGTCTGCTACTCAGTTAAGAAAATTAAAGAACAAAAAAGTGTAATCCATAATAGGATGCTGAAACATGGCTGAACGTGTTGCAGACTGTGTTCAGCCATAGTTCTCAATCACAGCTGAAACCGTATGTGTCCACTCGTGAACGCTGGACAGTGTTCAGCCGTCACACGGTTTCCAGTGTTCTAGAAGATAATGGCTGTGCAGTACACATAGGAGCACCCTCTCGCAGCTTTAACTGGTCTCTGAATTCAGGTTTTTTCATTTTACCTCCTGTCTAATGCTTGTGAGACACTGAAAGCAAAATGTATGTCTCATTTTGTGATAAAAAAATGTGTTCAAAATTAGGCATCAAAATTAGGCATGAGAGAGGCTGAAAAATGATGAATATTTTTAACTATCTGGCCATAGGGCTTATAAATGTCACTTTATTTACCTTCTTGTCCTTCTAAATGACCTTCTTGCAGAATATTGTTTCTTCCATATGTGAAACTGTACAAAAACTTCCACAAGTCTCAGAGTTGGAATAATCTTCTGTGAGCTGTGCAGTGTAGCAGAGTCACTTATTTCTGATTCAGTGTCCAGGTACATACAATGTAAATGTATTTGACCTGCTCTGTCAAGAATCTTTTAATAGTAGGTATGCCTGCATTGTTCTTTATTAACATCCTGATGCTCGTCAGTTTCTGCTACTAATATTTAGCTAAGCATGTCAGACTGTCTGTCCTTTGGCAGCATTCATTTCTCTCTCTCATTTGAAGAGAGTTCGAAATGCCATTTGACTTTCAGGCCATCAGATGTATGACAGTGTTTATGAAGTATGGCAATCACTTGGGAATGGGAACCTGTATAATATTCTGCAGTGGTCAAAAGGAGTTTTGAAAGAAACCGTTTATAGCTTTTGAAAGAATCCCAGCATGTGACATTTTGGCTACAAAGAGCATTCTCTTTTTCCAGAAATTAGTAACCACAAAACTAATTAAGAAGGTATAGCTCTCCTCAGCCATTGCCTTGAGCATTTTGTTTAATCTCCACTGTAACAGAAGGATGAAACCTCACATGTATAGTTGTTTTCTTTGCCAAAAATGTTTATCTTTTAAAGAAAAGGGAGAGAGAAAAGAAAAATAAAGAAAAAGATCGTCTTTGTTGTTGTTTTTTAAGAAACTATTCATATTTCTTTTCCTTTTGCTTTGATAACATTGAAAGTAATGACTCCTTCCTGCCCAATCTGGTTAGCATCTCCTAGGTAATATTTCGTGGTTACTCTGAGCTGACATTTGTTTTTCTTCTAACAGGAATGTAAGGATGCTTATTCTTAACAAAGCAGTGGTGAGGGGGTATTTTTTTTATCATTGTCAAGCTGCCTGTGCCTTCTGTTTTTTCCCAAAGAGGTTAAACCCTTCACATGTACAGCACAGGAGACGGCATTGCTGTTGGCTGCGTAGTCTATCAGTTTGTCTTACAAAAGCACAGGTTGTTGCGTGTTATTCTTTGTGAACTAAACCAGAGGGAAATAAGCTACAAAGGAATTGCCTGATGCTTTCTGCTCAATACAGACCTAATTCCTTCCTCAAATAGATAGTTCTTTCAAGCAGTCTCTTTGATTGCTAAAGATGTGTCATGTCCCTTGCTCTGTACAAATCAAGAGAAAAGTCCCATTTAATCAGAAAGATTTCACCTAAATTGGTGGATAATATTTGGTAACTTTGTAATATTCTGAACAATATTAATACTTGTTGGTCATCATATTTAAATTGATCATCATGTGTAAATTGTTAATAGACTCTTCGTTTTGTTAGAATTATCCTATACTAGTTTATTTTTAACATGAAAATATAATTCACTTCACTGACAAGTCCCATGGTATTTGTCATATTTCATAACTGTAAATAAAGCCATAATTCACACGGTAAATTATTCTGTCTGAAATAATAGTAGTACATGGTGCATTCCAACTAAATCTGGCTCCACATGCAGCTAACAAATTGGCTTAACTGTATGTACAGCATTGTGCAGCTAATCATTATGTGTCTCATAAGCTTCCATAAGCCTGTCAGTGCGAGGTCTGATGCTGTAGGAAAGAAGTATAACTACTCTTGGGAGCCTAATTATTGTCATGTTGTTTTGTCATTTTTGTACTAGTTTTGATGATAAGCCTGCATGGTGGACAATGAGAAACATTGATACAGTTTTCTGTAATCTTCCGTAGATCCAGAGGGGGCTTGTTATCTACATATGCTTCTTCAAAGGTGCCGATGAGGATCTTGTTCCAAAAATTGGTATGATACAATCCTTATAAATTCTTGTATTGTTGGAAAAAGAATTAAGTGCTAGAGCCAGAGAAGGCAGCAGTCACTTAGACTAGAAGTCAAAAAGCCATCCAACAGCCTCATTCCAAATCAGCCAGCTGGCTGAAAGAACAGCTTGGTTGGTGGTGTTTCATTTGACAGCTGTCCGTGCCTCTTTGTCTGTTCATGATCAACCTGTTAGAAAATCAGTTCACACCGAATGTTCACGATGATAACACTCCAGCAAACAGAGAAAGTGCTGCACCTGCTGGTGGACACAGTGCAAGTATCAGGCAACAGCTTCAGTCCAGGACAGAACTGAACTTAGAGAAGATGGTTTTCAAACAATTCACAGCGTCCTTGAAGAGGTGCTTTAATTCTGCTCTCGCTGTATGTGCAGGATGTTTAAGATTACAGCCAGTAGAGGGAGTTGGGCAGATAACTAACCGGTGTCCTTCCCATCTCATACTGCATACCCTGTTAGTCTTTCAAGTGCAGTCTTCTGGATCAGAAGCGATAACAGCAATAGTTCATTCCCTCTTCTCCTCATGCACTTTAACATTTACATTAAAGTGGAGATGATGCTGTGAATAAGGTCAAATGGTAGTGTTTTCTGTCTCCAGAGTACTTTTAGCTTTTTTTTTTTTTTTTTTTTTTTCATTTGGTTAGTTGGTGGGTTTGGTTTGTTTTATTTTACTTTTATTTCATTTCGTCTGCCTCTTTTCCTCCATCACTAGCACTGTAACACCTGGGGAATTCAGTGATGATGTGGGTTCCACATAAAAGCGCCCTGTTTCTGTGGCTTGCTGATATGAGTCATTTCACAAAAGGTCATGTAACAATAGTCTATTTCAAGCTACATGCTGGGACCAGCAGAAAGACCTAGCAATGTGCAAGCGCAGGTGCTATTGAAAGTGCTGAGGGCAGCTCTTGGTTTTCAAGGGCAGTCTTTCTGTGATGCTAAACTAAGTTGAAATATTTGGGTGTATTTAACAGCATGATATGAAAATTGATTTTGTGCTTGTGAGAGTTTTAGAAAAGTGATATTTGAGAATAATCACCCTTTCAGCTGTGCGGCAGCTGAAACAGCCAGAAAAAGAAAGTTCTGTTTCTGTTTTTAGGAGATTCATCCACTGCTGTCCTCCTAAGTGTCTGTCTGTCTCATGGAATATTTTTTGCTTACTACGTTTTGAAACTGAGGGGTATTTATCATGGGTTTAGAGAGATGACTAGTATCCTCACAGCTGTTAAAGAGTTGGAGGACATTTGGGGGGAATTACTTGATTTGTTACAGAAACATTAGAAAATCTGATGCTAGCAAATACAGCAATTCCATTTGCAAGTTCACACATTGCAGTTTATGGACCAACTCACATCTCTGCCCTACCTGCCTGCCTCCTCTCAGAAGGCAAGCTGACACCCAGATGGCTCTAAGTGGAAGGCTGAGGGGCACCCCACGTGAGACCAGACTGCTGAGCCTAGGGCTTCAGCGGGATCAGTTCAGTGCTGGATCCTGCGGCAAAGTGCTCCAACCAGAATGGAAAGAAAGTCAGGACAGAAATGTCTCCAAAGATGGTCTTATCTCCTACAATGTGTACTGCTGTGTAAATGCAGCCTGAGTATCAGGTAATTACTTTAGGGTCCCTCTGGGGAGCTCCAGCTAGAATAAACTGCAGGATTTCAGACAGCCAAACACTGTCTCCCCAGCAGCTCTTTAGACATAGTACATTCATATATCTCCTTCACATTCTTCACGATACTCCGACATCCTAGCTGGTTAATAGTATTTATTCACTGTCCATTTTTCGTTTCATTAACAGTCAGCTTCTTTGGTACTTTGCCCTCTATTGCAATATCTTGTTGAATCTGGAATCTTGTTTTGCCATGTTTTATTAGGTCCTGTTTAATTTACTTCAGTTACACTAATTTTTATTTTATTTTATTTGCAGTCAACATGCTGTTGAATGTTAAATTAAGTGAAAATGAAAATGGAGAGTATGTATCTGTCCTTGATTTACCAGGCAACGTGCTCATCATACCTCAAGCTACCCTGGGTGGTAAACTGAAGGGAAGAAAGATGCAGTACCATGCCAACATTGAAAAAGAAAAAGGTCTGGATCTTTATTCTCAGTTTGTGACTTTGTGTGAAAAGGAACTGGCTGCTAACGCCAAATGCATGGAAGCAGGTGTTCTGGTCAAGCATGGCACATACGGAAACAGACAGGTGTTAAAACTGGATACAAATGGACCTTACACGCATCTGGTTGAATTTTGAAAAAATAAATGCTATCCTGGAAACAGTACTGGCTGCAACTACCGTATTTTTCCATTTCTAGGCACTAATGTACTTAAATGGTTTGGGAGGTACAGTACAAGAAGGACTCATCTGTGCCGGTGTTACCAACCTCATTGAACAGAGGTATGCCTTAGACTGCTTTGCAATAATGAGCATGTCTTTGATGTACATATTAATCAGAAGTATTCTTAAAATAATTAAGATTGATCCAATGAAAATGTCTGGTTTGAAAGGTTTTTTGCCAGAATGTTAGTCATTGGGTGATGCGTACATTTGTTACTTCAAAATAAGGACAAGTGCATATTAGCTGTCGTAAAGTGCACCTGAGAAAGGGAAGATGATGGATTAAAGAGAAAGAATGCTGTCGACATCATTAGTCTTTACCTGATTTCCTGAGTCTGACACTTAATTACTGCCTTTCTGTTTTCCATCTATAACATTGAAATGCTTTCCAGCTCACAAAGATACCGAAAGCACAACTTCACTGAATGCTTAGCTTCTCAGATAATGCCTCCTAAATAACAAAGGCCTCCCTCCTCGTCCAGCAGGTGTAGAGGCAGGACTTTCAGGCAGAACTAGGGCTGAACGTGGCCTACATAGGCCCTGTGGGAGGAGGCGGGGAGGCACATCCAGGAGCTGAAGTCAAGGCAGTACCACTGAATTGCTTTCAGGAAGTTTGCACTCTGAATGTCCTCTGATGTGTTTTGATGGGCTGCTTGCTAGAACTCGTTCTGTGTCCTTGTTACCTTTGTCTTGTTGTCTGTTCAATTCTTTCATCACAGAGCCTCAGGAAAAGGACTGGAATATTAAAATGCAGACAAAACAAAAATGGTACGATGCTTGCTGCCATCTGATTGTTCTCTCTGCCTGTTATTTCCTTTCACCTCTTTATCTACTGAATCTGAGGCAGAGAGTACCTCATATTTCTTATATGCACAATGTAAGCACATTTAGGGTCTCAGTCCCAGCTGACCCCCTGTGCAGTACTGTAATAAACATGAACGGATGTCATTAAGAAAATACAGTGGGAAAATCTGTGTTGTAGGGCAGTGAGAACGGAACAGTTACATGAAAATGTGGCAAATTGAAAACGGATTCAAATGCATTCAGCCTGAGTCAAGTTTCTTCTTTGCTGCTGCATCAGTTTTTGAAGTCTGTAATTTAAAAGGTTTCACAGTGAAATTAGACAGTTGTATGGTTTGCTGTAATTATCCAGAATTCCAATTAAAAAAAAAAAAATCTTCTGGAAAAGATGTAAAACCTCATGCTTAGTGTGTATGCCATTAATTTGTGATTATTTACAAATAGTCTGTCCTTACCATTACTTTTAATAAAACACAATGTATAATCTGCAAGCTCAAACTATACTATGAGAATCACATTTTTAGGTACCGAGCTCATAGTTTTGATAAGAGAGTAATAGGATTTTTCAGATCAACACAGTATACAGTTAGTAATTATGAAATACTTGAGAATGTTGAGTTCCTGACAATTGAGATTCTCACAGTTGAGACGTGTTCACACAAATGGCCAGGAATTATTAGCTAGGTCCCAAATTACGTATTTATTCATTAAAAATTAACAGTTATGACAGACAGAGAGTGAGTCATGAGTTCTAAATTCTTCTTAGAGACATCTAAATAAGATTGTCCTGATAAGAATTGCTCATACAAATTCTTTATGATTTGCCTGCTTGAGAAAACTGGTTTTATTTCTCTTTCTGTTGTGGGCCAAATCCTACAAAGTGCTGACTAATACCACTTTTCACTGACCTTACAGGAATTCAGTTATACAGTGTATCTCAAGAATTGATCCTCTGGGGTATAATACAAAGTCTGCAGATCTGTATTTTTCTTTGGCCCCAGAAGGATCTTTGGCAGCCTGACAATTCATTCGCTATATTTCAGGAACTCTGCAAATCCTAAGAAGGATGAGCTTGAAAATGTTTAGTGAAAAACAGACCAAACTCCATCTTGAACTGATGTCTCATATAAAACATAAATGTTTCTGCATTTCAGTAGTTCTTAGGAGATGACAGAAATCTCAAGTATCTGTTTAAAGGTGTCATCTTTGTGTATTATCTGCCAGTTTCTGATTTATTGTATCCGTCTGGGGATACTGATTTCTGCCATCTTCTGCGACAACAATTGGCAGCTTGTTGAATGATGTGCCCTTTGTACTGCCTTATTTGTATCTGCTATTGATTCACGCTCCATTTATGAAAAGAAGCCATTTCGGAATACCATGATGGACCGTACTGATGAAGAAATTGATTAGAAGTATTTTTTAAAGCCAAATGCTCATTACTCTCTGACATCAATATATGCTTTGAACAGATGAGACGGCACTGCTTTAGTTTTTATTCTATGACTAGGCAGAAGCTCAAAAACTATCCTGTTCTGTGCCTACAGAGTATCGATTCTCTACGATGTTTAATATTCCGCACTTCCTTGAATCAACCTACGAAAGGAGTAATCGTTATGCTATTCTGGCATGGCCTCCAATTCAGCCATCACACAGGAACTGTTCTGCCAGGTTTTTATGACCTTGTTTGCAATGTGCACACCCAGTATGGCTAAACTGTGCGTGCGTGAACTATGGACTGTGCTCATAAAGCTAATGAGTTGAGGTTAAATGGTTTGTTTTCGAGTCAGCTGTATTCTTGCTTCTTTCCTATGCCCTTTGTGTAAATCTTTACCTCTGTTGTTACATACAGTATGCAACAGAGAAATACTAGTCCAGAATTGCAAGGTAATAAAAATCTGTGCTTATTCTCTCTCAACCCTATTACACAATAAGTTTGTCTTCACCACAGTACAGTAGACCCTTCTTTTTCTTTGAGTGATCTGGGAATGCTTAGTGTTTTACCTGAATGCCTTAATCAAGTGTCCCTGAATCTCTCTTACTAGCATTAATGCACCAACTAACTGCCCTGGAGAACAGAATGCCTGTGGAGATGTCCGTCCACATTTGAAAACATTGCTTTTGAACATCTCTGAATTTGGTTCAATTGCCATCTGAATGTCATGTTTTTGCAATCCATGTGTTACTGGGGCCTCTATGACACCATGTAGCCCAGTAATACAGAATTGCTGTTAACAGTCCACAAGCTTTGTCGTGAGTTTACAGAACCTCTGGCTGGAGGCTTATAAGGCTTGCTTTGCCTGAGCTTCCTCTGATCTTGGAGCATTGCTTTTATTTGATTTAGCTGTAACAATAATTTTTGTAATGTCAGGAGACTATGGCTAATTTGTTTTCCTTTTGCTTTGTATGGTATAACCACAGTTTTTATATAGCTGTTATTGGTAAGCACTTATTCTGTATAGAATTATATATTTATGACTCTAGCATAATGTTACATTGTAGAGGAATAAAGGCCTGTTAGGACAGTAGCGACCTCGAGAAGTGAAGACACCACCTGAAGTGTAGGGGAATACAGGCATGGGGTGACTATAGATGGAGCATGGACTGGCACTGGAGACCCCAGGGCTATAAACAACTTGCCAATGGGCAGTTAAAGAACTGCAGACCTGGAGCTGCGCAAAACTGGTTTAGGGAGAGGAAAGAATAAGTATCTAATGTAAATTAAAGGCACTGTATGTAGCTTCAGACCAGCGAAGAAAAAACAAGGTATAAGAAAAGTAAGGTGACCAGTACCCCCTGCTCCTGACACCTGGCAATATGGTTGGCATGACAACGGCACCTCATAAGGCACGTGGCCCTTACATGTATGCAGGCTGGTCACCTCCTTCCCCTGCTTCCTTCCTTCCCACCCTTTTTGGCATTGCGATAAGAACAATGCCCACCAGCGTTGTCACCAGGATGTGGGGACCCCCACTGCAGAACAGGAAAGCCTCCTGTCAGCATGGGGATGAGGCTGTTTGTCCATTAGCGCGGTCAGAGCCCAGGTGCGGGATCGCCAGGATGTGATGGCACCGGTTATGGAATGGGGAGCGTAACAGCTCACGAGACTGCCTCTGGCACCAAGGGAACCGCTGCTGGACAACAAAGCCTGTGCTCCCCTGGCGGTCAGGGTACCTCCACCAAGTGTCTGCTTCCTCCAAGGAATGACTCCAAGTTAATGACTCGTGTTCTAGGTGAATTCTGAGTCTCGACTATGATCATTGTATTGGGAGCTGATTACTAAGAATTTGGCAGAGAGTCTGGGTGATTAAAATGTCTAGATGACTAAAAATTCTAGATAATAAGAAAGCTACACTAATTACTAGAAATTCTGTGTAACAATAAGATTCGCTGACTGCTAAAAATTGTGAACAACAGTAAGCTATGCCAGTTTATTTATTTATTTTTGTTAATAAGCTCTAATTATAACCACAGTCCTGTGGCCAGTTCTCATTCTACCAAGGATCCCTAAAAGAACCTGCCTGTCTCCATAGCACTGGGTGGCAATAACCTCGTTCAAAAACATGTAAAAATAGCCCCGGGGGAAACAAAAACGAGGCAAAAGGAGAGAAAGAAGGAACCATAAACACCAAGATCTCAGTCCTGTGGCCCAGGGCTTTGGATGCTGGTGGTTCACTGTACTCTCTCCACCAGCTGGAAGCCATCAGTCTTGGGAACCATTATCATTATTGAAACTTTCTATAAAATTTATTTTATTTATTTATTTTCAGCAATAATTAGATCTGGACTAGCAATAATTCTTGATTATACTGCTCAGATTGCAGTTATAATAAATTTTGTGTGACTTTACACATAGGGTGGGTTTCTTTTTGCCCACAAGATTTTGCACATAACAGCTACTGCAGACTGTTGCTTTGCCATGCTGAAATGGCACCCACTTGATAGGCTACCTTTGTGGTGTTTTTCACAGGCTCCTTCAATGGAAATGTGATGTCTGAGCCTGTTTACCACAAAAGGTCCATGAAAATTTATGTCTTTATTATGACTTTGTGCAATCGCTGCTGTTAAAACAATGGAGTTCTATCACGTACAATCTAGCGAACCTCTATCTCACCTACAGTTTAAAGAGGGCTTCTTTGGCGAGAGAGGTACAAATCTTTAAAGCTTCCATTATCTTCTGGTTTTAGTCTCTAACATGCTCTGCTTCTCTTCTGGAGTGGAAGTATGCTGCAGAGTGCTAGAGTGCTCTCAGGAAATCCACAGCTTGGTAACCTAAGGTCTGCCACCAAGCTCTGTACCGATTGCCTAAATATCTTAATTTCTTTGTGTCACAGTTCTCATCTAATAAATGGGTTTTGAGGATTTTTGTGTGTGTGTGCTGCTACTTAAGACTGCACAGTAAAACAATGACTGTCACTATGCTAGCGTTTTGCACAGCACAGTGAGGCCTGACTCAGATCCAAAAGCTGCTTTATATTAGAAATCAGGGTCACAATTTCTGGCCAAGAAAAGAAATCAGAGCAGCCTATTTAATGTTTTTAGAGGGAGATGAGCACCTAAAATTTGAGAATGTCTCTCAATTTTGTGAATTTCATATCTGCTATTCCTTCTTCATCTCCTAATCTTAAGTTCCCTGAAAGCAACTCAGAATTTGGGGATCACTACAGCATGATACATGCCGAGAATTCTGCTACCAGAACTGCTGTGCAGCTGGAGCTGAAAAGCAAATGGTGTGTGTGGACCAAAGAAACAGCGCTCAGAACAGCCTGAATAGGATGAGTGTTGTGCATTTTCTATTTAAATCAGTGCTGTCCACTTGTTCAGTTACTGCCAGTGTGTGGCTTTGGGCAAAACAATTTTCTGCTCCACTTTTTCCATCTATAAGACAGTGAAAAGGGGTGGGGGGGGGCAGGGGGAATGTTTTTAAACACTGCTTTTTTCCTCTTTCACCTCAGTTCCAGTTTTTCTTTGGAATGCAGTACGTGCTCACATTTCTTCATCATTATCAGAGCTACATTAGTTTGCTTTTCACTACCACCTGCTCTGGCTTCTGCCTTACAAATGTGGCCTGAGCTAATGTCCACAAAGCACACTGAGTACCTCACACAAACAATTCTATACTATCTCAAGAACGGGAATTGCCTACACAGCATGGAAACACAAATCAGTGGTTTTCCTGTTGCATTGTGCATCTTTTTACTTGTGAATTTAAGATTGCTTTCTGTTCACCTTAATTGTGTTCGTTTGTGTAAGTGCCGCGATATACGCCCTATTACATCAGCATGTATTAAAAATGTGAGTGAAGAGCTTAGGCTATTTAGATGTGCTCCATTAGAAACAAGATTGCAACATACTTTTTGGATTCACAATCAAAGCAAAAGATGTTTGGGAGGCCTTAATAATCACTTGGCAAACCATATTTGGATCACTTTAATGGACAGCTAATTCTTGTCAGAATACTTTATCCAGGATTCTTGGGGTATTTAAAAGTTACTAAAAATATATATGTTATGAATTTTTACTAGTGAAGATTGATCTTTTATTCACATGTTGGGCATGTTGAGATTTACGTGTCATGGTTTTGATAGGACACATTTTCCTTTCGTATCTCACACTTCCATTTTGGCTGCTGTATCTAACATTTTCTAGACCTACATATTACTTTCATTTACGTTTTAGAATTAAAAATGACACCAGGACTCTGTAATTGCTTGACAGGAATTCAGGTTTTGTGTATTGTGTGGTAGTACAAAAAGCAACTATGTTGGGAATGTAAGCATTAAATAAAACCATATAGCATTTCAAATATTTAATCTGTAAAACACAGAGGTTCATAACTAAGGCTTTGCAAGAGCTGGGACAGTCAAACTGTGTTGGATTCTACCTACCTCCAGAAGGCCCCTACTTGAGGGAAGTAAAAAAGTCTCCCTTTGGGGATTAAAAGCACTTACATAGTTACTGTGTCAATACTGGGAGCAGTACTGGACAGCAGGATGCTGAAGGCTACAGCAGCTCCAGAAATGAGCAAATTGTAATGCTTAGAGGTAGATTAATGCCTGTCCACGGCAGGGGGCTTGGAACTAGATGATCTTTGAGGTCCCTTCCAACCCAAGCCATTCTATGATTCTATGATTAATAATTTTATTCAGATTAAAGCCAAATGTAAATTGGCTGTAACTGATGGTAGTACTATTTGCAGAATCGAACCTTAATGGTCTGACTTGGTACTTAAAGAAGTACATTGTTAGTATAATTTAATATAATTGCAAAAATAAATTAAAAATAAATGTGAAAACTTACCATTGATCTAAGACATTCCTTATACAGATTTTAAAATATAACGTAGTTTGGTTCTGCTTGCTGTATAATTACTTGGTGATATTTCATCTGCTCTAAATTATGCTCCTAGTCCTGTGATTCTTACTCACGCATACACAGTCCCCCTGAATTCATAGGAATACATTCCTTCCTGTTGCTGTAGAGTCATTGAGGATTATGAAGCTGTAAGAAAGAAAATATTTTGCTTAGAGGCATATGTGACTGAATAGATATTCTGCTATAACTGGAATTTGTCTGGCAGAACTGATTCATGCTCTAAATCGCTCAACCCACTTTACCAAAATAGACTAACTAATGAGAAGACTAATCAGTAGCTTTGTGCATTGCAATTATTTGCCATTGCTTGTTTTATTAACTAATTTGCTATTGAAGCTCAGTCAGGAATAATGAGGGAAAGGGGAAATGAATTAATACATGGTGAATACATTTAATTATCCTATTTTTGTCTGTTTTAGAACAGAAAACTATAAACGCATAACAGTATTTTTTATTTCAGATCAAAAAGGATAAAGATAAAAATGGCACACATTACTGCTGAAGTAGGTGCTAATTTGAATCCGTGCATGGTTAACACTCCTGTTCACCAATTTAGGAAGGAAAAACCATATTTAAGAATCAAGGTTAGCTATAAAACCAATAAACAGAGATTCTTATCCTCATAAAGCACTGCTGGCACACAGCAGTCTTAAAGCTGATGTACCCAGAGATGGAAGCAGCACCCTGCGTCACTGTTCCTCATTATTCCAACCGATCTGTGTCAGTTTGGCATTCAAAGAGCATTGCTTACAGCTGATGTCATGTATACTGGGGTCTGGGAGGGATGATTCTTGGAAAGAACTGTGCAACACTGTATTTCTCCCTGAGTGAGGCTTTGTCTTGCCCTATGCTTACATGGGTCCTCTGCCTGTCACCACAACAGCAGATGATAGTAGTAACGGCAATAATCTTCTAAAAATATTCTAATTGGTTTTTGTTTATGAGCTAAACACAGTCAACCCTTCACAAGTATCACCAGGTCCTTCTGTTACCTCAGGAATGCCAGAGAGCACTTTTGTTTATCTGGAGTTTATTGCTGGACGCATCACAGCACCAACAGTCTGAATATAAATCGTTTGCTTGACCTTCCTCACACGCTGAATGGCAGGCTGCTTTACGCTGAGCAGCAGCAACTCATTTGCTCGTCAAAATGGGGTTAACTGAGCAAATAACTCTTCTCTGAGGCGGTACGCTATTTCCGATACTAGGGGTGAACACCTTTAGCCCAGCAGCAGTTTCTAGAGTTGCTTTCTGTGAAGTATACTATGGAAATAGCTTCAGGTATGAGACACTTATGTATTCTTCATTACCACATACATTGGCAGAACTTTCTGGCAAAAGGTCACTGCATCGAAGATCACGTTCCTCTACTACAGCAACTCAGTCAGAGTGAAACCAGTGCCCATATATGGCAGCACAGACTGGTGCTCCCCCATCGCAGCAGAACATAGTCAGGACATTCTCTGAGAACACTTCTAGAAATATTCCTTAGTGGTGTGTGTACAGGACTGAATGTAGGTGTTCCTGTAGGATTACATTGTATGTAAACTTTACACGTGGAATCTTTTTGAAGATGAACTTACAAGCTTATATAAGGGTGAGGCAAAATTTGGCTCGTACACTTATGTAGCCCAGGCATTATTCCCTCCTTGCAATGGTTTGCACCACTTCAGAGAAGATGGCCCCAGAGAACCTAGACTGTGGAAAGGTTCTTAGCTTCCTGCTCCATGGCTTAACCAATGTGGCACTGTGAGAATAAGAAGACAAAAGATTGTCTTTAAGACCTCAAAACCAGCCTCTAATTCCAGAAGGCATTATTTTCTTTATCAGCTTTGTAAAAGCAGCTGAAGTAGCAGAATTAAAACCAGAAAATCTTAATACCACCAAACTAACATGTCACCAGCAGAAACTAGACCTTGTGTCAGTCCGGTAGTTTCCTCTACCAGGTAGTTAGCAGAATGCAAATGTGTGTCTATATCCTGAATGCCTGGGCATCAGCTACAAAACCATAATAAAACTTGTTTTAAACTAAAAAATGGCTGAGGTAACATGTTTTCCCTTTAGCATGACAAACCTTCAGCTCTGAAGACAGCGTTCGGAAGAGAACATTCCCTCAGCAGAAATGTTCATCTAACCAGTTAATTCAGTTATGAAAACTGTCAAGGATGGAAGTGGCTCCCCATGGCATGGCAACATGCAGTTGACACACCTGGTCAGCAGGACACGTCAGCTGAGAGACCCGCAAGTCTCTGTCCTGCCTCCTCAGGAAGATACAGAGTGACTCAGTGACTTGGGGCCTGATCCTGATCTGGGTTCAGGGTTTATATTGATGAAACCCAAGTGTATTTGTAACTTTTGTAGATCTCAGACCTGACAAATGATGGATAATATAAACTGGACAGTACTGTTCCTGTACTGCTGTAGTGGTTAGAAGCCTCAGCCCTCTCCAGAGAGCACAAATGCATACCGGCAGGAAGGGGTGAGAATCAGCAGTCATGACAGATGCTGACCAGAACCAGTTACAGATCTCAAGAGGATCAACAGAGCTCCATAGCTTTTTGAAACAGAGATCTTAATAAATAAATAAATAAATCGCCAGTGAATGTTTTGTTTGTATATATATATATATATATATTTTTT
>VXAV01010318.1:37833-52236 GCA_013399715.1 Alectura lathami | reverse complement strand
GGGGAGAGGGGGAGGGAGAGGGCTCTGCGGTGGCGGGAGGAGGGGCTGTCACGGGCCGGAGCTGAAGGGAGTCGCAGGGTGGGTGAGGTTCTTGATTTGCCTGGTGCGGGTCGATATAGGTCTTGAGACTGCCGGCAAGGATCTTGCATTCTCTTGCAGTGGTATGCATGGCTTGAGGGCCTGATTTTGTCTTCTTATAAGTCTTTCTCATTGGCAATATTTGGGGTATTAGAAACACCAGTGTGCAAAAACGTTGGCACTGGCGTTTAGAATTCCTGGCTGTCCAGCTAGGACAACCAGCAGGTCTGTGCAGTGCCGCTGGCAGAACTTTGTGCAGGGCAGGCAAACCTGTGCGGGTGTGTGAGGGCTGGCATTTTGGAACCAGGGGAAGGGGGGGGTTAAAATAAGGGTGAAGGTTGTTGACATACAGGTGGAAGAGTGATGAGAGGAAAAGAAGGCACATAAAGCGTTGGTCTTCTAGACTTGCACTTTGATAGTCTGAGAACTTTTGATTCACTGTTTGTAATGTTTCTTTAAGTTTGGGATAATTTATACAGGATTGGATGTTTGTAGCTGTCGCTGTGAATTCTACTGAACTTTTACTTTAATCTTACATGCCAGAAATATTCAGACGAGCTGTGCTGTGTGTTGTGGTGTTTTGCTTCATGATGTGTTCCAATGTGGGCTGTGATGTTCTCACCTCATGTATGAAATAACGATTGTGACACAGAGGATAGATTACTTCTGGTTGCCTGCTGAAGGAAGTTTGATGCCTTTTTTTTTCATTTCCTTTTCCTGATGGTTTGACACAATGAAAAGGAGTAGGGGGGAAGCCAGTTTAAGGTTACACTAAGTCTAGTGATAGATGGAAAACTTGTGCTTGGTTCTTGAATGCAGGATTGGTTTCACTGCCAGGAAGTTACCAACTAGCTTATTACTTGTTTCCAACGTGTTAAAACTGTTAGTGCAGGATGGTCTTCTCTTCTAAAACGCAGAACATCCTGATGAAGCAGCAGGTTCGAAACACCCTCTCACGGGAAACATTTTCAGGCGGTGGGAAGTTTGTTCCATTCAGTTTTTATCGTTGCATTTCTTGCTCTTTTTAAGGAAGCAAAAGTTTTTTAAAAAGACATGAAGTACATCTATACTGCAAACCAAAAAAGCTGATCTGTTTTGGAGTTTTCTTTGAGGGAGACATTTAAGTTACTTAGAGAAGGAACCACTGCAGGGATTTCTGTCAGTGATCTGTGCCTGATAGTGGTCTCTGCCCTGGCAAACAAGACTCCTGCAGAGTCTGCACCTGTGAGGGCTTCTGCTGCTAAATTTCTGTGCTGATGTATTTCGGTGCAGTTGAAGGCTGGTTGTAGCACTGAATAACCTACTGCTATGATAGCCATAATGATTATCTGGAAAAACAATATACTTTCCAGGATTTCAAGACATGTCCAGCAAAAATTTCCTCTGAAACTAGACTTGATTCAGCATTTATCTTAATGGAAAATGGGTAGCTAAAATCAGCCTGCACCTAGTGTAAGTCAATTTAATGTTTTAACAAAGAATTTGGTTTCACAAAAATTCCCTTGCTGTGACAGAAAAACATGTCAGTATATTCAGTTTGATGTATAGTGTCTGCATTAGATAAACAATGTCACCTACGACATTGTCAAGAATAAAGCTGTGCTCAGACATATTGAAATTATTTTTAGGATTTAGGTCAGTGTTTATGCTGTTCTGATCTTCATGCACTTGCCTCGCTATCACAACAGTTTTCAAACCTCAAAATAAATAAAAACAAAACATTGTATCTTTTTATTTTGGCTGAGGTTAGTTATTGCTTTTTGAAGTTTAGTTAACCGATTTTTTTTTGAAAAAAAAAAATCTTCGAAACTCTCTTTGTCAGAGTCAGACTTGCCAGATAGATACTTTTTTTTTTCTAACCATCAGAAGCATTTATTAATTATTTACACGCTGTTTGCAAGGTTGCATATAAATAGAGTAATGTTCTGTGTTCTTTTGACTTAAACTTTCAGAACTGAACTGAACTAGCCAGGAGCTGTGGGTGCTAGGGGCAGAGTGGGTCAGTAGTGCCTGCTGCGAGGCGCCGGAAATGACTAATTTATCTCTCTCAATAACTGAATGTAGCTCTTCCTTTGTTTCGTGGACTAGTTCTTGTCAGGTGGAGACAGAGACTGAAGTGATTGTAATAAACATGGAAGCGTATTGTAAGTACTTTTTCACAGGGTGAACGAATGTTTTCCAATACCTGTGTTTTCAAAAATGTCTTGAATACTTTGCATTGCTAAAGCAGTGGTTGTCTTTCCAGGCACATCTTTCAGGGCATTTTTTTCCTCTAGTTGTATCAAGCCTTGTCCTCAAAACTTCAACAAAATTATTCAGCATTCCCAGAAGACATTGTCTTGTCGTTTCTTTCACACTTCAGCAAATGTATATTGTGTTGTAATTCTTATCAATGCCACTGTTATGCATGAAGGTTGTGGGTGGTCACACACTCTGTGAATATTTTTTAGAACAGCAGGCCCCTGACAAGGATTCTGATTTAGGTTTTTATTGCATTTAAGCTCCATTTCTTTTTCCAATAGTGGAAGACTTTTCTGAAGTTTGGAAATCAAGACCATTTGATAAGCATTTTGCTAAGTCTGGCTAGAAAACCAGTAGTTTGGAACTGTTCCTGTGGGAGAAAACAAGTGCTTTGTATGAGCATCTTTGTTTGCAAAAGATCAAAACACAGCCTTTTTGTTTTGCAACATGGATGGAAGTGGTATTTGGTCTTTAGCACAGTATCAAATGTAATGTGAAAATGGCAAAACCCACGTGGAATCTGCAATATAGGAATATGCACTTGAGTTACATCTTTCGTAAGTACTGTGTAAATGCTGCCAACGATTCATTGATGGAATAGATGCATCATTTCCTGGGGCAAAATGCGTCTTCCAGAGCACTGTTAACCAGTGAGCCTGAAAGAGAGACATCTTGTTTCAACGTCTCTGATTTCAGAATCATGTTTCTAGGCTGAATAATTGCATACAGAAGTACAACATGACTGGAGGTTATCCCAGTCTGAAATTTTCAGCAGTAATTAGAGGAAATGGATGGCTGAGCAATGATCTGTTATTTTTCATTGCTGTTAGTCCAGCTTATTGGTGGGATTCTTCATTGCCTTTCACTATTTTGGATAAGCAAGTGATGCAAATGCATGCATATTTTTATTTAAGAAGGAAGACAACTTGTTTTCTGACAGGAACTGAATCCCTTCACAACACAGAAAGTGCATGACAATGTGCATGTATACAACGCTTGGGATTTAATTTCTGGTGCATGTTGTTCACATGGTTGCACACTTAAAGTCTCATATTAATATTTACACTTCTGCTTGCTATAAAAGTCTTAGGATCTTGGACCTCCCCCTCTGTGGCCTAATATTCTTTTTCTGTGCGCTCTGGGTGTGCTCCTGTAATGTCCTGTAGCCTGTTCTTGCAAACTGCTTTTTGACATTGCTGTTAGCCACACATTCTGTATGCTTGGCTTCAGGTTTCCTGCTGCTGACCAGTGTATCGTAGCATTGCAAAACATCTGGCAAAGAATGCAAGACCACTGTATTCTCTTGGCAGGATGCTCATTTTGGAAGGAAAGCTATCAAGTCTGTTTGGTGCCAGGGAGTGACTTCGTCCACACTGGTTAATTACTGGTTAGTTCAAGCATCTGTGTGTATGCATTTACAGCCTAGGCTCTTATTTCGTCGCCGCTCAGTAGTTCTCCTCTTCAAAGGTGTAATCAGTTCAGCACAGCAGTGCTTTTGGTGCTGAAATGCCCTAACCTTACTTGCGTAAGCAGTGAAAGGGTACATGAAATTCTCAGCTTCTGTTGAATGAGAGGACAAGAATCATTAGCAGTGCTGAACGTCAGATGTGTACGGAGGGGGGAGCGTGTGCTGGGACACAGCAGGTACCTGCCACTGCGCCCCAAGGCTCCGTGAAGCAAAAATTTGGGACTGCTGTGCGTAGAGAAAGGGCACGAGCTGGCTTCACGATGAGGATGGTGCCCTACAAAGGACAGTGGAGTACTGAGGTATTTATGTTTACTTAGCTTTTCTTTCTCTTCCTGGAGATTTGTGAGGCACGCTTTGCTTCTGTGTGTTTGTTGGTCTGTAGAAGTAACCAAGTCAACAGAGACTACTTCATTGTCTTTTGAGTAGTAAAATGATACCTTTACGTAGCATTCGAATCTTGCCACTTCAGTAGTATTCTCAGTGCTTAAAGTCCAGGTTGGTATCAGCTGCGAGTTTAGTTCCTGGCCCTGAAATAATCAGAATTTATTTCTTATCAAGCTATCACAATTCCATCACTGTAGTTTATTTAGATTAGATGATTTCTGTATGTACTGTAGCTCCTAGCTTAGTTGTAGCTGAAGATAGCTCCATCCTTCATTCCATGGGCAATCAGATCCCCCTTTTGAGGTTTCTGTGAGTTTTTTTCATGCACTTCTTGCCTTCTCCAGATCTCAGTGCCTACCAGCATGAAAAATACACTGCAGCTACTGGGCATCCACTATGGGCTATTTTCCACTTGTTAATAGTGGAATTTGGCCCAAAGAGCAAAAAGAAACATCCCGCTAAGTTTCTCTGGTCAGAAGTAAGCCTGAGGGAGCTGGGTAGAAATTCTGTTTGTTTTGCAGACAGTCTAAACAGGTATCTGCAAGTACTGAAAATAAGCCTAAGCATTGATTGTCTTGTCATAGGCCTAGCTCAAATGCATGGGTAATGATCACCCCATTAAACTTTTAAAACAGCCCTGCAGGAGTAAAATTGATCTGAACTGTTAATGACTGTAACTAAATGTGTCAGGCTGGCAGACACTCTCTTACATATATCAGTTCACTAGTTAGAGAGGTGACAATAAAGCCTGCTTTCTAAGGGGAAAAAAAAACCTACAGTTAGTTAAAATACCACTTGAACCACAACAAACGACAACTTGAAGCTAATGAATGAGCTCCAGCTCTGTTTTCCAGCAGTGTGATGAACACGGCATTGATTGTATAGTCAGCCCAGGGGCAGCTGTTATGAAAATACTGGGAATTATTACTGGTTATTTTTTTCTGTTACTCATTTTTTACTATTATGCCTTACTTTTAATAAGTAACAGTGATCATTTCTTAGAAGAATTGTGTCTTCTTTCTCTAGTGGGCTGGTACGTGGAACAAGGGTGAATCTACAGGTTTATGATCTTTATTTTATGTCAGATTTAACGCAGAATTGTTGTAATACTTGTGAAATTAGAAAAATACAATTGTAATTAAAATGAGCTATACAGCACTTTATTTTCTTCACTATGTCATAGGTGTGCTGTTGTGTTCTAGATCCTTATCCGAGTGTTGGTCACAGGACAGTCTGATTCTGTTGGTACATGCTTCATTCCATGAAATGTCACATTTATTTTTCCAGATTTCTGGTTCAGATTGAGAATGCTCAAAATCATAACACCAGGAGGGAAGAACACTTTAAAACATGGGTTTCACCGGAACGTGGATGCAGCCTTACATTCTTAGATTGTGCTTGCTTTGACTCACTGGTGTGTGAGGATGCTCCAGCCTCTAAGGCCAGCAGTGGCTAGTGTAGCATTCTGTTGTTCATCCTGTTGGCCTGGCCCACCACCTGCCTATGGCATGCCTCTAATTAGAGCAGGTATGGGGTGTACACATTTGGAAATTACTGCACATAGAAGTTGCCCAGTAACAGCTCGTGTGCATAACAATATTTAAGATTAAATTCATCCCAGCTCTTCACCGTGTTCTGTTCTGCATTGCCGTGTAAGCGCAGTGCCTTTTGCATTGTTCTCCAGGGTGACCACAAAACCAGCAAGCTGCAGTAAAAATTTGATTCCCTACATATCTTGCCTTGCCCTTCTCCTCAGAAGGTTGTATGCCTGTACTCTTTTTTTGTTTTACTTCTGACTCTGGTGTGCAGGTTTACCACACTTTAAAGTGCGTCTCAGTAGGTTTTGGGGACACGGTTTTTTTGAAGAGAGTAGGGAGTATAGCATTTTGTGCATAGCTTTGTGGAACCAAAGTTTCCTTGTTGGCCAGTGCTGGAAAGATCAGGTCTGTGATCGTTTGCTGCACTGTTCTCAGTTTCTGCAAAACTAGGTCTTGCATAATGAACAGCCCACCCCTGTAATTCAGAACTGATGCAGGCTCTCCCTTGAGAAATGCTAGCATTTCTAGCTATGTTAGCAGGCAAAGATCTGTAACTACACCAGAACATGTCCTTTTTAATTGCTTACGCAAATCCTAACAACAACAAAAAAAATCAGTGAAACAATATAAACTTTTATCTTTGACTAATATTAAAAGGAAGCTTCCTATATGTTGACAGTGGAGTTGTGAGCAGGATAGTTTACAGAGCATAGGTTTGTCCAGGTTAGAATGGGCCTTTGGAGCTCTTTTTGTGCATCCTTTTGGTCCAGGAAGGGTCAGCTCTGAATTCAGTCTGGGTTGCTTAGGGCTTTATTCAGCCCAGTCTTAGCCTGAGGGCAAAGGTTCTACTGCCTCTCAGCACCTGACCCAGCGGCTGATAACCCTTAGAGTGAAAACCTTTTTTCTTCTACCCAGTTGGAACCTTCCATGGTTCAACCTGTTTCTTGTATTATTCCCTCCCACTGATCTCAGTAAAGAGCCTGCCATCTTCTAGATAACCTTCTCTTGTGAAGGCTGCTGTTAGGTCCCCCTAAGGCTTCTCTTCGCCAAGCTAAACATGTCCCGCTCTTGGCCACGTGTGTGGGTCCCTGGCTCTGGGCTCCAGCCCACTGCCTCCCTTCTTTTGGGGAGCCCCTAGCTGGAGGCACTAATCCAGACATGGTGCAACAGGTCCTGAGCCCTTCGGTCTTCTGGCTGTCCTCTTCATGGTACAGCCGAGTGTGCAGTGGCCAGGACACACTGGGTGCTTTGTTAGGACAGCTGTGAACAATCCTGCATGACTACAGCTATTTTCCTGTGTGTTCTTGGTTAACTGTTAACTTCACTTTGCAGTGTCTAATGTTGTTAAACTGTGTATGAAGAAATAAACAATGAAAATGTTAGCGATCATTTGAATTTGTGCTTTGACCACAGAACTAAATGCATCACCAGATGTTTCCTAACTACCACTGGAGATGGAAATGGTAAATGGGGAATCTTTAGCCCTGACAAATATTGCAAATAAATATTCTTTGGAAAGAAGTTCAGATTACTTTGAAATCCACATGTACCTTTATTTTTTTTTTTTTCCCCCCCAAGTTCAATCTTTTAAAGACTGACTGAAAAGTGGTTACTTTTAAAATAGCATGCAAACTGGATTTCATGTCCTGCCAGTCTAAGTTCACTTTAAAGGTTTAGGAGAGAATATTGGAATCACTGGACAAAAGCAGAATTATTTCTGGAAGCCAGGAGGATGGATTAATAATACCCATGTTGTGTATCCGTAGTATTTGCATGGCCTTCTCAGAAGTCATTTTTGCTATCTCTGCTGATTTAGATGTGAATGCTGTCATGATTAATTCCAGATTAAAATAAATATTTTACACCTGTGCTTTTACAATATGTACTAGAGTAGTATAGGCGGTGTGAAGGTATTTGAATCATCTTTGTAGAAAATATGATATTAAGCAGTCAGCTTACTTTTTTGTTCTTGAATTAATCCGAGTGAGAAATAAGATTGGTGGTTTCAGTATGGAAATGAATCAAACTGTATGGTGGAGGCAGTGGGTCTGCCAATTTCTGGTGTAAAATATAAGAGCTAATGATATTTGAGGAACTCAAGTTCATTGCCTTTTGGGGAGCTATTAACAAACAAAAATTGTCAGTAAGCAAAGCACTGGAGTTCTAGTTTTCTGTAGAACACNGCAGACTTTTTTTTTTTTTTTTTTTTTTTTTGAAGTTGATCTTTACGTTAACTCTTTTTCTAGGAAAGAGTTCTTGACATCCTTTATCCAAGAACCTGGAGCGGAAGATAGTTTTTAGAATGAGAAAAAAAAAATTACCTGCAAGGTAAGCTAGAAGCCAATATCTGACAATGATCTGTGATCTTTTCAGTTGGGGAGAAAAAGTTAGCAATCCTCATCTCTGTGTGTATGTTACAACAGTTGCTGTGGCAGTAGGTGATGTAGAGATACCAGACTTCGGGTCAAGTATTCAGTGAGATGCAATCCTGCAGCATCTGTGTGTTGCCAATGTGAAGCTAGAGTTGAGTTCTGCGAGTGAGCATTCTAGGGGTGTGATAACTACTAACTTGTGAACATCTGCTTACCTAGGCAGTTCTAATATATAGTGTACGAATTAGCTATGTGTATTTCTCTGTCTTGTCATTTTTATAGTGTGGTACTTTGTCAAGCTGCCTGGTATTTCAGGTAAATTTGAAATAGCTGTTCATTACAGTAAAACAGATGTGACTAATTTCATTTGTGAGCCAGTTTTATATAGAAATGTTTAGAACATAGTAAAGATAACCTTCTACTGTGCATTTGGTGACAACCTGAGCACTGAATTATTTAGCATTGCTTTGTATTGCCCACTGAGTGATAGATCACCTTACACTATAATATTGTTACGGCATAGGGGAAAAAAAAAAAGTGTGTTCAGCAGTCTCAGTAACCTCTGGAAATGATAATTTGTTTGGGAGTTAACAATATGGTTGACATTTTACCAGAATCTCCTTAACCAATTTTAATTTGCAAAGCCTGTAGAATATTCTACTGTTTGAGGCTACATGGCATTTAAATAGGGGGAGGGCGTGGGGAAATAGCGTTAGAAGTAGTTTTCATCTGAATTTGTTTCTAGCTATGGCTATATACAATGTGGGAATTCACAGAATAGTCTGAAATAAGTGAAACTAAACAACTTAATGAAATCCTTTCTTCAGTTTCTCAAAAAAAAAAAACAAAAACAAAACAGCATTAGAGATTTGTTTTTCCTTTTTTTCCTTAGAACAGATCAAGCATTTGAAAAACTATGTTAACATTTATGTTTATGGATGTAATTAATGTGAATTCTTAGGTTTATGTTACTTCCATTCCTTCACTTAATTCTAGACCACAAAATCCATTTTGTTTGGGGCCAGTTGATCAGTGCTTTCAGGTATACGCTTGATCAGGTACTAGGAACGCTCACCTCACATAAAACAAGATGAATTAAAAACAGTAGCTCAGTGAGAACCCTTCTGATGTATTCTGAACTACATTTACATTACATTGGCACATTACATCAATACAAGTTTTACCTCATTTCTAAAAACATTATATATTACTAAAGCCACCCAAACAAAACTGTTGTAATGGTTTTTAAAAATGTTAAGTTCTTCTTTATAAAGTTAGTTTTAAGCATGAATGTAATGTAGTGATGAATGTGATGATGGCTGATTCTTTTGTAACCTTTTTCTGTTTAGGTGTTCAAACTTCTGACTAGTGTCCTCAAATATTAATGGAGAAAAAACTGATTGATTAAATCAAGTCTGCTAGGTTTTTTTTTTTTTTTTTTTTTTTTATTTTTTTGTTTTTTAGGGAAANNNAATTCTTTGGTATTTGAGGAAAATTTCAAGGAATGGAGTTAGCTCACAGTTTACTACTCAATGAAGAGGAGTATAACCAGCTTGGTGAATATCAGAAAGCAGAGTTCATTTTTGAATGGTTACAGTTTTTGGAAAAGCTTTTACCAGTGACAAGCAGAGTAAGTATGATGAGACTTGAGAAGAAAAGTATGTTGTAGAGCTATTTTTCTGTCTTGCTTTTAAAGACACACACATACAAAGTATTATTTTATTTCCTTTGCTTCTTGTATTTTATGTGCTATCATAGATGGAAGCTACTACACTGTACTCATAAGAGAGAAGCAATAATATGTTTTAACCTTTAGAGGTTATGGTAAACACACTCATGCAGGAGGCCCTCCTGTTAAGCCACAAGGTTCAGGGCAGACCCCCTTGCTTTCTAAGCTCCTTGAACTACAGAGGGAAGGAGACTGGGTACAGCTGGATCCACTCTTATTCCCAGACTTGATCAGTGATTTATGTCTGAGGGATTATATGTTCACAATCAAAGATAACAAGGCTTAAAACAATTAGTCACTTCCCAAAGATCTGGATCAAGAAGGCATCTTGACAACAAAGTGTCAGGGATCCCTGCACAGGTACAATCCCAAGAGGGATCCCTGCTCAAGTCAGTTCCTGCCATGCAGCTCTTGGGCTGCTCCCTATTTATGGGCTAAGGTGGTTGGCTCATGGTCATAGGCTGCTTTCTAGGCGCATGCTCAGCTAACCCTCAGCTGCTGAACCCGGTGTCTGCTCTCAGGTCTTTGAGCCTGAGCCCCCCTACCTCTCCCCAGCTTGAGACAGATTTGTGGTCATTAATCTGTCTTACTGAGAGTGCTTATTAGTACTGCTCATTGTCTTCCTGTGCAAGGCCAGGCCAAAAGAGCAAGCTGGGGGAAGAAGTTGGTGGGGGGAGCACATTAGCCCACATGTAATGAAAGTATGTTCATTGGTAGTAACTTTATAAATGTTCTAAGTTTTTTGTGACAAGCCTTCTAGAGAGAGAGCCATGGGTCTGATGAAAGGAATTTCAGAAATAAACACAATTGTTTTTTTTTCCATTAACTTGGGTTATTACTGCAAGGTTTTGCAACCCTGTGATAAATAACAAGATAAATTTCCACCTACAATGGCACAATTACTAGGTAGTTCTCTAGCATGCAAGGATGTAACTTTAATTATTGTTTTGCGAATCAGTTGATAGGAGATCTGTGTACAGTCAGCTCCCCAGTTCTTTCTGTCATTGTTTTGTGTATATTAAGTAGTGTATGTGGATATTTAAGAGTAAACCAATCTAGATAATGTTGTTTAAGGGTTATCTTATTTGCATTAAAATACCTAAATAAAATACATTGCCAGGCTCTTTCTGTATTTTTTAATGAGAGTTTAGAAAAAAAATAGAGATGAGATTAAAGTACCTTATACTTTCTTGAAACTCTGTCAAGATTCTTCTTTACTACTTAAATTACTATGAATCTTTACCGAGTGTTGTTTCTGCTTAAAGAAAGCTTTAAGGAAGCATAAAATGGCAATTTTGGTTTTAGCAAGATTTAGCAACTGTTCCAATGCCATGTGAAAAACACTCCTGAAATTTTACTAGAAAATTGTGTTCTGAAGAATATGGACACTTTTCAGGTGGCTTTTCTTTAGGTAGAAAGGTGCAATAAAATGTTCATTTTAATAAGACTGTCACAGTATCAAAAATGGTAATAATGGAAAAGTGAAGAGAATTAGCATTAATTATCAGTTAACATTTAAATTTAACAAAATTTAATTGCTACTGATTTGATTTCCAGGCTGATATAAGGGAAAACCAGAAGAAACTGGTTGAGCAGTTGACTTCTTTATTAAACAATTCACCAGGACCTCCTACCAGACGGCTTGTTGCCAAGAATTTAGCTGTACTTTATAGCACTGGAGACACTTTTTCTGTTTACCAAACAATTGAAAAATGCAATGAACTCATTCGGAGTAAAGATGATTCACCAAGTTATCTGCCTACAAAACTGTAAGTATTGTTCTTTTACCCCAAGCTTCAAATCCAGTGAGAACAGAGACAACTTTACATGTTGAGATGTGAATGTAGGGGAGGATATGCTCTCCAGTTTCCATTGGTTGCCCAATGCAAGCTTTGTGCCATATAGCACAACATTTGGGAGGCTCCGTGATTAGAATCATTAGTGTGAGTGTACCCAGATCTAAAAAGAAATTTTTCTGTAAAAATTTCTAAACTTTTCAGACTGAGTGCTACAAAGAGGAACTGAATTCATCTGAAACCTAAAAGCAAACTTGAATTGCTTTCTTCCTTCTAGGCACTATAATAATTTTATCTTACTCATTTAATATAAGCTGTCTTCAAGGCAGAATTATGAATGGTTAAGTACTTGTGTCGCTTTTTATATATCCCTTTACGTGTCTTCCCTGGAAAGTTTTGGATAAGTTCAGCTGCATGTTGTGAATAAAGTCAGGTCAGTACTTAACAACATAAATTGCTCTTCAGAGTTTAATAAGCTTCAAATTTATTTTTCATCCTTATTTTGAATTTTCTTGTTGCAATTCACATAAATACAGCATAAAATCAATCACATTGAAGCATGTCAAAGGCACATTACTTTTGCAGCATTTAACACAATGGTAACTTGGTGGCTGGTGGGAGTCATGGATTTCTTAGATCATAGAATCACAGAATGGCTTGGGTTGGAAGGGACCTCAGAGATCATCTATTTCCACCCCCCCTGCCGTGGACAGGGCTGCCAGCCACTAGCTCACTAGATCAAACTGCCCAGGAACCCATCCAGCCTGGCCTTGAACACAGCCAGGGATGGGGCAGCCACAGCTTCTCTGGGCAGCCTGTGCCAGGGCCTCACCACTCTCTCAGGGAAGAATTTCTTCCTGATGGCCAACCTGAACCTCCCCTCTTTCAGTTTTAGCCCGTTTCCCCTTGTCCTGCCATTATCCACCTGTGTAAAAAGTCAGTCCCCCTCCTGCCTGTAAGCTCCTTTTAAGCACTGGAAGGCCACAGTGAGGTCTCCCTGGAGCCTTCTCTTTTCCAAGCTGAACAGTCCCAACTCCCTCAACCTTTCCTCACAGGAGAGGTGCTCCAGCCCTCTGATCATTTTGGTGGCCCTCCTCTGGACCCGTTCCAACAACTCCACATCCCCTCTGTCCTGGGGGCCCCAGGCCTGGACACAGTACTCCAGGTGAGGCCTTACGAGGGAATCAGCATAGGTTGCATGTTTGAAAAAAAATTTGGGTTGCCAAGATGTTCAATATTTACAGGATCCACTGGAAATAAATGCCTTGAGTGATTTGGAAGATAAGCTGAGTTAACTTATTTATGAATGTAGGCATGCTAAATCCATATGCATATGCTACCATGGAAAACTATTAATGACCGCAGTATGCTTTAAGGTAATAGGGTAAATGAAGGACAGTTGTTACTTCATGTTCTTCTTGAGCAGGGAGACAGCTTGCTGTACATACTGTTATACAGAAGAAACCATGCCTTAGAGCAAGTCAAGCAAACCCTGCTTGTTACAAAAGAGATTAAGAAAGCTTTTAATACGTAACTTATTTTAACATTAGTAAAAGAAAAAGAATTTACCTGGCATGATAAATCTGAGTTCACTGCCACAGGATAGACAATTAAAGAAAGAATATGATAGTATTAAATATTGTGTACGTGCAGCGGGAACTAAAAGGATAGAAGACAGCTGGGGGTCTCCATCCAGACAACTGAAAATCAGACCAGAGAGAATACCAGCTCTGGTTTACAGAACATGAGTGGGCAGGTGTTCAAAGAACAAGAAGGCGACAGTAATACTGCTGAGAAGAGCAGTAAAACAGATGAATACAGCTCCAGGTACAAAATGCAGTGACTGAGCAAATTTCTTCAACAGTTAAACTGGATGTAGTTCCTTAGAAACATCTGAAATGTTTGTGACTAAATGCCTAAAGCAGAGCAAAAAAAAAAAGGAACATGTACTGTTGTTGCAGGATACGAAACCAAACCTTCAGATACAGAAATGTTGGGAATAACTTTTGTGTCTAGTACACTGTGTATCTTCCACTGTAGTCAGGAAAATTGTAGGTAGAGATAGAAAAACATAATTGTGCATTAATGATGCAATATGCATAGCAGAGCAGAACTGGTCATCCTCCTTTCCTTCAGATGCTAATCATGTTTCTCACAATCCAAGAGAAGTTTCCTGAAAATAGGTTTTTACAAGGAGTCAGTTGTCTGTTCCAATACCATTTTTTTTGTTTCCCTCTTGTTCCAGTTGACCTCTTGTACAGTCCTAAGAGTTGTGAATAAGCTCAGTGTCGAGAGTCTTAGTCCTGCAAAATAGATGGCTGCTGTAGAACTGTTCCTCAGCAGTGAAATGTGTTAACCTTATAGATGAGTTGTAGTATGGCACAGAACTCTGCTACTCTCACTTGCTTCAGCTGCAAGATGCTGCACTGGAGGAAGTGGAATTATGTTGGCATAGCAAGGAGGGCTGGTGGAGTCCATTGGCAGCAAGGCAAAAATGAGAAAGACAAGAAAGGTGGAGAGCCAGAGTCAGAAAGCAGAATAGTAGCTGGGGGAGAAAGGGATAAGAGGCAGCATCAAGAATCCTGATTGGCGTGAAAACAGTGTTGAGGGAAGTGAAAGAGGGATGATGTGAACTAAAACATGGCCTGCTTCAGAAAGGGGATTTCTTGTAGCACTAGTACTGACAAAACAGGATGCAGAAAAACAATTGGAACATTACCTTATGCTGCAATTAAATGGACTGCTTGGTGTTCAGTAAGGAAAGACTGCTTTTTCTTTTCTTTTTTTTTTTTTTTTT
>VXAV01010318.1:1255-18322 GCA_013399715.1 Alectura lathami | reverse complement strand
TTTTTTTTTTTAAATGTATAATAATGTACAACCTTGTCTGAAATTTCATATTCAAAAATAGGTGGAAATTTTAACTACCAGTGTAAATACCATAACGTACCATAGAGTAAATTCCTCATGGTTTGCTTTGTGAGTGCAAACTCCAGAAATAGAGAGTACAATCTGCAGCTTCTGGTAGTTACTGTACTTATTTATGTTTTAAATGGCCTCTGCTTGCCAAATCCAAGTATTCCTGCCTAGTTGTGTAATACATTCCACAGCATTACTTTTCAGGAAGTTTGCAGCAGAAGTATGCCTGTTCTTCTAACTGCCTTTCTTCCTCTGCTTTAATTGCCAATGTAACTAAGTAGCAGCATTTTGCCTTCTGTAAAGATCTCTGGTTTTCATCTTTGAGATCACTGTACACACTGAGTTTGCTTATCTGAAGTGGTGCTCTGTTGTTTCCTCTGTAGCAAGAAGAGAGTGTTTTCCAGTTAACTATTTGAGAACTTCATAAAAATGTTGCACAGATACTGCTGTTTCAGTGTAAATATATTCATGCTCACAAACTTGAACATAGTGAGTAATCAACTGAAAAATTTGAGTATTTTTCCTTTCATTTAAAGGAAGCTTCTATGCTGTTCTGAAGGAGTTGGTGGTGGACTTAACAATACCAGACAGCCAGATCGATGCCTCTACATTCTTGCTTCCACCCCTCTGTCACGTGGATGATCTCCTTTTACTTGGTCCCTTACTGCAGGAGACTGACCACCGATTTATTGAAGAGCAGGTACTTCTTGGTCAGCTGTACTGATGGCATTGTATTTTAGTTCAGTTCTTTTTATTTAGGTCAGTGCTGGTTATGACTTTTTACACGGGTGGATAATGGTAGGACAAGGGGGAGTGGGCTAAAACTGAAAGAGGGGAGGTTCAGGTTGGACATCAGGAAGAAATTCTTCCCTGAGAGAGTGGTGAGGCGCTGGCACAGGCTGCCCAGAGAAGCTGTGGCTGCCCCATCCCTGGCTGTGTTCAAGGCCAGGCTGGATGGGTTCCTGGGCAGTTTGATCTAGTGAGCTAGTGGCTGGCAGCCCTGTCCACGGCAGGGGGGTTGGAACTAGATGATCTCTGAGGTCCCTTCCAACCCAAGCCATTCTGTGATTCTATGATTCTATGACTTGGTCACTTGTATCCTCCTTACAGCTCCTTTTAGGTAACAGCATAGCTGGAGGCAGCCTGGAGTATGACCCTTACTCAATATACGAGAAAGTTGCAAAACGTGATTCAGTACCTAAACCGCTACCTCCCATGTTGTCTGTTATCAGCGCAGCAACTCGTCTCTTTGGAGTTATATTTTGCCATACAGCAGAAACTCACAGGTAAAGTAGGAACTTTAGCTGTTGGGAAATTTGGGAGATGCTGAAAGATGGTCAGTGTGCTTGAGATCAGAAGAAAACAATTCTGAAAGAGTCATTAATGAGAGTGGATTCTGTAAACCGTGTGAATAAAATGATCCAGACTAACAAGTTATTCCATGTTCTGTCTAAAGTTGCTCACGATAAAAAGGCACATCCAGTAACAGGTTGCTGTCATAATAAATCCTGTTGACCAAGGAAAATATATATATATTTTTTTTTTTTTTTTTGCAAAGCCAGATCAATATAAAAGTTATTTTGAGACATTGCACAGTCATTATAGCACTTAACAGATGACTAGCAAACCCTTTGAAACAAACAGGGGAAAAGAAGGTGGGAAGCTGCAGTAAAATTTAACCCTTACTCTGTCTCATCCTGCGTGAAAAGTGAATAGCGAGAAACAAGTGTGTGTGTCTTCACACAGTTCTGTGAAGGTAGTGGAAGGTTTGAAGGAACCATAGAATTCTCCTGGGTTTTGTGCATCTGTTTGTGTCTTCCCACATGCCTTTGGTTGTCAAGTATACTGATTACTTTTTGCGTGCTGTTGGTAATTTTCTTGAATGTAGCATTAGAGTAAATCAATTATTTTTAGGTTAAACACAGCTTAGTATTTTCAAAGCCAATTGTAGTTAATTCTCAGATCACAATCATTATAGAGGGTGATAGTTTTGTAATTTCTGGTGAGGGATGAGTGAGTCCTGAGTCTTGATGCCTTCACTGCTTAGATCACTGCACAGTTACTGTGCTGAGTTTTGCTTAGTGTAATCCCAAGGCAGCTGTTTTTATGCATGCATATCTGCCAGTAAAATTGCCACATGCTAAATACTGTGTTCTTACATCCATTTCGTTCTTTATTCTCTCCTCACTTATGCTATTTTTGTGGATTTTGTTTGTTTGTTTCCCCTGTTTGTCTGAGCTTTTCACCCCTTCTATTATCAGGCTGCTGGTTGTTTTTCTTCACCTGTTTCTCAATACCTGAATTATTTGCTGCAGATAATCTGCATTTTCTCTCTCTCTCTCTCTGTTTTTTTTTTGACAATCTTTTTCAAGTATATGGGAATGATGCATTTTGCCTTATACAATTTCTTTTAATCCTACATCTGATTTTATTTAGATATCAGCAATTATACACAAACATTCATATTATAAGGGAACAAAGGCAAAAAGTTTGTGATCGTGTAATAAGGAATACAAAAAATTTTTGTAATAGATGGGGATGAAGGAAAAGGCTCAAGAATAAATAATGAATTTGTTCTACTTCACTTTCTGAATAAAATAAAAAGCTTGATTTGTTTTCCTTCATTTTTTAATTCTGTGAGTTTTTTCTGGTTTTGTTTAAGACTCCAGGCTTTAGAACAGCTGTTGAATGCTATTAAGCAAACAAAAGGATCACGGCAGCAAATAGTTCAATTAAATGTTGTGTCAGCCTTTTCTACGTCCTTGAAGGTAAGTCACCTTTGTTTCTCTCTCTTTCCCTCCCGCTCCATAAAATGTTTCTGTTTCTAAGACATAAATTCTGTTTCTAACACATGGCATCCATTGGTTCCAATGTATCTATGTAGGAGTTATTTCAGTTCATCGTCAAGGTGAATATCAGTGCTGCTGTTCTTTGTGGCAGTATTTGTGACGTCAGGTATTCCTTAGGTGCTGAAGAGTCATAATTCAGTTTTTCCATTTTTCAACATTAAGAGGTGATGAAAACCATTTGTAGTAAGCTACAGTGTACTCCAGTCTGTACTGGTGTAATTCAGATAGGAACAATTCTGTTTGTATCATGTCTGTCTGTATCACTGTTTCTTTCATATTTCTTACTGTAGAAACAAGAAGATTGGTAAGAATCATCTCCTAACACTCTACCATTTTTTGCCTTTCCCTGATGCTTTATATGTAGTTTCCTCTGTTCATGTGCAGTTTTCATTCTTTCCTTCTTAGGCTTTTTTCAAACTAAGAGAAAATGTTTTCATGGCAGGCAAGACCTTTCGTAGAACAGTATTGTATTTCTGGTATATTTAAGATGAGGTTCAGATAACTGCTTTAGGTTTTGCTCATATTCTTTCGTGGACTGTGATTCTTCTTTGTGTCATCACGATTTTTCTTCTTGATATGTTCTGAATTTTATGCTAGCATGTTGGTTTATTGTGCAATGCATCCATTATTTTTTAAAATCAGAATGTTGATCTTGTAATGTAGTGATATGGCATATGCTTATCTGGACTTAGACTTGTAACTCTCAAACAGCAAATGAAAATTGAGGAACTCTTCAGATAAGAGGGGAAGAAAATCCAATTCTTCCTGCAGATCTTCTCATTTTTGCATGACTAAGGGAAAAATACATTCTGATTACTGTACTACCTTGAAGCTTGACTATTTACTATCTCTTTTTAGCACTTGGCTAACTGCAAGGGAAGTTTAGGTCCAGAAGAAGTGAGAAGCTCTGCCCTGACGCTGGTACTGGGTGCCTTGGAAAGCAATAATCCACTTCTAAGGTGTGCTGCTGCAGAGTGTTGGGCCAGGTTGGCACAGGTGGTTTCTGACAGTGCCTTTACTGCTGGACTAGCACAAGTTAGTTTTGACAAGTAAGTTCAAAGAAGTATAGTAAATTATTGTTCAAGTTTAGAAAAACATTTGAGAAATATACCTGGCCCCCAGTATGATAATAATTTAAAGAAAACTCATAAAAGCTGGTTTCCTTCATGAATTTGATCACTTCTGAAATTAGCATGAAAAAGCACTGCTTGATTTCTGTATGCAGCTCTTAAGTTTTGCTGATCTTTAAGATTACAGTCTAATTAAGCACATAGGTTTTCAAATAAGTTAAATGGACTTTTGTTCTAGCGACATCAGTTGAGTGTATCTAAATTTTTTTGGTACTTCTATCAGATGAGAGATAATAAATTTAGATTTTTGTCAATATAACAATGTCTAATAAAATATTTTGCTGATTATGTACTAGCATTTTCATTTGTAGTTGTGCTTATTGCATAGTATCAGTCTTGGTGATCACATTAACAGCGTCCTTTCCTCACAATTACTAGGCTAAAATCTGCTAGAGATGTGGTATCGAGAACAGGCCATGCTTTGGCGCTGGGATGTCTGTATAGGTACCTAGGAGGAATAGGTTCTACTCAGCACCTGAATGCGTGTGTTGGAATCCTTTATACCTTGTCTCAGGACAGCACTTCTCCTGATGTGCAGGTACTCATCACTCACCTAAAAACGTTATGTTACAGACGAGCTGATATCTGTTCTAGAGTAAACGTTCTTTCTTGTAAGAGTTACACTTCGCAGCCTGTTAGACACTCCTCACAGGGTGGCTGGAGCAGCAAAGGCAATGAAGACTATAGCCCATGCTCAAAATCTGCCTTCCAAACAAGACCAACATGACGAGATGAGAGAGGCTCTTTAATGATCGATGAGGGTGATACGGCTAAGATATGCTGGCTTTAAAAACAAGATCTGATCTTTTAGGAGTTGATTAATTTCATGTTCACCTACACCCTGACTTTGCCTAAGATGGTACCTGCTTTTTCTGTTTTTGTCAGTTTTTGTCTGCTACAATGGATGCCCCGCAGCATTTTTCCAGGAAGGATTGTGTAGTGAATAACAGGGATTTGTAGCCTGAATGCTATACAACTTGATCAGTGTAGTTCTTTGAGCAAGGCAGGATGTTTTGAAGGTTAATGCAAATGATTTCTCCATGGCTAAAACTGCTTGCTATCAGAATAGCTTTAAGAGACATGAAGAGTATTCCATGTGATTGTCTAAATCTCAATTAAAGAACTCCCTAAGCCTTGTCTAAATCATGTTTACTTAGAGAAGCTATGTATGTTGACAGGAAGCAGATGTGGCTATTGGTGCAAACCAGTTGAGGCTAAAACGTTTTTTTAACCACTCTGTTAGAGTATTTGTGGTAACTCTATTGCTCTTGCATGAAGAACTATAAAACATTTTACAAACAATGAATCTGAGTAATAATACTAAATAATCAATTAATTTACTATTCATGTCTTTGTTTTTTTTTTTTTTTTTTTTTTTTTTTTTTTTTTTTTGCATTATCAATTACAATTTTAAAACAGCTCTTTCATTGCAAAACAGAGTTCCTCAACAAATATTCAAAAAGGCTTATTAAGCACATGGTTCTTCTTGAAGTTTCCATCTAATACCTCTCCATTTGTCCATTTAGAACCTAAAAGAACAACTTTTATTGGCCTGTGGCATCCTGGGCTGCATCAAGAGAGGGGTGGCCAGCAGGGAGAGGGAGATGATCGTCCCCCTCTACTCTGCCCTTGGAAGGCCTCACCTGGAGTGCTGTGTCCAGGCCTGGGGCCCCCAGTACAGAGGGGATGTGGAGCTGTTGGAGCGGGTCCAGAGGAGGGCCACCAAAATGATCAGAGGGCTGGAGCACCTCTCGTATGAGGAAAGGTTGAGGGAGTTGGGACTGTTCAGCTTGGAAAAGAGAAGGCTCCGGGGAGACCTCACTGCGGCCTTCCAATACTTAAAAGGAGCTTACAGGCAGGAGGGGGACCGACTTTTTACACGGGTGGATAATGGTAGGACAAGGGGGAAAGGGCTAAAACTGAAAGAGGGGAGGTTCAGGTTGGCCATCAGGAAGAAATTCTTCCCTGAGAGAGTGGTGAGGCGCTGGCACAGGCTGCCCAGAGAAGCTGTGGCTGCCCCATCCCTGGCTGTGTTCAAGGCCAGGCTGGATGGGTTCCTGGGCAGTTTGATCTAGTGAGCTAGTGGCTGGCAGCCCTGTCCACGGCAGGGGGGTTGGCACTAGATGATCTTTGAGGTCCCTTCCAACCCAAGGCACTCTGATTCTATGATTCTATTATACTTAAGAATTGAATTTCTTTGAGCTATCAAATTTTTGTAAGAATTTTACTTTTATTCTATTATAGAGACATTACATGATTTCTTCTTTTGTTTTACAGGCATGGGCACTACACTCCCTGTCACTGATAGTAGATTTAGCTGGCCCCTTGTACCATGTGCATGTGGAACCTACCTTGTCTCTGGTTCTCATGTTGCTGTTGACTGTGCCTCCTACGTACACTGAAGTTCACCAAAGCCTTGGTCGCTGTTTAAATGCACTGATTACCACGCTGGGCCCTGAGTTGCAAGGTATGCAATTTAAAATATTGTCAGCCCTTGTTGGTTTGGCAACAAAATTACTCTAACGTTATTTGAATGTGTTGTTCAAAAATAATGAACAAATAAGCACATGTTAAGTTTTTTTCTTCTTGTAAGACCGTATTTCATTGGCTATGACTTTATGCAATCAAGATGACATGACTACTGACTGATCTTCAAAAACAATGTTTCCTTTTGACATCTTTTCTTTGGTTTGAAATGGTTCTCCAAGCCTTGTGGGCTGGTGATTCTTACACTTAGCATGATAACAGAAGGTCTTCAAATTTCAAGAGTCTGGAGCCAATCTATGTCGTAGCTGTGATGCAGACATAAAATTTGGACACCTAAATTGGTGCATGTAAATCAGGCTTTACTCAGCTGAATGCTGAAATTTCAACAGAGCAATGAATCTCACTGGCATCAGAGTGTAACAGATACAGACAGTATTCTTCAGGAGGATGAGAGTTACAGTTGGCTTGGGGAAAATGATAAGTTATCATGTTTGGAAAGAAAAGTTGATGTTTTTGAAGAACAAATAAACAAAATCAAACGTTTTTTCTTCTGAATACAGGCAGCACTGCAACAGTTTCAGCCTTGAGAACTTCCTGTCTCCTGGGCTGTGCAGTGATGCAAGATAGTCCTGACTGCCTTGTTCAGGCTCAAGCCATCTCCTGCCTTCAGCAGCTTCACATGTTTGCTCCTCGACATGTCAACTTGTCTAGCCTTGTAAGATGCCTATGTGTGAGTACATGTTTACAAGCCTATATCAATGCAGTACTAGTTGCACTTTAAAATATGGTGTTCTGAAATGCTTAGAAAATGCAGAATTGTCTTTAACTGGTGTAACTGGTCATTATATGGTGTGGGGTGTTTCATATCCCCCTATAGGCACATGTTCTTATTATCTGTTTATATCTTCAGTTTCTGCTTCCCTTTTACAAGAGGGAATTTTACAAATTTTACAAAATTTCTGTAGAAATTTTGGCCTTCTGAACCACTTGAAAGTGTGTTCTGCTGTTCTTGTTCAGGTCTGGCAGAACATACCATCCAACTTTGTGCTGGATTTTTACCAGCTATTTTGTGCTGGCTAGTATTTTTCCTCTTCTTCATTTATGTCATAGCTGGGGAAAAAAGGAAAAAAAAACCAACTCCATATGTGTGCTAATATCTGAGAATTGTTTTGGTTTGTTTGTTTACCTGAAGGTGAAAAAAATGTAGATTTCTCAATTTGGTAATTTCTGTAGCATTAACTATTTAGAGTACTAACTTCTTGGTAGTCAGTATAAATCTTTTTGGCACTTATATAAGTAATAGCCTGAAAGTAGGTCTTTGGAAAAAGTAAAAATATTTTTAACCTTATTTGACAGAGGATTTTTTTTGCTGCTTTTTTTATTTATTCATCTATCCAAAAGTATCTGAATAGCTGCTGTTCCCAAACACTTAGTTCTATCAAGAAAATAAATTTTTCCAGTAGTTGTTAGCCTTTGTGTCTCTTTAGGGCCTAGAGTTTTTTTGTTGTCATTTGTTTGTTTGTTTCTAAATAAAACTCTGCCTAGTCTCCCCATAAATCAGAGGTGAACAACAACAAACAAAACAAAACAAACAAAAAAACCCAATAAGGTATATGTTTGTAGTTTAGTTTTTTCTTTTTTTTTTTTTAATCTCTGTTGTCTATCTTAACACAGTTCTTATTCACATCTTGCCCTGCGTAGCACATGTGTATCAATAGTGACCATATAGACCATGTATTGGCTTTGTTCAGATACCTTCCATTTATCTTCATTCCATGTAACTACAAACATGGGAGATTGGAAAAACAGAAGGACAAATTCGTTCAGCCTTATACTGTCTTAAGCATGAAATATGCTAGCTGCAGAAGAAGTGGATCTCATCTGAAGTGCTCTTTCTTCTAACGCTTTTACCATACAACAGCTACAATTCTCTCATTTCTGGGTAAAGTGCAGGGTTTTTTTTTTTTTAATATTGACAGAGCCATAACAAATCATGTGAGTCACCCTCTTGCACAGAGGATGTATTAGCATTTGGGATCATCTGAAAGCCCAAGGAGGTTATAGTCTGCTTCCATGTACAGTATGATCTCTCTAACTAATAGCAAGTAACAGCAAATAAATAGGAAGTCATGATGTGGTGTTTTTGTCTATATGACATTATTCCTTTCTTATTATTTTTCCAAATTGCCTCAAAGTACTTCACAGATTACCTTATGAACTTTAAAATAGTAAATACGTTACTAAATTAAGAAGAAGCTCAGTTCGTGGCTTCACTATACCTGTTTGTGTATCTGTAGACACATTTGTGTTCACCTCTGTCCCAGAAAGCATAATAAGCTTCACAGGAGAGGATTTCACCAAAGTCAGTGTTTTCAAACCCTTTTCTCATTGTGAGAACTTGTTACAGAAGTAAGGCCGGGATTGCTGATTCTGACAATTCAGGAAACGTCAATATGTCACTCATGGGTGTTGTAAACAAAGAAGGTTTGAGAAGGTGCTTTGCAGGTTTGGGAGAAGATAGCTGCACAAGCAAACTTATGCATTTGCAAAATTCACCGTCCATCCATGCAGTTTCCACCTGCTACATCACTGTCTAGGTGGGGAAGCAGAGTAAACCGTTGGGTTGGATCTGAGATCTGCCTTTGGCGGTTCTTGGCATGCAGGGTGACTTTCAGCAAGCTGTTCCTCAAGAGTTCAAACTTGTACATGTGGTAAACAAGGTGTGACACCCTTCCTTTAAGGTGTTTTGAAGTCTTTGAAGTGTAAAAATTGGGCACAAGGTACTGTGGATTTCACCATTATTTATTTCAGGCAGAAAAACAGGAAAGGCAAAGAATCTGTGGTCAGATAAGTGATCTTTGAATTTTCATCTCTGTCCTCTTCCCCTAAGGTTTCCAGAAAATTTGGCTTCAAACTTGCTTGCTTTTTTTTTTTTTAAAAAAAAATCTGAACATCTAAACATTCTCTTTCTCTTTTTCTCTCCTCTTTTCAATTATCTTTTTATTATATTATTTTTGCTTTTTAAATGGATGTAGCATCAGGTATGTCAACAAAATCGCTGTGGCTGCTGCAGGCTTCCTCCTCCACCTGTGTTCCCACTCCGTAGACCATGACGTGGCTCAGGTCCCCAGAGTATTTAGACCATTCAATTTGTGACTATGCCTCAGGCAAAGGCTTCACCAGCCCAGTTCTTTCTCTTATTTATTTATGTATTTACTTGTCTGTGTACATGTGCCTGTCACTACTAGCATCCCTTCTCCAGCTTCTTCAAGTATTGCTTGTTTGCCAATTGGATCTTTCCTTCATGGGACTTTGCATCTAACAGATGCTCATCCTATCAGTTAAATTCTTGCCTCCAGCAGAACAGAAATCCCATGCTTTCCATCATGTCTAAAGTTAGCTCTGAAGTTCACTTCTATAAGTACATCTTCTAGAGAGCCTGTCTGGGGAAGCTTGTGACGTAGTGACTGCTGCTCCGGTTTCTAGCTGCAAGTCATTAAAGACATTTTGAGACTCAGCAAGTATACCATGTCCATAAATATGCTATGATGTTGTCTTGGTTTTGTTCCTTTTGAGCACTAACTTTAAGGGCAAGAGGCTTGCAATTTACATGGGTTCAGCATAAAATACAGGATAACTGAACTAAGCAAATTAGGTTTTTGGTATGTTTGAGATAACATTCTGAACTGTAGTATATACTGAATTTACACCTAACGGTCTCCTTGTGTGGTTGGTATCACTGTGATATCTATATTTTTGGTTTTGTCATGACTGGTTTGTCATTTGTTTTTGTGCAGGAAATCTTGTTGGATAATTCTGTGTTGGTAGGTCCCTGTGCCTTGTTAATCCTGAACTTCAGCAGTTTGCAGTGTTGGTTTTTATTTCATCTTTTCTCTCTTCTTTTAACCATTTTAATGTAATTTCTTTTAGCATGTCAAGTGACATTTGATTGTCATCCTAACCAGACCCTTCCTAACTTTCTGCAGATGGCACATGTACATTTCATTTGTTCATGAATTCATGCTTAGTGAGGCATCCATTTGGTCTTAATATGTTCAGTGCAGAAAGGGAGCTGTTTGTTCATTTCAGTTTGTATGTGGTGCTTGCATTTTTGTGTCTTGTTTAGCTGTGTCAGAACTTGGGAGAATGAAGGAGATGGAAAATGTGCATCCTGCTTCGTCTTTTAGCTTGAATCAAATCCTTTCTTTTTTCCCCTATTAAAAATGAGCATGCAAATTATGCACGTCCAACTTGCAGTAGAACGTGTAGCCTGCTTGCATAAGTGTTGCATTAAAAGCCTAATTTTTTGCTGTAAATTTCAATTAAAGTATCTTGCAGAAATACTTTGTCAGGTTGCTTTTCTTTTAGAAGAACTATGCAGAAAGCGTATCTGTGTGTGCATTAAGTTTATTATTTGCAGCATTGTAGATTTGAGTGCATGCACCAAAATTCAGAAGATTCCACTTAGTTTTGTTAACATAACGAGGCTGCATCACTTACTGTTTGTGTTCTTAAGTTAGTTTTAGCTATGTGTTAACTAACGAATGTGTATTAGTTATTCTGACTAACATACATTGACCTGTTGCTGGCAAATGAGCATGCCCTTACTGCAAAGTTTCCCTGCAGCAGACGTTCAGCTCTGTCAAGTTNTAACCTAAGCTTAAGTTAGAAGCTTTTTAAATATTGGTGTAGCCATCCTGCCTGTCCATTCCATTGGTTTGTCTTTGGCATTCGCTCCAGAATGTTCTTAAAACTGAATGCAAGCAAATGAAAAATCAAAACGCTCCACTCCAACAAAATACCTTGAGGCCTTGGATTGTTTTTTATTCTGGTGGTAGTTTGTTTTGTTTTGTTTTATTTGTTTAAGGGGTTTGGCTTGTTCAGGTAATAGTGAATCTATTGTCATGTATTTTTCAGTATTAAAAACAAAAAAAAAAGAAAAGAAAACAAACACTAGCCTGGTGATGTGAAAAACATGGCGTTGATATGAACTTTTTTTGCTAGAAACTGCTCGGGAGAGCTGATTTGTCTCGGTATGGTGCATTCACCAGTAACTCTCACCCTTCCTCTCACCTTCTCTAAAACAATTTAATGTAATCTGACAGTATAATATTTTTTGTGAAGAAATTGCAGCCATGTTCTTTGTCCTTTCTTATAAACTTCCTTTTCTGCATGCTCAGACTTACTCAGGCCTGGCTGACTGGCTCACCCTTATTACAGTGGAATATCCCTAGTTTAGATATGAGGATGATTTGAGTATATTTCTCTTGCATTGAGTTTTTAAGCCCGTTATATATGCTCTGTAGTCAAGGAGTAGATTTGTTCATTAAGAACACAGCTCAGCTGTCATTGAAGTTAATGGGGTCTTTCTACTGATATCAGTGGGAATTGAATCTGGCCTCAAACCAGTCTTGTAAGTTACATTTAGTGAGAACATACTAAAAGTACTGGTACATTAAAATTTATTATACAAGATGCAAAATCTTTCATTTGGGGTTTTTTTTTTTAAAAAAAAAAGCAGCTGAGCAAAATTAACTTCAATTCTAGGCTTACTGACTTCACACATTTTCACAACTGTAATTGTTCAGAGAGCACGGGCCTTGCAGAGGTGTTGCTCTAACGGCCCGTTGGCCATCTTATTGTTTCCTTCTGCATGTTTCAGGTGAATCTCTGTAGCTCATACTTGTTATTGAGACGTGCAGTCGTTGCTTGCTTGCGTCAACTTGTGCAACGAGAAGCTGCTGAGGTATCAGAATATGCTGTTGCATTAGTTAAAGAGAACAGAGAAGACTTTACTCCAGGTACTGTATTGAAATTTTGAGATCAGAGCTTGACACACTGATAAAGAATTTTAAGCACACTCTACTGTGGGTATAAAAACTTTGCTACGTTCTTGTTGAAGTCTTCAACCAAAAAAGATTTTCTGCTTCAGTTTTCTTTATAGTATCAAATTTTGGAAGCATCCAAACCGTTTCTTAGTGATAAAATTAATATATTATTGCTTTCCACATACTGTAGATAGTAAGGGCCACTAAGCCTATGTACCCTATGGCTTCACAGTCCTGCATCTCACATGTATTTTCATAATTAGCTTTACTTCCACATATAAATATTCTCTTCAATTAAAAATCTTTTACTGTGGGAAGGTATAAAAGAACTTCTGAAGGGAGCTTCTGTTGACTGCTTTGGAGAGTTAGTTAAGTAATGATTATCCGGGGTCCCTAAAATTTTTAATTCATCTTTATGTGCCCTTCTGTGAGAGTGTGCTGACGATAAATCATTTCTCTTCATATTTCAGTTCAAGCACATTTGTAAATATTCAGAAGAGGCATTATAGCCATTCTGTAAAAGTGCAGAGTTTTGAAATTGGTAATGTTGGGCAAATAAAATCAGTCATATCCATTTAAGAAATTATTTCTGTGTGCTTGTTTTTGAGCTGTGTTGGAGAATAATTTTAATTTCTACTTTCAATTTACAAGATTGTTTTATAATTGCCTTGTGATTCGTTGTGAGGAACCAGCTAGCCAAAGATAATTTTTTTCAGGAGCTCCGATGCTATGGTAGTAGTAGTAGTGTGAAATTTGGAGTAGGATTCTTTTTATTTTCTCAGGGGCAACTCTCTTCCTGTTGGTAGTATGATCTGTAGAATTTCCAAGTTTGTTTTGTACCCAGATGACTTAGATGTGGCATGGGAGCAATATATCCTGTTATTTCAAAAATATTTCAGGACTAGATACTTGTTGTTTACAGGCTACTCTGCGTGCAACCTTGAGTAGGGTTTCTGTGGGCATGACTTAGTTTTGTGCTGTACAGCATTCATCTCACAGACTTTGTTCTTGGCAGATATTAACATCAGAGAAATAGGCCTGGAGGGGGCATTGCTGGGCTTGTTGGACAAAGAATTGGATCAAAGATTGTGCCAAGATATCAAAGAGACTCTGAGTCATATGCTTACTTCAATGGCAGTTGAAAAGCTCTCTTTTTGGCTGAAGCTTTGTAAAGATGTTCTTTCTGCCTCAGCTGGTAAGTGCTAACAGACGCTGGTTGAGAATACAGTGAAAATGAAGCCTGCAGCAATACGTTATGTCAGTGAAGCAACGTATGTTTCTTGGATGTTTGTTTGTTCATGAAGCGTGTCATCATCCTTCATAATGAAACACTGGACCCTACAACTTCCTTCTTTCAGTAGGAACGTGACTTTTTCCCTTTTGATTGCCCTTCCACTGTTGAAGAGGTTTCTGTGAGTGTCGTAGTATGTGATGGTATTGTCGCTGCTGTGTTGTCCTAATGTTAATGTTGATATTTCCATATCAAGAAGGGAAGTACAGAATACATTTGAGCTTGTGGATCCTGTACAGGTACCTATGACAAAAACACTTAGATCATCTCTACTGTGGATGATGGGAATGACAGGGACCATATCATTAATCAATCTTCCGAGCAGATAGAATTAATTACTGTGCTGAATATTTTGAAAAGGTTTTTTCCTTCACCCTCTCTCTCTCACTGTTGCTGTCTCTCAAGCTATGATACAGAAGGGAAACTTATTTGGATTTGGAAGGGCAGTAGCTTCTCATGTGTCATGCTTATTTAAAAAGTAATTTTTCCTTCAGTCCTTTCCTGCAGTTCTTCGTTTACTTTTGTGGTATTGACCTTATTTTCCAGCAGATAGTATCAAACAAGTGCAAACAGTTTTGTTGCACTTTATTTTTAATTCTAGCATTGTCTTTCAGACACCAAGGTGGAAGGGAGTCATAGTGGGTTGGAGGCTAGAGATAGACCTCAGAGATTTTCTTGTAAATCCTGCTGTAATTTTCAGTTACAGTAAAAAATATTTTTTTTTTTCAAATTTTCTCCCTGTTTCCTAACTACAGATTTCAATACCGTAGTCTCCGTAGACACCACTCAAGAAGAAGAAACTACTAAAGTGGATGATGCATCCATTTTAACATCTGAAAGTGACGAGAGGTTCCATCCCTTCAGTAATCCACGGTGGTCTACCAGGGTTTTTGCTGCAGAATGTGTTTGTAAAATTATAAGCCAATGTGAAAATGCAGGCAGTGCACACTTTGATGTAACTTTGGCTCAGGAAAGAAAACAACGGGATTCAAGAGGTATGTCTTAACCACTGAAAGAATTTCAGAGAATGCAAAGTATGCTTAAAATGTGTTAGCTTTTTGCATCTTAATTAAATCCATCATAAATGTGTTGTTCGTAATCTTTGAAACCTTTAATTACTCTGATTAGAAGCCTATATTGATTAAGGTGTAGAGCATCTTTAATTAGTCAAAACATTGGCATATCACTGCAGCGTCTATGCTCATTTTCCTGGTTATAGCTCTGTGGTAAATGTGTTTGGAGCCGTTGTTTCTGCATAAGCATTGGCAATCAGAAGGGATAGCTGGCACCAGACTGCAACAACAGTTCGGTTATCTGGGAGCATGGCAAAAGACGCTCACATTTTTCTTTCCTCAGTTGGCATAATTGCCAGTAGAAACACGGTGCCAATCCTCCACAGTACCTCTCTGTGTTTATTGAGAGGCATTTGCCTCAAAAGTTTTTTTGAAAACCTGCATCATAAATATTTACAATTTTAAGTACATTTTTACATTCAAATGGCAAGTTGCCTAGGTCAGCTAGCAAAAGATGTCCAGGTAAAATTGTTTTCTGTGTAAACTGCCTTGAATGAAACCTTGATGTGTTATAAATGTAAAATAGACATTTTGAAAATGCTGGGAGCAATGTTATAAAATATATTACCTCTATATTTAAATGTAATAAAAGTAATTTTTTATTTCTGTTTTCAGATGACTTTTTAGTATTGCATTTAGCTGACTTGATCCGCATGGCTTTTATGGCTGCCACAGATCACAGTGATCAGCTTCGTCTTTCTGGGCTTCAGACGTTGCTGATTGTCGTTCGGAAGTTTGCAGCTGTTCCAGAACCAGAGTTTCCAGGTCATGTAATTCTGGAGCAATATCAAGCCAATGTAAGCACCAATGTCAGTAAGTTAGAAAAGGCTAGAGTTGCAATTAATCACTAAGAGGAATTTGCTTTTTGCAGTAGCCAAAGCCTGGTTTCAGTAAGTTTGTTACCAACACTATTAATTTCTTTTGAACTTGACTTCCTTAGAAGTCATCTTTTTGGTCATTATGTGATGTTTTAGACTCAAAGTTCTTCAGGTTTCAGCATTTTTTCTTCCTATTTGAATATATCAAAGAGAAAACAACCCAACAACCAAAAACTGTTCTTTTTTTTTCTGTTTTAATTTTGATTTGGTTTTGAACTCTGCTTGGAAATAAGTAGCCTTTGCATGCCAGAGATAACACTGGGATATCGTGATCAATAAATAATCTAGAGGAGATAAAAGCATGGGTTGTAGAAAAGGCATTTGAGATTGCACTTGCATTAAGTGTGATAGGTAGATGTGTTAAGCCTCATCTGGTGCCCGTTCTTCAATTTCTAACAGGTATTGAATAAGTCGTATCAATTTCTCACAGAAATGGTGAGATCCTGATACAGAAGACAACCTAACCTACTTTGATGATGCTGTTGGCATTAGAATTCTATTCTATTGGCACGCTGTGGGAAAGGAGGATTGCTTTGGGTTTGACAGGAACTACCAAGGGCAAAAATATACGATTTGTCCTTGCCATCCAAAATTATCAAGCAGGTTACAAGTAGATCTAATAATTCTCCTTTTAACCATCATTATTCCCATTAACGTATTTCTGCTAATACTATGCAAAGATCTTCTAATCACTGATTTGCTGAAGTCTTGTTCAGAAGTTCCTCAAATGAATCCTGAGCTTTAGAGGATCTTTAACTGTCATTACCTGTCATCAAAAACAACTGCTTTTCACTTATTTGCTTAAACTTCAGGTGGACACTCATAATTCCTGTACCTTTGTTATGCTGAGACACATCATCGGTGAAGTGTATGTATCTTAGCAGACTTGTTGCAAAAATCTCATGTGGTCATTTGGCATACAACAAAGCACACAGTGACATTTCCATCTTCAGTGTCAACTCAAAGCAGAACTTTCAGTATGTCCATAAACATGATGTGAACCATCATCACTGAAATTTTTCAGCAGGAGCTTGATCCACCGAGTAAGAGACTCCAAAAATGACGTGACTGAAATGAAAGCCTGAACTTACACAGGAATCAATGCTGCAGTTTAGCTTGAAGATTATTTCTTAAATTACAGACTAACATTTATATTAGTACTTACTTGTAATATACAAATCTTTGCAGGGGCTGACGGTCTCAGTGAGGATGGTGCCACTGCACTGCACAGGATATACAAAACCTATTATAATTCATCTGACTTTGAATTTGAATTAACTTCGAATTTTCAATTATCACCTAAATCAGCAAATGAAATTTTCATTAGCCTTTAGAGATAATAGCTCTCAGCAATGACAGTAGATGAAATGTCTGTAACCTGGTCAGTATTTATTTGTGTGTACTTTGTTAGAAATGGGGTTTGTGTTTCTTCTCTCTCTGTGCAAAGTTCACCAACTTCAGC
>VXAV01010317.1:43613-70260 GCA_013399715.1 Alectura lathami | reverse complement strand
AGACAGGAAAAAGGGAGGAAATTCAGTGAATGTGAAGGAGGCAGAGAGGTGAGCAATTGCAGAAGCAGAGGTCTTGCATTCCTAGAGGTAGTTCTGATTTAATGGAGAACCCTGCATGGCCTGGAGCTCATCAGATGTTTGGTGGTCAGCGCAATGGCACCCTAACAGTAGCATTGTGTATCTAGATGTGTATTTGTATTTGCAGCCAGTGCCTGTTGCTGCTGGTGTTATGTAGCAATTTTCTTGAATACCTTTTGTAGCCAGCACTGCTCAATGACAGCACATGCCAGGAACAAGTACCTAAGCACTCACCATCCTACATGCATGCAAGCAAAAGCAGAAGCTTTACAAATAATTTCAAAGATACTTGGATTCCAAGTACCCAAATCTGCAGAGTACCTTCTTGACAGTGTTCTTCATTTTTTTTTTTTTTTCCCATCACTATACATCTTGTCTCAAGTGTCATCAGATTTGTAATGGCATAAGGAAGAAAATATGGGTTCCTCTCAAACCGCAGTGGCTTAATCAATGTATTGTCCCTCTCCTTTTGATTTTCCTACTCATACTTTCTTTGCCTAGCAAACATTTGAGGTATGATGTTATCTCTGTCCATGGCTGAGATGAATGTATCTAGTTTTCAAAGTGACAAAAATACTGCTTTACTCTTGTTTATTTTGTCTCTCCTGTCCTTCTCCAGACAGCAGTCTATGCACCTATACTGCACTGTACACTGAGTAATGTATACCACTAGATCTTGCACTGATACATTTCTGTGGAACCAGAAAGATTTGCCATTAAGTCTACTGTCCTAAGCAAATGAAAAACTGACTGTTCCGTAAAGAAACAGGAACCAGTAGGGAGTACAATAAAATGTGTTAACATGGCAAGGTGTCATTTTTAGCAAGCACTCTGCAGCTGCAAGGTGTTTCCTAATGGAAACTTGAAGTTAGTAATTCTTAAGCAAGTTTGACACATAAATCAAAAATGCTGGAGAGTTGCTGCTGAAAAAGCCAACCATAAGTAAATATCTTCTGTTAGAAAGTCAATAGCAAAAGCCTTCTCTTTCCAAGGAAAAACTTCATAATTCTATGTTCAAGGCTTTATTTTTTTTTTCCCCTTGCAACGTAATTAGGGCTCTTTTTATTTGTATGTTTTTGGCTTCCCTGAGTAGGAGTGCGTGTTACATAATTACTTAATTTCAGAATTTTATGACGTCCAATGTTAGGGCCATTTGGGTTGAAAAAGTAGAGAGTAGAGGACTATAATCATTTTGGGGTACAAATAGTTTATATTTTTTTTCCTACTGGAAATGTAAGTGGAAATAAATAATCTTATTTACAATACTGAAATAGTAAATGAATATGAATAGTAATGAAGATTAGTTTCCAGGTACATTCTAAAGGAACCTTGAGAAACTGCGAACAACCACTTTAAGTTCTATTCAGTGTAGGAAAGGCATTCATTACGTGTTTCAATATAGAGAAGTGCAGTAGGATATGACAGCTAAAATAGACGTCCACATGTTGGCTTTGCTTTTCTATATTCCACATTTCTAATAGCAAAAGAGCAATCTTCCCTCCAGCAACCTTAATGGGCAGGTGTCACCCTCTTACGTTACCGGAGGATGAGCATCCTTTAAAACAGACCACCAAGTGGGGAAAAGTATTGTTGAATGCGTTTAAATGAAGAGCGATAACAGGAACTGTTCATTTGCTTGGTGTTGTAGACAGTATTTCTCCAATTTGAGCACTGCAGATAGATTTCAAATTAAGAGATATTTTCCCAATGTTAGGTTACTTTAGTACCATATCTTAATGGTATATGCAGTGGGAGAGCGGAGTTCCTGCAGCAAACAAAACTGAGAGATTGAACAAACTGCCTGTCTGACATAAGTTTAACTTTGAATTGGCAGTGGACACAAACAGCAACCCTTAGTGTGTTTTTTCCTGATTTATACTCAATTTTTTGCTGGATTCTCTTCTACCTAATGAATTTAATCTAAAAATCATTTTTTCCTGAAAACTGGAATTTGAGTTTCAGAAGACAAATCAAATAGCTTTTGATTCCTGAAGTTAGACAACATACAAAGTGAGTAATCCAAGGAAGTAACAAAAGGAAGGATTTATTTTTCTTTTCTTCCCTTACACACATAGGTAGAGGCGACCCTAACTGAAGTACCGTGAGCGTGTTGCAGCAGGTTCACAATGAAAGCGATGCTGAGGTAGGAGGCCATGGAAGGCAGTTTCCTGTACACACTTCATTGCTCACATGTAGTTGGGGCCCCTTTGCTGGACAAAGGGGTTAAGTACTCTCAAGGTGTCCGCAGAAACATTTAGCGACCTTACTGCTCAGTGCTTCAAGTAGGCAGTGGTTTCATGCCTAATGCTTTTGGTGGACATGGCCACCTATTTGCCATTACATCAATTTTTCTATTATTCCTTTTTTTTCTATTATTCTTGTCTTGTACCACCATTGCCATCTTTTTTTTTTTTTTTAATTAACACTGCCGAGAGTTGGGAAATAAATTTAAAAGCAAATGTATTTCTCTCTGCTTTAGTATGAAAATACGCGTTTTCTATGGAGCATGGTCTGTGCAGAGCAAAAGACTGTGGAATACAAAGTAGACGGTCTTGCAAAATAAGTTATGTTACTTTGTGCTTGCAGATAAGACTGTCAATGAACAATTGTGTTGTGAATACAATCTACAAGATTGCTGTATTTCAATTAACAATAGCAATGAAATAATAATGATTGCTGTATTGTTACAGCACTCTTATTTGCTCTCACCCAACGTTTAGCTGAGAAGAAAATTCAGTGTGCAGAAATCTGTGTTTTTCTTATAGTGTTTTGTATGTGAGGAATGTACAAGAGAAGCTGGAAAAAAGCGTTAGCAGGTGGAAAAATATGATGATAAAGTTATGTTTTGATCAGATTTGGCAAATACGCCCATGTACTAGCTCTCACAAAAGTGTTGCAAAAAAAGTTTCTTAAAAAACCGCACAGTGTGTTTGTCACAAACATGTGATGGTCATATTCAGAACAAGGGAACTAAATGAAACACAGCACAGTGTTTTAAGCGTAGTATCTAAGGATATGTAAAGACAACTGACTCAAAAGGCTGACTTTGTTTTGTCAGGATTTGATTGCTTTGGTCAGTCAAAGTGTGGGCTTTTGTGCAAACTAGCATGATCTTTGCTTGTACTAAAAATGGTCTTAAGCCTGTCCCCTTAAAGATGCAAGATTGCATAGTTTCTTGTGTTAATATATCCAACTTTATAACAAAATTGCTCAGTAACTTAGACTGCCTGAAATGTTTATTTTGAGATGTTCCTTCAAGAAGTTTGTAGTCAGGGAAGAGAAATATAAATATTGATGTGTGCAACCCTGGGCTTAACCCTGTGTTACAGCACTGTCGGTTGATGATGTTGTCTGTGGAACTCACCACTATACCGCTCCAGCAGATTAGAAGACCTGGTGTTATGGCTTAGTTATTAACAGAGTCTAAAGAATAAACCATAATAATTTTTTGTTACTCACAAAAAGGCCCCCTTTTCAGTTTCAATGACGGCTTAAACTGTGACTTTCTTATTAGGGTTTTTGACAGATGAAAAAAGAGAAAGCTGTCTAAAAGCACAGTAGCTGTCCCAAGTCACAGTAGCTGTCCCAAGTCAAAGTGAAGAGTGGAAGTAGTGGTTAAGGAGAAGTGGTGGCCTGTAATGAGATTCGTAACTAACTAGTATTTCCAGACATGATGTTAAAGCTTTATCTTACTCGGGTCTCATCATATTTATCTTGTACTCTGTCTGACTGGAAAATTTTTGGATTCTTTGAATTTTTTTAATTGTTGGTATGAAATACTAACTTTAGAAAAAAAAATAAAATTGATAACCTCTCCTCTTGCACAGAATTTCATTTCATCATTTTATGCATTATCCTACCTTTTTTTAATTGTATCTTTTGAAAGTTTTACCTTTGCTCAAGATACAGTAATTCCAGACTATTGAAGAAATCATTAAAAGTTCTGCCTTGATGAATGTGGAAAAAAGAATACAGAAGAAAAATTATTGTTCTGTACAATAGTCTGGGAAGCTGTTGGAAGATTAGTTCCAGGCTACTGGGCATTAACTGAAAAAAAATAATACTGGATTTTAATGCATGTCTTGGTAATATCATGTTAACCTCATCTACATTGTTTGGAAATCTAGTGGTACATTTACAAGTCCAGGTAAGTTTCAGGTTATACTCTGTGGGGGCTATACAGTATATACTTGTTTCTCTCTTTTTAGAGAGAAAGAAGATAATGAAGATAATGGTTTACCAGGGTATTGTTATATGATCAAGTGTTTTTTTTTTTTACTAGTGACTGAAGCAATCTTTACAAAATCTGGGGTAGTTGCGCTCAATCACTTTCTGAGATTCACATTTTTTCAGAACTCGGTCATAGATCACTACATCACTGTACACTGTCATGTGTCTTTGGTCAGGCATACCCAGGATTTACTCTGGGATGCTGCAAGTGTGGGCATTGGTGAACACTTCTTATGTCTGGATCTCTCTTATATCTTGGTGTCTGAGAAAACAATGATCAGCTAATTATTTTGGTTTATTTTTTAAAAAAATATTTTTTTTTAAAAAAAGTAAACATTATTATAATGAATTCAGTTGTATTAATAATATTCCCCTCCACAGAGGGCTATGATAGTGAAAGAAGAACCATAGTATCATTTTACAGTAGCTAGCCTGGGAAATCAAACCATGTAGTATACAACAAAAATAAATAGAACAAGAACTTTTAGTGAGGCAGTATCATTTAAAAACTTCTGCATGCTTTGGTGTTATAGTATCCATCTTTTTCTGTTGTTACACTTTTTGAAACATAATTTTCTTGGATTAGATAGTATTTATATCCCCCTTGGAGCAGAGGGATGGCACCAGGGTAATTATCATGCATACTTTGAAAGCAGTATCTGGTTTTGTCAAACGTTCAGCAAAGTTGAAATTCCTTATGGACTGAGAGGACTCCTAATTTCTGACTAAAAGCATCATATACAAGGCACAGTCCTTGTCAACTGAGGTACGCGTATAAGGATGGGTTTCTTGTATGTATCAATAGCATGTTTTGTTGCGCATGAGTCATCCTTCTAGACTAGGAATTCATCAGTAAGTTGATGCTGGAAGTATGCAGTCAAGAAAAATTTATGTGCCTTCTGTGATAGTGAAACTGGTTGAGAAGTTAGCTTGCATGAGGTAGCATGGGACTGCTGTGCTTATTGTTCTTACTTTCTGTGAATGCTCTCATTTGTGCAGTCCTTTGCAAGTAAAGTAAGAAATACTTAAAAGCCATTTCCAAGCCCTATGGAAATTGTGGTAGTAACAGCTGCATGTAGGCATGCGAACAATCAGCTCTCCAGTTGTCACACCAGAAAGATCAGAGAAATCGCTTGCACATTACAGCTGGTGGATTGTGTCATTTCCATTGCTCTGGCAAAAAATAACAAAGAGTTGAGAGTTTTAATACGCAAATAAAACTACTAACTTTCCTCTGGATTTGGATGAGTGGTCTGCCATCCTTCAGAAATCAGGTTTAATGTGGTCCTGCAGTAGATGGTGCCTTTACAAGCAACAGAAGACTCCACTGCTGCAGTTCATAGTCTTGTGTGGTAGATGGTGCAGCTGGCTCAGAGGTCATGTTCTTTAATGCTCCCTTCTCTCTTGTGGGCTTCTGTGTAAATTTAGTCACAGCTGGGTTGTCTGAGCTGCACACACTGCCCAGGCTATGGACAGGGTGCACTGCAGGCCCGTGCCGAGGTGGCTGAACTCAGGATGTATGTGATCCCACATGCGGCTCCCAGCCTGGGGCTTGCCTCACAGCAGGCTGCACGCAATCCCCGAAGCACATCCATGGCTTGCCTCCACACCAAGCCAAGTGGGAGTCCTTTTCCACTGCAGTCTAAAACTGAATGATGTTTTTTTCCATCATCAGAACAGGGATCCTCTTTCTCCTTTCTCTCTGTTACTCTAGATAATGCAGGTCAACTATAGCTGTTCTTGCCTTTTACCCATTTTCTGTACAAAAATCCTTAGCTTGAATTAGGTGGTTGTTGTAGCCTACATCAAACAGACCAGGTCACAGTGTGGAAGGGGTCCCAAAATCCTATGTGATGCTGACAGCTGTATAGTAATTGAAGGGAGCCAGGAAGCTGGAGTTAGAGAAATGCTCGAGGGCATAATCAATCACACTGGCTTCAGTCTTGTGTAGGATGACTGCTTTCACTTGAGATAAAGTAAAATGATTGAAGTACAGTGACTGCAGTAAAGGCCTCACCCTGAAGTAGCAGGGCAGATGAAGAAAGTTTGCTTAATAAATTACTTATTTTGGAAAGAGTCCTTGGTGCTTTATGGTATGAATATAAAGGTGTAAAAGTGTGACCTTCATCTAAAATTAAGATCAAGCACAGCATGTGCAAAACCACAGTTCTTCTTTGGTAACAATTAGAACAAAAGAGATAATGACTTGGTTAACATAAACCCTCTCATCTTGGTCAGTGATGCATGTTGACATGTGTAATCTGTCAGTTCCTAGGGATGGATCTTCTGTTTTTTTTTTTCTTTCTTTCTAATAAAATGCTTCAGCTGTCACACGTTGGCTTGCAGGTTCTTACATTTCACAGCAGCTCTGATACAAATTAAATACAGCTGATGCCTGTGAACAGTGGTAGCATGTAGTTTTTAGTTTTCTGCAATTACTGAATCAGTGTTGATTATTGCTAGGTCAAATATAAAATACAGCTTTTTTGGGTACAATTTGGTCCCATTTGTATCAGTGTATTAAAAAGTTACATGTGTTTGTGAAAGGCGTTTGAATCTGAGTTGCTATACATATTAGCCTGTGGCAATATATTGCTTTTCTGTAGGCTTTGCATATGTTTTTGCTCATAGTAGAATGTCGCCATCGAAATGTACAGTTATTTCTTGGCAATTGCTCTTGGAGAGGAAAATGATTTATGAGCCATAGTGATAAATGCTTATGATGCTTTACACTCAATTTGATCGGAAATATCTTACATGTGTAGAAAAGCCAGGATTTTAAAAGTGCTGAAAAGTATTGAGTCTGTTAAAGCAACCGTGCTATTTTTACTTGTTCAGATGATCAGTTCTATAGACTTAACTACACCATTTTCCTAAATTTTTAATATTCACATTGGTAACCTCCAAGTTGTGAACAGGATCAATTGTGCTTTTTCTTTACTGTATTCATATGCTTTTTTATACCTGCTTCAGCGCCTGTGCCATTTGGACAGAGTTGTGATAAAATCATGAGAATGTTCATAACTGGACCTACATTGTGTTTCATTGCTTTCAAACCAGTCACAGTCTCAAAGGGGGAGTGCTGCGGGCTTTCTCCATAATTGCAGAATGACAGCAAAATCAAAATCTGTCAGTCCATGTTTGAACTGGGAAATGATACTGTTTGTATCTTAGTGTTCACTTAAAAGGTGACAGACTTTTTCAGAGACCCTGACACAGAGTCTGTAGATCTGCAGAGAAAATTGTAGTGCAATTCTTACAAGCTTTATGCAAAATGGGGTGGAGTCAGACACTGAATACCTATATATATTGTTTTGTCTCATTAAAACTTTTTTTTTTTTTTTTTTTTTTTACAACTAGCTGATAATATATGAAGGCTAGTANTTTTTTTTTTTTTTTTTTTTTTTTTGGTGATAACATGTCCAATCTGTACTGTCTTTAAAATACATATCATCACTTTCATAAGGAAAATGAAGCTATTTGCATTCCTTACTATAGACAGTAATTAAATGTATGGAGATGGATATTGTACTAAAAAGGGAGGTAAATCAGTGATTAAACTGTACAGATGGAATAGAGATAATTAAAATACATATAAAAATTGTCTTTATAAGCCATAAAAAGAAATCTATCTGTTTTAAAATAAAATATAACCAAGTGTAAAATTAGCTTGACTTGTAATCTTTTTCATAGCCCTTGAACATCTGTGAAAAGCACTTTGCTAGTGTAAGGGATGGATTTTTGCTTTTATCAGCAAAAACTTCATTCATACAAGTAGAAGGCTATAAATACAATACACACACTGCTGAGCAGGCAGGTGCAAGTTGGACTGCTTCCATCAAAGGTTTGTCAGAGGGGTGATGCAGTTCTGATTTGATTGGCTTTTATTAGTGCAAGCTCCTGCCCCCATGGTGTATCCTTCCAGAAGGTCATAGAGACAGTTGTGGTCTGCATGGTCATGCCTTCTGAAGAAAATCCACAGACTCAGTGAGAAAAAAATATTGTATATACAACAAAAAAATAAATAAATAAAAATATCAGAAATTAGTTCTGGGAAAGAGTTTATTGCATTATTGTTCCTTCCAAGTTTTGTATATATTCACACAGGAATACTGTATTGAGCATTACCTGCTTTATTTGTATTTTTTAATCCTTCAGGACATAGACTTACCTTGTTCATAGTCCAAAGAACTTCCCTTCCAGTTCAAATTGTCAGAATATGAGGTTTTATTCTGTACTTTCAGCATAGTTCAAATCTTTGGCAATAAATTGCAAGAAAGACCCCCAAACCTCAGTTCTGTGCTTAGTGCCTACAATGCTCTGTATTCTGAAGAACCCAGTATACCTTTGGCTAGTGAGGAACTCAGATGGACTATGGAGATCTTAAAGTGTCTTCTCTCAGATAATGCCTGGCTCAGTCTGAGAAGACCTCAGTTTTACAGTCGGTGATTATCTGCAGTGTAGTGCCCAGACAAAACAGGTTTTTGGTTGTTAGAGAGAATACTGAGGAGCCCTAGGTGATGTTTGTATGATGTTTTCTGCAAATAGAAATCTGCAGGAGCAGTTGTGAATATCAAACTTTAATTTTTTTTTACTAGCCACAACACAAATAGAACAGTATTGACTAATCTCATCCAAACATGTAACAGCAGTTTACTTCTAGAATAGTAATAACTTTTCTGTTAGAGACAAATAAATAATGTGCTTTCCTATCAAAATTTTTTAAATCTCTGGTAAGAAATGAATATCAGATTGTTCTAAATTTTGATTAGTGCTAGGGCATATTGTTTCTCTGAATGAGGAAAATAATCATCCATGACTGTGGTTGAAAAGTAACAGGAAATAATATAAAAAGAGATCTAAAAAAAGAAGGAGAAGAAAAAAGGATTTAAAATCCTATATTTAAATCTTAAGCAAATTATTTAAGTCTTTACACAGTAACATTAGTATTCTAACAGCTGCAAATCCCTGAGGAGCAGAACTTATTTATCAGAGATACTGTAGTAACAGATGTGATAGAAAATTTGGGATAAATCAGAACACGTCATGTAAACATGCTTGGACTTTTAATCAAAGACTTTTATTGTCTTTTGCTTTAGTGAGCAGAAGGAAGACTTAATTCCATGTAAGAAGCTCTGCTCTTCCGCAGTGCTTATGTTGTTGTTTTGTGTAGTCTGGACTGATAGTGCTGCTGTTAATTAGGGGTTGCTTAAATCTTCTAGACAAAGCCTTTGTTTTCTTTGCTTATAACTTTGCCAGATTTGAACCACTTGCACTGAAATTTTCTATGCCATAAATGGATTTGTTTAAATTCCATGAAAACATTCCTGCCCTTTGAAGAACGGGATTAAGGAAACTGTATTACTGGTCAGTGTTAAGAAAATCAGGAATGCCCTCTTACTGATAAATAGATTCACATTCATACCTGTTGATGGCTACTGGATGGCCAGCAGACTGGAGAAGAGGTGAAGATGCATACTTACCATAATTAAGAAAATTTACCTCCAGTCAGGCTGTTTTTGTAGGAAAGACGGAGACAATTTCGGTGTTAAAAGCTGTCATCTGCTGTAAGCTTATTTTGCCATCCGACAGATCCTACATATCCAAACGACTGCTTACTCGTTACCCCACCAAAGCGCTGCAGTGACTGTCAGGGGGAAACCCAAATGCCTCTGCATGGCAGGGGAGTGTGGGGAAGGGCAGGAGGTCAGGCACCTGGGAATAGGGATAGGCAAGGATTTGAGAAGAAAATGCTGTAGGCGTAATCACAGGTATGGATGGGGGCAGAGAGAAGAGAATCTGTAAGTTTCGGGACATGCACTTTGTAGGGGCTGGCAGCAGGAGGTCTCCTTTCTGCTATTCTTTTCAGGCAGCAGTAGCTAAAAGCTCTCTGGANTTTTTTTTTCTAATTTCTCTTCATTAATTTGAAAGATGAAGACTCTGCTGGAGACCTGGGAGACTGAACTGGTTTAATAGTAGCAGCCAGAAGTCAGCATGGCCCTACCTGGTTATTCCTGGCCCAGGCTTGCGTCTGTGTGCTTTGAACTGTCGTATCTTGCAGCCTTAGGCTGCCACATCCCCGACCTATGATCCTGAAATTTCTTGTGAAGTCCAAATTTAAGAAGAGCAATTATTTATATCGTATGGATGGGGTAGCAAGTACTTGTTTTTAATTTTTGTTTCTGTAGAGGAACAGGAACATTAAATCCAGAATGTAGTAAAAGTAGAAGCTTTGAAACTGCTGTGCTCAGAAGCTGGTGAAGGTTGGGCTTAATTCTTCCTTTTTACCAATGCTTTTGAGCTTTTATATAAGAAAAAGTGCCATTTACTAGACCTACATGGTAGAGGTGGTAAAATTAGAATTTAGACATACAAGCTGTCATCAGGTCTGCATCAACATCCAATGAAATACAACTTGAAAACAATTACTTGATGCCTAATTATATAAAATCTCATAGATCATCTAAGGAAGAACTACAGCAAGGGGCAGGAAGTGTTGACAGGGTTGGAAAGGTGGTGAAGTAACTTACTCCACTGGGATACTCTGTGATGGGTGGTTTTTGTGGTTACAGAATATGGGAAGTGCATTTAGGTTTTAGTGCTTTTAAAATACAATCACGGTATTTTTCTAAAGGGCCTTGTATTTCCTGAGTTCTGAGTCTTAATTTGAAAACTTAAACCTATTGTAAATTTGTTTACAATTTGTTTAGTTTTTCTTAAACACATGAATTTTAGTTATTTGTATTGCCAAATACAGTATTTGTACAAGTTTGTGTACTCAATAGCTTAGTTCACATGGGGATGTTGAGTTTATTGAATTTGCATTCCATCTCTGGAAGGTAAATGTGTAGGTAATAGAGTTTTGAGTGTATTGACATGCTTACTGTAATTATCAAGTGTATGTAAGCTTTAGAAAAATAGTGTTGGTATCATGAGATTTAAAGTTAAATGTGCTGCATATCTATTTGATTATGGTGAGCAGCCTTTCCTTAAGTGTCTGAACTCCTGAGTCATTATTACTAATTCTAAATTGGAAAGTTACTCATGCATTTCAAAGATCTGTTTCATAGCCCTTCTAAAGCGAACAATACAGTGTTTTAGAAGAACAATAAACATGTATTCTTTCTGTACACCTAGATAGTAGATCTGGCAAGCAGATGTGTTCCCTCTACATTCTGTGCAATACATAGCAGATGTTTTCAAGGACTAATGAAAACATTGCGTTGACAATTCTGCATATGACTTCTGACTGTTTTGTGTCACATACAGAGTCATGAAGAAAGCTTTCTGGCAGTCAGATAGCTATCAGATACACTAATCATGTGACTAGCCTATGGAAAGTGGTAACTTAAAAAGGAATAAAGTATGAAACCAGTTTGGTTTGTATCTTAGAATATGTATCTTCCCTCAGCATATATTCCAGCCTACATACAGAAAATGGGCACCTTTGTGGATCATCTTTCTTAGTTTTGGTGGAGTGACTGGTGTCAAAGATAAAGATAGCGTTTGTTTCTCTGAACTTATTAAGTAATCTGATTGTATTTATTTATTTATTTATTGCATATGCTTTTTTATTATATCTTTTTCAAACTGAAGGGGATAGTTGAAGAATTTCTGCTGGTGCAGTACATTTTCAAGATCATAGAATCATAGAATGGTTTGGGTTGGAAAGGACCTTCAAGATCACTTAGTTCCAACGCCCAGCCATGGGCAGGGACACCTCCCACTAGACCAGGTTGCTCAGAGCCCCATCCAGCCTGGCCTTGAACACTGCCAGGGAGGGGGCATCCACAGCCCCTCTGGGCAACCTGTTCCAGTGTCTCACCCTCACAGGAAAGAACTTCTTTCTAAGGTCTAGTCTAAATCTACCCCACCCTCTTTTAGCTTAAAGCTATTACCACTTGTCTTGTTGCTACATGCCCTTGTAAAAAGTCCCTCCCCAGCTCTCCTGTAGGTCCCCTTCAGGTACTGGAATGCTGCTATCAGGTCCTCCCTTGAGCCTTCTCTTCTCCAGGCTGAACATTCCCGACTCTCTCAACCTGTCCCTGTAGGGGAGGTGCTCCAGCCCTCTGATCATCTTCATAGCCTCCTCTGGACCTGCTTCAGCAGTTCAATGTCATTCTTGTGTTGGGGGCCCCAGAACTGGATGCAGTACTCCAGGTGGGGTCTCACAAGAGCAGAGTAGAGGGGCAGAATCACCTCCCTCGCCCTGCTGGTCACGCTTCTCTTGATGCAACCCAGGATGCGGTTGGCCTTCTGATCTGCAAGTGCACATTGTCAGCTCAAGTTGAGTTTTTTACCAACCGACACCCCCAAATCCTTCTCCTCAGAGCTGCTCTCCAACTATTCTCTGCCCAACATGTATTTGCTCTTGGGTTTGCCCCGACCCAGGTGCAGGACCTTACACTTGGCTTATTGAAGTTCATGAGGCTGGCATGGGCCCACCTCTCCAGCCTGTCCAGGTCCCTCTGGATGGCATCCCTTCCCTCTGGCATGTCAACAGCACCACACAGCTTAGTGTCGTCCACAAACTTGCTGAGGGTGCACTTGTTTGCACTGTCCATGTCACCAACAAAGATGTCAAACAGCGCTGGTCCCAATACTGATCTCTGAGGGTTGCCACTCATCACCGGTCTCCATTTCGACACTTAGCCATTGACCACAACTCTCTGGGTGCGACCATCCAGCCGGTTCCTTATCCAGCGAGTGGTCCATCCATCAAACCTGTGCTTTTTCAATTTAGCAACCAGGATGTCATGTGGGACAGTGTCAAATGCTCTGCACAAGTCCAGGTAGATGATGTCAGTTGCTCTTCCCTTATCCACTGATGCCATTACTGCACCATAAGAGGCCACCAAGTTTGTCAGGCATGATTTGCCCTTGATGAAGCAATGCTGTTTGCCACCAGTCACCTCATCTTCATTTTCCATGTACCTTATTAGATCCTTTAGGAGGATCTGCTGCATGATCTTGCCAGGCATAGAGGTGCGACTGATGGGCCTGTAGTTTGCCAGATCTTCCTTTTTTCCCTTTTTGAAAATGGGTGTGTCCTCCGGTGCTGGGACAGTGAGGGTTGTGCCATGGAGCTGACAGGCAAGGAAGCCCGGCAGCTAGGATCCCTTTCTAGAGATGCAGTCATTGACAAAGCTGTTGGAAAAGGCCTCCCTCCCAACAGTTGCTTGCTCGCCCCTCCCCCTGGCCAGGAAAAAAAACGGCCCTGCCGGCACACCGCCAGTGGCCAGCACCAGCGGGGTGGAGGAGGGAAGTGAGAGAAAAAAAATAGAACTCGAGAGTTAAGATAACTCGTTTACTAAAGTAGTTAAAAGACAAAAAGACAACAGAAAATGCAAAAGGAATGCAAGGATAACAATACCAACAATTGGAGTACAACAACTTACAAAGGAGGCAAGTTCTCACCGACAGGCAAGCCCCAACCCGCGAAAACTGGAAAACCAGCCAACCGCAGTACACACCAGCCCCAACCCCAAGAGCTGGAACCCGCCCAGCAAACCGCGGCTTTTCTCTTCCCCCCCCTCCACTGCCCAGAGAGCAGGGGGAGGACCATGTCATGATGTAGATGGTATGGAATACCTTATAGGTTAATCCAAGCCAGATGCCCCAACTCCGCTCTTCCCCCCACAACTTCCCATGCAGCACCCACAGATTCGACCACGCTAGAAACCACAACAGGGTGATGTTTCCCTTTTTCCAGTCAGTGGGGACTTCGCCAGATTGCCATGAACTTTCAAATATGAAGGACAGTGGCTTGGCCACTTCATCCGCCAGTTCCTTCACTACCTGTGGATGGATCCCATCAGGTCCCATGGACTTGTGCACTGTCAGGTTCTTCAGATGGTCTCGAACCAGATCTTCGCTTACAGTAGGTGGACCTACCTTCTCCCAGCTGTTACCTTTGCTCTCCACAACTTGGGTGGTGTGCCTAGAGCCCTTGCCTGTGAAGACTGAGGCAAAGAAGTCAGTGAGCACCTCAGCTTTCTCCATATCGCTTGTGACCAAGTCTCCAGTTTTCTTCTGGAGAAGACCTACACCTTCCCTAGCCTTCCTTTTATCGTTGATGTACTTATAGAAATTCTTCTTATTCCCCTTTATGTCCTTTGGCTAGATTTAATTCTCTCTGGGCATTGGCTTTCCTCACTTGATCCCTGTCTGCCTGAACAATGTATTTGTATTCCTCCCAGCTAGCCTGTTCTTGTTTCCACTATCTATTGACTTTCTTTTTTCACCCAAGTAAGTCCAGGAGCTCCATGGAGTTCATCCACAGAGGCCTTCTGGCATTCTTGCCTGCCTTCCTCTTTCTTGGGATGCACAGCTCCTGGGCTTGGAGGAGACGGTCCTTCAATATTGACCAGCTGTCCTGGGCCTCTCTTCCCTCCAGGGCTTTATCCCATGACACTCTGCTAAGCAGATCCCTAAAGAGGTTTAAGTCTGATCTCTTGAAGACCAGAGCAGCAAACTTTCTGTGCACCCTCTTTGATGTTGTAAGGATCTTGAACTCTACCATTTCATGGTCACTGCATATAAGGCTGTCCTTGAGTTTCACATTACTCACCAGCCCCTCCTTGCTGGTGAGGACAAAGTACAGCATAGCACCTTTTCTTGTGGGTTCCTCTGCCACTTGGAAGAGGAATTGTCATTGACACAATCCGGGAACCTCTTTGATTGCTGGTGTCCTGCTGTGTTGTCTCTTCGAACAGATATTGGGATGGTTGAAGTCCCCCATGAGGACCATGGCTTGTAAATGAGAAGCTGCTCCTATCTGGATACAGAGGGCCTCATCCACTCAATCATCCTGATCAGGTGGACTGCAGCAGACCCCCACTACGAGGTCCCCTGTCCCTGCCTTCCCTTTAACCCTAACCCATAAGCTCTCTGGCAGCTCCTCATCCATCCTCAGGTGGAGCTCCATGGACTCCAGCTGGTCATTGACATAGAGGGCAACACCCCTTCCCCTTCTCCCCTGCGCATCTTTCCTAAAGAGTCTATATCCATCTATTCCCATGCTCCAGTCTTGAGAGCCATCCCACCATGTCTCAGTGATGCCAATGACATGGTAGCCCTGTAGGCCTGCGCACATCTGTAACTCTTCTTATTTGTTCCCCATATTCCATGAGTTCATGTAGAGACATGTGAGCTGGGCCTCCACTGAAGCTGATTTACCCACTGGGGTTCTGTTATCCTGCACTTCAGATGCTCTCTTCCTAGCCTGTGAACCTATTCCAGGCCCAGGGCATCCATTACTGTCATAGGCCTCGAGGTGGGATGGATTGAGGATCCCCTCCCCCAGCAACTCCAGTTTAAAGCCCTCTTGACTAAAATGGAGAGCTTGTATCCAAAGATATTATTTTCCTTCTCTGAAAGATGGAAAGATGATTTCATAGTTTCAAGTCTTGCAAAACTTGGGGTTTCTGGCCCTCTTAGATTAACAATGTCTCTCAAATTAACCTTCAAAAAGCTTTGCATCATTTCCTATTTTAAGTGATTCCATTTTTTCCCTTCATACTTTAATCTAACCCAAATGTGTGAAATTAATCGTTCAGAATGCATCAAAAATAAACCTCATGTTCCGGAAGCTGCCCATGTTAAGGCTGGGATTAAGCATAATTGTCTGTGGATATGCCTTGCTCTGTGTGCTGCATTCAAATTTTCCTTTCTGTTGTATGAGAAGGATTTTAAGAAAATGCCTAAATTCAGTGATTGCAGTTCTGAATTTATTATATGCGTGAATAGATTTCATGTCATTATTTGTTAACTCTCCTAAAGTGACTTCTCTAAAATTAGAGTTCACTAAGGAATTACTTTTTAGACACCTCTCTTGGAAAGAGAAGGGAGGACCAGTCCATGTATCCACAGTTTATTTCAGCTGTGAGAGGGAATAAAATTGAAAGGTGAAGCCATAGTTTTTGCAGTTTGACACCAGTCTAGAAATGAGTTGGTGCAACATACGTGCTTCCCAATAATTTCCTTTACATAATTTTTGTTAATGCAGAAAGATCCTTTTGGCTAGCTGGACTTCCTCACTTTTGTTGTTACACTAGTCTGGCTCATGAGTGTAACTGTAATATGGGCTGTGTATATAGTAGTCTGTTGCGTGTTTACACTAAGAATCAAACCCTTATTTTGAAACTGAGGAAATATGGATTTGAAGGGTGGACTGTTCGATGAATAAGGAATTGGTTGGATGGTTGCAGTCAAAGGGTTATGGTCAATGGCGCTATGTCCAGGTGGAGGCCAGTCACGAGTGGTGTCCCCGAGGGGTCCATCTTGGGACCTTCAGCATCATTACCAATGACATAGTGAGACTGAGTGCACACTCAGCAAGGTTGCAGATGAGACCAAGCTGAGTGGTGCAGTTGATAGCCCTGAAGGAAGGGATGCCATCCAGAGGGACCTGGACAGGCTGGAAAAATGGGCCCACAAGAACCTGATGAGGTTCAACAAGGCCAAGGGCAAGGTGTTGCACTTGGGTCGGGGCAATCCCAGGTGTGTGTACAGACTGGGAGAAGAACTCCTTGAGAGCAGCCCTGCAGAGAAGTACTTGGGCGTTGTGATCAACGAAAAGCTGGCCATGAGCCGTCAGTGCGCTCCTGCAGCCAGGAAGGCCAATGGTATCCTGGGCTGCATCAAGAGAGGGGTGGCCAGCAGGGAGAGGGAGGTGATCGTCCCCCTCTGCTCTGCCCTTGTGAGGCCCCACCTGCAGTGCCGCATCCAGTCCTGGGGCCCCCAGCACAGGGAAGACATGGAGCTGCTGGAGCGGGTCCAGAGGAGGCCACGAAGATGCTCATAGGCTCGAGCACCTCTCCTATGAAGAAAGGCTGAGTGAACTTTCATTGTTCCGTTTAGAGAAAAGAAGGCTCTGGGGAGACCTCACTGCAGCCTTCCAGTATTTAAGGGGGCTGTCATGATCCGATGTCGCAAGATGTTTCTTAACGATCCCAAGAGATGAAATTAAGACACAAACGAGGTCAAATGCCATAAACTGAAGTTAATTTTATTATCAGAAATCGAGATACTATAGCGATAGGACAGAAGAGAAAATGAGTAAGATAGAAGAGATAGACAGAGAGAGAGAGAGAGAGAGGCAGTAGAGCAAAGAGATTTCACCACTCCTCAGGTCCAGCTAAGTCTGGGTGTCAGGGTCTGCCGGTCTTTGGTCGTGGTGGGTCGTCGTCCAAGGCGTGATGGTGAGTTGATGTTGACCATCCAAATCTGAGCACACAAGCTCCCTTAGTTATAGTCCAGTGGTCCCAGACTACTCTTTGAGTGACAGTTTCTGGCATCCAGGTTCTCATCAGGGATCTCTTTTGTTCCTGTCTTCCAGGCCTTGCAAATTATAGTCAGCAGTGGTAAGAGGAAGCAGGTAGGCGCCAGACTGTGTCCTGCCTTCACAGAACACAATGCTGTCACCTCCTAGCTTCCCCCACCAAGCTGAAAATATTTGCTCCCAGGCAAGGGTCTACAGGAGCCAAAGTATCAAGTATCTCCTGCCTTGGGCCTTTTCATTTGAAAGCAAACAGCTTCTGGCTTTGTCCAAGAAGTGCTTTCAAATGTAGAACTGTCACAGGTGTTGCTGATTGTCTCATGTTGATTTGAGACAATGCTTTAACAGTCCCAGACAGGGGCTTATAAACAGGAGGGAGAAGGACTTTTTGGCAGGGTCTGTTGTGATAGGACAAGGGGGAATGGTTTAAAACTAAAAGAGGGGAGATTTAGGTTAGATATTGGGAGGAAATTCTTTACTCAGAGGATGATGGGGCCCTGGCACAGGCTGCCCAGAAAAGCTGTGGATGCCCCGTGGAGGCGCTCAAGGCCAGGCTGGATGGGCCCTGGCCAGCCAGATCCAGTGGGTGGCAACCCAGTCCACAGCAGGGGGTTGGAACTACATAATCTTTAATGTCCCTTCCAACCCTAGCCATTTTATGATTCTGGGATTCTATGAAAAATAGAAGGAATAATAACCAATTATGTCTCTGCATCCTAGTTTCACTGCTTTTTCAGCTTATTATCAGGAGATTACATTCAGTATTTCCTTCTTCCTTTTTGAGGAGGTTTGTTACTCCATATAGGAGTGCGGTCATTTGCATGTTATAGGATATAGTTTTTCTAGAAATGCAAAGTCTACTTGGTTTTGAGCCAGATATGGTGACGTCTCAGCCCACTTTACCAATACTTATTTCAGTGCAGCGTGAGTGTAAGTCCCTTGTGTGTCTAGCTGCTTGTATCCTCACATTCCACATCTGTCTGCAGTCGCAGTGCAGGAAAATTGATTTTGTTGCCACCTATTTGAAAAATCTCATTCCTGTTATCATGTTTCTCTAAAGTTCTGTGTTGTTTTCCCCCATTTTGTTTGGTATATTAAATAAATGTTTGGCTTTATTCTTTATTGGAATTGGTAGGCATACTTGTTACATAAATAACAGCTCCCTGTAGGCATATATCCAAGAAAACTAATGTGATAGTCCTACTGGGTGGGTTTCAAATGGCTCTGTAATGTATTTTCAAGCTGATAAAAAAACAAAATTGTGTGAAAAAGCTTCTATTGTGTGACAATCTCTAAGAAATAGAACCTAGACAGAGCAGCTGTTTGCTTAATATTCACCCTATTAAAAATAAATAAGAGGCTATTCCGCAGCTCTATAGAGAACTCCAGCTCTCTATAGTTCTAGTCTCATTCCTTCAGGGTATTCTAACATTTCTTGACAGAAGAAAATTAAAATGAACTATTGTACTCTTTTTTGATTTTTTTTTACTTTCTCTTTTCCCTTCTTCCCCTCAAAACGCAAATCAAACCAAGCAATAACTATTAAAATTGATGCCCAACTCATTTCTGAACAATTCAGGTCAATTGTAATGATAGATCTGACGTGCTTGGTTGTTGTTTTGTTGTTGTTATTCTTTGTTGGTTTGTTTGTTTTTCTCCACCAGGAATTTGCTAATCTTGAGTATTTCTCCAAATATATAAAATCTGGCCATTTCTTGTGCTCCATTGCACTTCCCTACTTGTCATCTTACTTGTTTTGATTTTTCTTATCTTTATAGTATCTTTATAATATTTATGATTAGCATTTATAGCACTGTTTTCTGTGTATTTCATCATGCTCTGACAGTTTTGGTGTAAAACAGAAGTGTGTAATATAATGTTATATAAGACACAGCACATGTATATTATGAATTCCTTGATAGCACTAGGTTAGACATGCTTTTGTGGTTTGTAAGAAAATTGATAGAATTTATTACTGATGAGCCAATCAATACACAGGTCTTTTAGCATCTGAAAAAAAACTCAGTTTGAATTCTCTGTCTTGAATTAGAAATTGCCATTAGGAGAGTAATACAACTTTTTTAATAACATAAATCTTCAAATGTGCATTAAAAACAATAACGTTTTCACCCATAAAGACATAACAGCAGTATAAAGCAGATTTTAAATTACCACTTTGTGGCTGGAAGACTTTTTCTTTTTACTAATCAGTAGTACTTCCAAATTCAGAAACTCAGCAATAGAATGTCTTGTTAAGGGTATTTTATAATACCACCAAAAGGAGAAGTCACTGTTCAGTGCAACATCTCCCATCCCCATAACTCAGTAGGGTTGGATTTTGTTTATTTTTAGTGTAAGACTAATTCTCAGTAATGTTGTAAGAATACATTTGTGTTAATTAATACACTAATTTCATCCCATTCAGTCAGACGGCACAGCTATGCCTGTGGAAAAGTACAATTATGATTTCTTCTAAGAAAAGCATTGTAACAGACATCCTGCCATGCTTATGTCATTTTAATTGGATGTTTAGCTCAAGGGTAGGGGATAATTTATCATAAACTTTAATGTCAATAAAATCAGCTGCAAGGAAGCTCTACTTAATCTCTTTGATTACACCATAAGGAGTAAAATCTTAATTTGAACATCTTTTTTCTTTTTTTTTTTTTTTTTCTTTTTAACTGACAGGAAAGGAAAGGTAGATTGACAAGGTGCTCATGCTGTTCAGTGCCTCAGCTGAGTAATGGCTCGATGCAGTGCAAGTACAGCAAAATTAAATCAGAGATTTAGTCTGGCCTATTGTGCAGGCTAGCAGAATGCAGGCTCATGAGCAGACGTTGTGTCAAGGGAGAGGAAAAGTATAACAAAATTTTTACCATGTTGATTTTGTATGTTGTTTTTGGAGGAGTTCTGACTATCTGTGTGATTCTGATTTCTCTAGCTCAGTGGTAACTTCTGGGAAACAACTTTAAAATTCTATCAGCCACTGGTTTCAGTCATTACCAAATTTTGTAGAAGTTGTTATAAATGTTGTGTTTAACTTAATTGTAAGAAGAGAGTATTTAACCAGCAGAGATGGAATAAGGTGCCTTGGCCATACTGTATAGGTCTGCCGATGCTTGCATTTTCGTATTTAACATGAGAGTTTAAAATGGGTACTGAAAATTGTTAAAACGGTACTGAAAATTGTTTTCAGTATGTTAGTGTGAGAGTGTTCAAATTCTCATTTTGTACCAAATACATTTCTCCAGGAAGGGTTATTAATATTGCATCCTGTGGGCTTGATTTTTGCAGTGAGCTCGTGCCAAGACATTGCAGTGTGCCATTATTGAGCCACTGAATTGCTTTTGCCCTGGAACAGCAAGAGTCCTTGCTGCTCTTGTCCCTTGTAATGTCACTTGGATTCACTTTTTATCTATATGTTTAATCATTTTAAATTCATGCAAAGTTCTGTGCTTCAGTGATGTTAAGAAGTGCTGACTCCCTAAACTATCATACACTTTTTCCTTTTCTAATTTTTGTGTCTGCTGATTTTCAGTTTCTCTATCCTGGTTAAGGAGACTTGTATGATTTCCGTTAATCTGTTTTTTGTAAATTATTCCATTATTTATGCATGAATCTGCATGATTGCATTTTTCCTCTGTAAAGTTAATATTCCTACCCTCGTTAGAAGAAGGTGGCTGGGGGGCAAGTTTCCATTCCAGTTGCCTCTGAGGTGCAGCTCCTGGTGCCAAACTCAGTCACTTGGGCCCACCTGGCAGGGACATGGCCTGCACTCAGGTGACAAGACCTCTGTGTAATGGGGAGACAAAGCCACTGCTGGCTGAGAAAGCGAAGAGGCAAGTCTCAACTGCGGAAAGGACTTTGTTGATCTCCACTGCTCTCTGAACACTGCATTCACTCCTGCATCCCTGTGGGTGAGCCTAGAGGTGTAAAGGTCTGGACGCAGCAGGCAAGCACTGCACAGTGAACAAAGGCCAGCTCAACTGAGAGGGTACTTGATGGACCCCAAAGGTTAGAGGTTTGTAAAGGCACATGGAAGAAGGAAGATTGCCTCCCTCTTTCCTCATGTGGGTAGAAGGATTTGGTGCCCTGGGTGGGGCATGCTTCAGTGATACGGTTTATGCCTGTTTTTCAGTTCCGTAAGGAAGGTCAAGATGGCTGGTCAGCCGTATTTCCTGCTGTGGAAATACTTTTTCATAGCTCTCTATCTCTCAGACTACTTGCCTGTATATTTATATGCACAAATCAAGTCACAGCTAGGTGCTCATGTCATCTGTCATTTGACTGTCAAATCTAGGTACACTAGGTACACATGAAGTGGAATGACAGTCATCGTCTCATATCCAGACAAATGTGTGCAGGAGGGGTTGTAGCTTCTGCCAGATTTACAGATTTTGTTGTTCTCTTAGTGTTGTGCTGTCTCTCAGGACTCCTCTGCTCCAACATGCCCATAACCAGACACGTACTTCAGCCAGCACCTTTTGCAAGATGCCACATTTCAAGGGCATTTTGAATAAACATACAGGCTTCAGACCAAATCAAATAAGTGTTTTTACACTGAAGAGTTTTAACCAGAATGTCAGTGCTCTGCTGCAAATGCTGATTTTTATGATTGTCTTTTTTATATCAGCAATGTGTTCTTCCTTGTAAATCTGTGATACATACTGGCCCTTTTTAGTTTACCAATTTCCATCATCCTTTGACCATTTTCATACTGTAGATTTTGTCAATATGCTGCACTTACTACATAAAAAAAGAAAGCCAAAAAGCATTTGCTGTGCTTGAAGCAAGGATTCTAGTTAACTGTCTAAAAGGCTTCCAAGATGCTCTTTAGATCTCTTGAAGTTTTCTGAAATCTTGTTGTCCTTTTATACTAGTTAGTTTTAAAACCATATACTACCTCTATATCCCATTCTTGCCTACATCCTTAGGCCAGCACTGCATGAAAGATTGCAGTGAGTTTTCATCTGATGCTGCCTGGCTGTAAGTAATGTAAAATGGATGCTGCAGATTGAATTCTTAATCTTCGTCTTGAAAAAGAAGACCAAGTATTACTGCCGTGCCAGGCTTTTAATGTTTTCAGTTTTGCATGTCTGTTTATAATGCTCTCCCTTTCTTTTTGTGTGAAAAATCTATTGGTATAATGTATTTGGAAATTGTAATACTTACACAATTTTTTTTTTTTTTTTTTGTGAAATATAAGTAACAAAGGCGTTTCAGACCAGCTGTTTTTCCAACACTGCTTTTGTGGTAGGTATGTAGGCATTAATGAAAACAAGTAGGTAATATTTTCAGACAGTTGATTCATTTGGTTGATAAAGCTTTTAAGCACAGAATTCATGGTGTTACTTAATGATAGTTATGGCTGTTGTACTTCATACATCATTTCAACATTATCTGATAATATTGCAATACGAATATGCAGTTACTGGTTATGCAAGAATTTTCTTCTAATAATTAGAGACTTGAAAAGCTTCTTAAAAGGGTAAAAACAACAGTTTTCTGAACTCCATTTGCAGTGGAGTGATAAGTTCTTATGAAAAAAAAAAAGAATAAAATTATAGTTGGTGAACAGTAGAGAAGAAAACAAGCTGCGTGTCTGCACCTCAAGAGAAATAAAATTTTAGATGCATGATTATAGATTGTATTGAAATACAGATACAGCTACAGTTTTTTTTTTTTTTGAGCCAATTTTTTTTTTTTTTTTTTTTTTTTTTTAATATCAGGTTTTTTCTNNNNGAGGACCTCAATGACTTCTAAAACAATTTTTCTCATTTCAGTGCTTGAGTTAATTTTTGTTACTAATCTGATTTGCCATTATGAGTTAGAAATATTTGCAGATATAAATATCCTTTATGCTGCTTTTCAGATTTCTTTGTATCTGAGGAGAAAATATCTCTAGAATTAATCAGACAGGCAACACCAAAGCCAAATGTAGCACTCTGCTACATTTTATCTTTTGTATATTTGTACAAGCTCTGTGTTCAGAAGCCCTCGAACTGCCCTTGCATTGAGCTCCACTCGGTGGGGGCTTGCATACCTTTGTCTCCTAGCACCTCAGACACAGCCTTGCGCTGCTCTGGCTAAGATGTCCTAGGCCCCTTCAGAGCTGATCCCAGAAGGGATCCTTCTTGGAAAAGCTGTCTTTTTCATGATCTTAGTGATTACTTCCCATGGTCCTGTGCAGATAAATCCCCTACCTCCAGTGGAAGGAGATGGATAGATGCAAGCCTTACTGTGCTTAACTGTGTGGCATTGGGAGCCTGCCCTTTATAGTCACTCATTGACATAAAGAACAGTGTCAAAGAAAGCAGCCCCATGTGCGCTTGCCTGCCTTATTCTCTTTACAAATCAGGAGTGTTTTCTTAAAGGATAACAGATCTTACTGTGTACAGCATTCTCTAGTGCAAGACAAAGTATGTTTTCAGAATGAGAAATTCCTTCCAGAGTTTCTGGCCTTCCTTGCTTGGTCCTGTAAGTGAACTGGTCCTCCCAAAGATAGAGTTGTTGCCCGTCCTTGTCCTGTACAGAATTTATGTTGAGATTCCTTTCCATCTTTTTGTTCTATATTTTTAAAATGTTTCTTTCTTGCTACTTTTCATTGTCTCTTTCGTGAACTTTTTCAGAACACTTTAGGAAACTGATTTTCTGAAAACTTTGCCACATGTTCCTCTTTAAATCGTGTTTCAGAATATCGGAATACTTCTTAGAGTCATAGAGTAACTTTAGTTGAATGAGGCCTTGGAGATCACCCAGTCCTGTCCATTGCTCTGAAAGCAGAATGGGCTTCAGGGTTGAGGATCAAAGTTGCAGTAGGTTGCACTGAATTAAAGGTATTTGCAAACAAGTTCTGAAATCTCATGTCTTTGGCATTAAGGGGGTGACAGTGTTGTGTGGTGGAATGTCTTGCAAAGGCAGTTTGTTAGTTAGCTGCTAATAAGTAATTTTGATGCTAAGCTTCACAATTGATTCAGAATTTCTTGATAAGTGACTTCTGTGGATAAATATTCTACTTAGAGATACTTCTGTTTTGCCTCCCCCCCCACCGCATTTGTGGGAAGTAAAGTGCCATTTCCAAATAGCTATGGACTTCAGGGTACTTAGGTCTGTTCATTTTTGCTGTCTCTTCTGTATTAAGATGGAACAGGCCAAAAAATCAGGTGAAGTTGAGGGTAAAAAACAATTAAAAGGCTTGAAAAAAATATTGTTGTTCTGATTTTACATTTAAATTTTTGCCTCAAGCAGTAACACTTATTAAGGATTCCTAAAACCTAATCAAGATGAGGAAAAACATTTTTTGTCCTCATAATTGATTATACTTAAGTATAATACCTCAGAGCTTTTCCCTTTTATATGCTATAATGATAAGTATATTGTGAATGTTAAATATGAATAATTGCCTTCGTTTAGAACTTTTCATTTAGCCAGAAATGTGGCCAACTAGTGAGCCACAGAAGCATTTCTAATGCGAAGTAATTTACCTTGGCAATTAGATCTTGGGTTTTGTAGTCCTGAAGCTGATTCTTATGTTGTTGGTTTTTTTTTCAAATGAGTTGATTAATAAGAAATATTTCATAAGTTTCAAGTTATATTTCTTAACTTTGATTCAGCATTTTAGCCACAATAAAAATGAACTCTTTCAGTCTTTACATTTATGTCCTTTTATGAGTAAAACAGCATGCTTAATTCCATTACGTTGATCTCTCACTACCATTAAACTGAGACAATTACACTCTGCAAAAACACTAGCTACTTTAGACAGAATTCATACTATATTTTAAAAAAAAAAAAAAAATTTTATCATGAAAGTAATGCATAATCACAGTTTGAGAGGAATATGTTTTCTTGCATGTATGCTACTGTACTTGTAGGTTAATGCTGTTTGATTTTTTACTTATATGCATAAGAGGTTGTGTAGTTACCATTCTTTTTCTAAGATAGGCTTTTTCTCTGGTTTGCTGGATTGGCATGGGAAAGTGTTGGTGAAGTATCCCTGTAACATTAGGATGGCTAGAATCATATACAAGAACAGCAGGACTTTAAACATCCTACTTGTATCATCTCTCCTGCATTACAGGAAAACTTTGGGATTTGAAGAGGGTGTTTTTGTTTTGTTTTGTTATTTGTTTGTTTGTTTTTGTTGGCTGGTTTGTTTTTGTTTTGTTTGTTTGTTTTTAATTTAAAGCTATGCCCACAAAGAGATATAAAAAAATCTGCTGGTCTTAACAGTGTCACTCTTTCATGAGAGCTTTAGATCAGATTTTCTGTGTATGACTTTGCTTAAAGAGTGCTGAGCTGATTTCAGACCAGTGGCTTGACTAACGTGAGAAAGGAGGTGGGAGTAAATGCTCAAAAAGTGTTTGATGTTAACCTTTATTTATTAGTCTATGGTGAGGGCAAACAGAAGAGTTACAAGTAGTTAACACGTAATTCTACTTTTTAAGAGTCTAAAAATACTTTTCTTTGAGTGCTGTATGTCATGTCTAGCTAACATACAATTAAGAAGTTAGATCCTGTTCTAGTGAGCGAGCAGTCCTAATGCTGAAGACGCTATTAACTGAAGTTGTAGTGTGCACTCGTATGTTTTCTGCTTACTGTACATTCCAGAGCTGGAATTGATACACCAAGTTCTGTTTGTCCTGGGGACAAAGTCAGCAGGAAGGCTGTTGATTCTGGTGCCTAGGATATTTAGTGTGTCTGTTAGTGAGTGAAGCAGAATAGTATTCAGCCCTTTCTCTGTGGCTGCGTTGGCTTGTAGTTTCTTCTCCAGGAAGAATTAACAGATGTGCTTGTCAGTATGCAGTGTACACAGCACTGTGCAATCACTCTTGGATTAGAATTATGCTCCAGTTCTCCCTGTGTTGTTTCTGGGTGCATCATATATAAAAGTGATAGGCATAGTGTGAAGATAATAGTAGGTTCTAACCCCTTACAGTAATTTGAATAGTGAAACATTAGTCCTTGTTCCGTTTTTGTGGCAAAATGCTCAACAACATACTCAGATGCATTGTAACAAGCAAACAAAAGTAAGTAATTAACAGTCTTTTTTTTTTTTTT
>VXAV01010317.1:29130-43603 GCA_013399715.1 Alectura lathami | reverse complement strand
GTTTTTTTTTTTTTTTTTTTTTTTTTTTTTTTTTTAAGTCTATAAAGCTGGTTTGTTAGGAATTACATTAGTTAAAAACATAAACAGCTGCTCTCCACCAAGAACTCTGAACAGAGAGAGGTTGTAAAGTACTTCCAATATAATCTCTGTGGGAAGCCTGGCTGCTGCCAGTCAATATATAAGTAATTGTTTGTGGGAGCGTGGCTTGCAAATAACGGACATGAATGTTAGACTACTGCACGAACAGGCCTTTCTGTAATAAACAATGTTTAAAGAGTAGGCCTCAAGGACACAGTGTCTCTGAAGTATAAGATAAGGAGCTAGCATTCGGGTAGGGCAGGAACATATTATAATTAGAGGATAAGTTATAGGTTAGAGCTTAATGAGTGACGCTGTTATAACCTAATGAAAACGCAAGATATTTTTAGTCACAAAGCTAATGCTATATAAGCAATTGTAACTGCGCAATAAACGTTCGTTTTTGGCTTCTGGCTTTTGGGCTCTTGGCTTTTGGCTTTTACTTTTGCTGCCTTTTACCTATGAATGCCTTGCTGTTTGATCTCCGTTAATTGTTTCTAGCAGAAAACACTGTATCACTAGGAGAAAAGAATATATCTTTCAAGTCATTGATTCCCCTTTTCTTAAGCAATCTGTTGGTTTTTTTTTAATAACTTGATTAAACTCTAAAGTTGTACGCATTACTTGTATTGAAAATCTGATCTAAAAGCTTTTTCTTCTGACAGCTAGAAATTTCCCTTTAATTTCCAACCTAGGTAAATCTCTGACTAGTTTGCTGTCTTTAATCTTTATGTCTCTTATTTACTTGATGTATTCAGAGACAGTACAATTCTTACCCTTCATTTTGCAAAGTTAAACCAGCCAAATAACATTAACCTCTTCTCACAGAACAGTTTGCAGTCCTGGCAAATCTCATTTGCATTGATCTGGTCCCACACATTTGATAAAGATGGAGGTTCAGATTTATCTGTAATTGCCTGCTGTGTCTTTCAGAAATACTCTAACAAATGAAACATACAATCCTGTTTTCACAGAATCACAGAGTTGTAGGAGTTGGAAAGGACCTCAAGAGATCATCCAGCCCATCAAGCCCCTGCAAAAGCAGGTTCCCTACAGCAGGTCACACAGGAAGGTGTCCAGGCAGGTCTTGAATACCTCCAGAGAAGGAGACTCTGCAACCTCTCTGGGCCTGTTCCAGTGCTCCGATACCCTCACAGTAAAGAAGTTTTTCCTTAGACTTGTATGGAACCTCCTGTGTTCAAGTTTTTGCCCATTGCCCCTTGTACTGTCGCTGGGCACCGCTGAAAAGAGCCCAGCCTTGTCCATTCTGCTCCCGCGTTTCAGATGTTGATACACATTGATTAGATCCCCTCTCAGTCTTCTCTTCTCCAGGCTGAAGAGCCCCAGTTCTCTCAGCCTTTCCTCGTACAGGAGATGTTCCAGGCCCCTCATCATCTTTGTGGCCCTGCACCAGAAGATCCCTGTCTCTCTTTTACTGAGGAGCCCAGAACTGCCCACAGGATTCCAGATGCGGCCTTACCAGGACAGAGCAGAGGGGGAGGATCACCTCCCTGGACCTGCTGGCCACGCTCTTTTGAATGCACCCTAGGATCCCAGTGGCCTTCTTGGCCACAAGGGCACGCTGCCGGCTCATGTCCAACCTGTTGTCCACCAGGACACCCAGGTCCTTCTCCTCACAGCTCCTTTCCAGCAGGCCAGCCCCCAGCCTGTACAGCTGCATGGGGTTGCTCCTCCCCAGGTGCAGGACTCTACACTTGCCCTTGTTGAACCTCATCAGGTTCCTCTCTGCCCAGCTCTCCGGCCTGACAGGTCTCGCTGAAAGGCAGCACAGCTGACACAGGGGTGCAAGCAACTCCTCCCAGCTTTGTATCATCAGTGAGCTTGCTGAGGGTGGACTCTGCCCCTACATCAAAGTCATTGATGAAGATGTCGAACAAGAGCAGACCCAGCACCGACCCCTGAGGAACACCGCTAGTAACAGGCCTCAGCTAGATTCCATGCCAGAGATGAAATGACCCTTAAAGTCAGTGGAAAATAATGAGTATATCTTTATTTTCAGAAAAGCTAAAGTCTAAAAAGCAGGGTAAATGAAGACTAGTAATAGTTCCTGAGTTCCTGTTGATCTTTTTTCTTTCTTTTTTTTTTTTTTTTTTAAAACAAGTTCAGATAAAATTGTGGGCAGTTTAGTAGTATTGTAGATTTAAGAAGAGCTGGAGGAGGATTAAGTGTCATGTTTTCATTGTTAAATGGAAAAAAAAATACTGTTTTTAAACAATGCTCAAAGAAAAATTATGTTAATTTTAAAACCACCATTCTCTTTCCATCTTTTAATATGTGATAGTCTTGCAGTAATAAAAGTGTGTCCGTTTAGGTTTTTATGTGTAAGAGCTTTCATTTTTTATTACATCAGTAAATCACAAAGATTATGAGTTCAGAGCTTGCAATACAAATTACATTGTGCTTACGTTCTATATATTGTATTTCTCTGCTGTAATAATGAAGTGTAGCCGTTATTCTAATTTGAGTCTTCTTTTTTTTTTTTTTTTTTTTTTTTCGCCTTTTTGCTCCTGCTTGCAGTTCAGAGTTTCTATGAGCATGATTAGATTATCCTCATTTCCTGCCAACCTCTAATTTCAGCTGGTATAGAAAGAGGCGAGTAGAAACCCTTGCCAATCCTTGTATTAGTAGTGCTGTAAGAATTGTTCAGAAGGCAGCAAACTCTTCAAGAAAATCACAAAGTAATGCTCTGGGAAAAATTAAAATGTTGTGCATACCTTTATTGAATTGAAAATAATTTCTCCCATTCACTGCTATCAATGTACACAAGTGATTGTATCAGGTCAGGGCAAATGTTTATTTGACCTGATACCCTCCCTCTGCGGTATCCTGTAGAAGAAACTGATGGAGGGGTGTAAGAGAATAAAGGCATACTTTCAAACAGCTTCAGCTGAGACTCTATCAGTCTGTAGCACAGCAATGTCCTGGAGAAATTGTGCCTTTGTGTTGAACGTATCAATGATGAACGTATCCCATTAAGCTTTCTGCATGATTTTTGAATGTGTGCAAAACTTTAGGATCCACAACTTGTTTTGCCAGTGAATTCTATGAGTGAGTTATGTCAGAATTTACTTTTCTGTTTTTGAATCTTGAGAGCACAATTGTGTGTGTCAGAGCTCTCTGTGAGAAGAGACAATGATTATTTCTGTCCACCTCACTTACGGTGCTGTCTCGGGGCTGGCCTTCTCTAGGTTACTTCCTTCCGCCCTATTCATCTAGTCATCTAAGAACACACATGCGTGATCATCTGGTGGCCTTGGCTGGTGCCTTTCTCTTACTGAGTTACCAATTTCATTTGGGACAATAAGGTATTGACAGGGTACCTGCTCATAGTGTTCAAGATTCACGTGGACTTACACAGTGATATTTCTGAATCATTCTGGACGTGTCCTAATGATTCCGTGTGTCCTATTTGCTTTTCATTCATTGCTACCAGTCGGTGAGGTGACATTTGCTGAGAATTGCCTATTGTATAACTAACTGTATAACTTTCTGTAGCACTAACAACTGGCCCACAGTCTGCCATTGTTGAGGTATAATTAGGATTGCCTTCTTCACATGTGCTTTACATTTTTCTACACAGAATTTAATCTGCTGTTTTATTACTTAGCCAGTCAGAATCATGAGAACTTTTGCAGGCAGGTTTACTTTTACCTTGCTGAGTTGTTTTAATTTAGATACTTGTAAGTGTATCTTGCCACCTTCCAATTCACCTTCTTTTCCATATCACTTATGACTGCACTGACCAGTTCACACGCTTGCACAGATCCATTGTTCAGGGAAAATACCCATCTTTCCCTTTGCTTCCTAGGCTCAAACACCTTTTTTAGAAATGTCTAGGAAAAGTTAGGATCACGTTGAGCTGTTTTCATGTAGTTCTTAATAATTTGAGTTGTAAGAAGACATTTTTCTCCTACAGTATTGAAAACAAATTTCTATGTGTTGAGAAGAATAACATTTTGATAATGCCAGTAGAAATTTCAGATCTGAGATTCTAAAAAGTTAAAACAATTGTTTTAACAATTTTATGAAAATACCAACATGGAATATTTATTTAAAAAAAAAAAAAAAAAAGAAATTTGTTTCTACTAGATTAATTGAAATCAGTTATTTCATACAAGTTGTTGTTATGACTGCTATACCAGCACTTTTCAATGAGAAGAAGAATTCATCTCAAATTTTGAGTATTCTCTGAGGATATTGTTTCAAGAAGTTAATTTCTTTTTTATTTGTTCTCTGTATTAGAGTAGTGCTTAGGAATTAAGAAGTGCAATGGGCAACAGCAAATAGGAAAACTTGCTATCTTCATGAAGAGCTTGTAGTTTCAGTGTCATATATGTTCTCAATTGTTTTCTTGTTATTGAGATATATTAAAAATGTAAAAACAGAGAAAATGGATTAGTACAGTTTTGTATATGTATGATAATATCATATTACTGTGTTGATGCAAACTTTTTTTCATTGCTGCTGTTAATCTGTTGTTGATTATCAAAAGCTAAGTCATTAGTATAATGGAGTACAACTTTTTGCTATGATTTCACTGAAGCATATCTAATAAACTAAGGCATCTGAAAATGGAATTTAATAAAAATGCACTATCTATGTTAATAGAATATCCCTGTTGAATGAATGCTGGTAATGAATTTGCTGTGAAGCTGAGCTTGTAATAAGTCCAGGGTTGTGGGAGAATTTGCACAATAAGAGAACGGTGTTTAGTTTTACAGTGACAGCTTGTCATCTGTTACAAATCTTTGGGGTAAAATATATATATATATTTGTATGGTTCTTTAAATGAAACTTGCTATGAATTTTAAGATGCCGTAAGTAGAATGTGTGTAGGTTGTCATGGTTGTTTCAGTCTTAAATACTATTAGTGTGAAGGAAGAGGAGAAGCTTGAGTGATTTTGTATGGTCAGAGGACTTAGGAAAGAGAGGAGTGTCATGGTTTGTGGGGAAGGACGCTGATACCATTCAGAGGCCAAACAACCTTCACTTCTTTCTTTTGTTTTCAAAGTTATACATTTTCTTTTTCTCCAAAAAGGGAATTTTAATGTGAAGTTCTACATGTGAAGAACACAGATTCAACTTTTTTTTTTTTTTTGAGAAAATAACATAACCTTTGGAATATTTTAATCATTAATAAAATACTACTACTTGTCTTAAGAAAGCAGATGTCTTAAGAAAGCAGATCTAGCTGTTGGGATTTGTAACCAGAAGAAGAACATAAAAGCACAGTCACCTTGCACAGAACACAGTAGACAGTTTAAAATGAAAAGGCAAGAAAGGAAGTAGAGCTTGTAACTGGAGAGATGGAAATATCACCTGATCAGCTGATGTTTTCTCACTATTCAAAATGTAAATCATAGAAGGGAAAATGACTCTTCCAAAGATAAGGCTTCCTCACCCAGATCATTCCTAGGATTCCTAGGATTTCTAGGATTTTCTCTAGGATTCAGTCCTTCATCCTGTAGTGACTCTATTCTGTCAGTCAGTGTCCATCTCTCATCTGCAGGGAATCTACATTTTGATTTTGCCAGCACTGCAGGTAAGCCCTGCCCAGAGAGGCTGTGCAGTCTCCCTCCCTGGAAATTCAGCAGCCGCCTGGACATGGGCCTGGGCACTGTGCCCTGGATGTCTCTGATTGATCAGGGGTTGGACCTGGTAGACACTGAGGTCCCTGCCAACCTCAGCCATTCTGGGATTCTGTGAGTACTGATAGTGTTGGCACATATTCTCCATGCTAGCAGGGAAATCACACAAACTATGTCCTTGGTTCAGCTCGTCCGAAGTAAGAAGAAGAATACCTCTCTGTATAGACAGGACAAATGTACTCGGACAGTTTGAAACGGGAACTGTTCTATGAATGAGGAGTATTTAAGGTTTTGTTTGTTTGTTTGTTTTGTTTTGTTTTTGTGTTTTTTTTTTTTTTTCTTTTGTAATTATGTATGTTCTTCACTACTGCTGTCACTCTGGAATATCTGTTACATTAAAGGCAAATTTAAAATCACTGAAGATAGTTTTCAGAATTAGACTATTTTTTTCACCATGTTATGACAGTAGCCTGAACAATAGTACACAACGGTGGGGAGGGAGATTCTAGATACTTTGTCTCAAAACAAAGTGTTTCTAAATTAAACAGTGTCCATTTCTTGTACAGACTATTTGAAAACTTGTCATGGATCTTAACTTAGTAAAAGTTATTTTACATGTGTTACTCTATGCTTACTGTGATTTCTAGTGGCAAAACCTTTGTTCTAGAAAGAAATGCAGTAAAATGAGCTACATGTTTAGAGACTGAGACTTTGTGTCATCAGATGGCACCTTTCTTGATTGCCTCGGTATATTAAAGACAAGTATCAATACCAATTTTAAAATCTGATTATAGCTCAAACTTGCAACATGTCCTAGAACAACATTTTCTGTCTAACACGTGTTCCTGATGTATTAATTACTGATCAGTCTGTTTTCAGATGAAAAAGAGCAACCTTTTCACCTTATCTGCTACCCACTGTAAATTATTCAGTTTCTGTGGAGTTAGTCGGTGTTAGATGGAGTTAGTCCATCTGTTTACGGACTGAATGTTTTACTCCTTCATACTACTGTCCTTTAAAGAATGAATATTTGTAACATTAAATATATAATGAACTATATATGCTTTTAGGGAGGAAGCTGAGTCAGAAAAAGTTTTACGATTTGTTTGTGTTTTATCTGCTAGCACAGATGGGTGTAAAGGCTGGTTCCTTTACATTAGACTTGTGCTTCATCAATAAAAAGTATCTCTTCACTATTCAGAAGACATTGAAATTAGTAAATTGTCAGAAGTAGACTTTGCTTGCCACAGAAGTACATTGGAAATCACTCTGCATGAATTATACTAGCATATTCTGTAGTTTAATAGATGTGCTATTAGAAGTGTCACTGCTAGCAAAAGTATGCCAATGTTTACATTTCCATCCCTTANAAAAAAAAAAAAAAAAAAAAAAAAAAAAGTTATGTTGAAATGAACTCCATTTTCTTAATGAATATTAAGTAGCACTATCCATTTGCCTATGGCTGCAGGAAGTACAAGCAGCTTTGTGCTCCATAGACAGAAATCCAAGATCTTGTTAAAAAAAAAAAGAAAAAATCCTTACTGGTGCTAACCTTTTAGTAAGGGTCTGTGCTAATAAAGCTTTAGATGTAGCTGAAAACTTAGTGTTTCATGCATAGCATCCGTCATTCAACCTGCACACTGAAACTCAGAAAAATTACCTACAGACCTTACTTAAGGATTTGATCTAATGTTGCAGTGATGAAGTAAAGGTTACCCAAAGTATCTGCCCTTCTGTTTAGGTAGATTTAGTTTCTTACTGTGGGCTATACTGAAATTAAGAACAAAATCAACCAGAATCAATAGTCCCTATTGGATAGAGTTCTGTGCTTAAAGACAGCTATGATCTACCAGAATTACTGATGATCGAAAGTACCATTGTGGGTCATTCTGTAGGCAGAAGCAGTGCCACTTAATGTCCTTTTTTTTTTTTTTTCTTTCTCTCTATTTTCTAGATGCAGCAGTTGTTCCATGAAAACTATGAACACAACCGCAAAGGTTATATTCAAGATCTTCACAACAGCAAGATTCACACAGCCATAACACTTCATCCAAACAAAAGACCAGCCTACCAATACAGGCTGCACAATTACATACTGAGCCGCAAAATTTCCGAACTGCGCTATCGGACTATCCAGCTCCACAGGGAACGTGCCCTCATGAGCAAGCTCAGTAACAGTGAAGTAACTAAGGAAGATCAGCAACTGGGAGTGATGCCATCTTTCAATCATTTCCACCCACATGAAAGGTTTGAAGTCATCGAGTGGGAATTCCTGACAGGAAAGTTTCTTTACTCGATGGCAGAGAGCCAGCCACCACGGCAAAGCCTGAGTAGTGTCATGCGGGCTGCACTAGATGACACCGTGATGCAAGTCATGGAAATGATAAATGAGAACTCTAGATCTAGAGGAAGGCTGATTGATTTCAAGGAAATACAGTATGGCTACCGCAGAGTGGACCCTATGCATGGGGTGGAGTACATCCTGGATTTACTACTGTTGTACAAAAGGCACAAAGGAAGGAAAGTTACAGTTCCAGTAAGACGTCATGCTTACCTTCAGCAGTTGTTCAGCAAACCTTTCTTCAGAGAAGCAGAAGAACTAGATATAAGAAGCCTGCTGGAGGATACCAGTACTGTCACACAATCTTTACCTTTTCTTTCAAATTCTTTAAAACTTTTTTCCTCATCATTCCAAGGCACCAAAGGCATTGGGGGACACAGTGACAAGAAAATACATATCCTTGTCCCTCTTATAGGAAGATTTGACATTTTCTCAAGATTTATGGATAACTATGAGAAGACTTGCCTGATTCCCAGGCAGAATGTAAAGTTGGCAATAGTTCTCTTCAGTTCCGAGTCAGACCAGGACTCCAGCAAACACATAGAGCTGATGAAAGAATATAGCATTAAGTATCCTAAGGCAGATATGACTCTGATTCCTATGGTAGGAAAGTTTTCCAGAGGTTTAGGTCTTGAAATGGCCTCATCACAATTTGACAATGGCACTTTGCTGCTGTTCTGCGATGTTGATCTGATATTCACACCAGACTTCCTCCAGAGATGCAGAGAAAACACTGTTCAGGGAGAACAGGTTTACTACCCTATCATCTTCAGCCAATATGATCCAAAATTAGTATACGGAGGCAACCCTCCAGCTGACAGTAGTTTTGTTTTCACAAAAAGAGCTGGATTTTGGAGGGAGTATGGTTTTGGAATTACCTGCATTTACAAAAGTGATCTACTTACTGCTGGTGGATTTGATACCTCAATTCAAGGCTGGGGACTTGAGGATGTAGACCTCTATAATAAAGTGATAACATCGGGCTTGAAGGCTTTTAGAAGTCAAGAAGTAGGTGTTGTTCATATTTTTCACCCAGTTCAGTGTGACCCCAGTTTAGATCCAAAACAATATAAAATGTGCTTAGGATCCAAAGCAAGTACATTTGCTTCTACCATGCAGCTTGCTGAACTCTGGCTAGAAAAACATTTGGGTGTCAGGTACAATCGAACTCTCTCCTGACAACTCAACCCATTTGGCCTTTTAAGGGGAGTTTACCTCATTATTAAAATTATTTTATTTTGCTGTTGGTTTTTTAAACTCCCTCCTTGTTGTCTTCCAAAGACTGTTGACCTCAAACAAGATGAGTCTGCTGTTCACTGATGTTTCTTATACCTACTGAACTGGTTAGGTGAATTCTGTCAGATTTCCTTTGTTTCAAAGTAATTCAAGTCATGGCAATCATATGATCCCATAGAGCACATCCGTCACAAGAGACTGCATCAGAAGAATATATTCTTTGGCTTTAGGATGCAGTATCATCTTTGTTGCAATTCTCTGACTTGATGTGATATATTTACTGATGAAGGTACCACAAAAGTGCTTTATGCTTCTTCTGGGGATGGAACTCTGTTAGATAAACTTGAGTTTTATAATTTATATGAGGACTTATATGTATAAACACTACTTTTCTTCATCTTTAGAATTTTTAAAGTAAATGAATAACTATGATTGTACCTTTATTTTTAAAAAAAGAAAAACAGAAAAACTGAGGAGTTACTTGCAAATGCAATTGGTACTGGCTACCAAGGTCCTTAAATGTCTTACTAGAATAACAAACTCCTCATTGTTGCTCACTCTAAGTGTAAATGAACTTTATTTTCACAAGGAACAGAACTTAGTCAAATCCTTATGTACACATTAGGAGATTTGTGAACCAACATCCTTCATTTGCAGGCAAGAAGAAACTATGACATAATACGGTTATTTATGATAAAGTGCAGGCATACAGTATTCTCTTTGAAATACGTAGTATAATTTGCTGTTTCTCTTTTTAGAATGAGTGTCTAATATATAATTTTCTTTTACATTCCTTTCATAAGGCTGCACTTCATAGAGAGCATTAGAAGTTAAAGCTGTACCTTTTTTATGTTTTCCGTGAATATTGGTACTCAGAAACAATTTGTTGTTAAAATTAAAATAATTGTNTATCTCTCTGGACAGAATGATGTTGTCTTATTACTGATTTGCGGAGTAAAGTATTTAAAACAATACCGACGTAAGAAATAATGAAACCAACTTTTTGTATTTTGAAGAAATGTTTATATGGGGATATATATATGTGTGTGCGTGTGTGTGCGTATGTCCCTATATAGATATATATATACATATATAAAAAAATAGAGAATCATTTCAAAGATGTTCCTCTTTCCATTTCATGCAGTGAATTTATTGCTATTATTTTTACCATGTGCTTGGAACATTTCATGTTATACTGTGGTAAGAGCTCAAAGGCATCCAAAAAAACATCAGCCTTCAGCAAACTTAAATTAATACAGTGAGCATATCTAATAACCTCAGTACTCTGAATTTCAAACTGTATTTCAAACTGGACTGGGCAAAAACGTAGTAAGCAGTTATTGAAGTTTTCACATGCTTAAATACCTTTTTGATAGTAACTGACCCTCTCTGTGTTTCCTTTCAAACAACCAAAGGATTAGAATTCACTGACAGGCCTGTTTGTGTGAAGAAACCCTGATAAATTTCCTAAGGTACCAGGAGGGTGTGTAGATCAGTTAATGTCTCTTATCTGTGGGTGTCTTGTTCTGGATTTACTACACAAGGAAAGAGGCATCCCTGAAAGGAAACGAGTAAACTCAGGGTTAAAGGTTTGGCTGTAGCCTTTCTGCATGCTTTAAAGAAAGGCCAGCTACATTGCCTTGGAAAAGGCAGTAGTTGAGGTAGATGAGAACAGATAGCAGGTAACAGGCTTGTCTGCTCTCCTCAAGAAGAGCTCCTTGCTTGTCATTCTCCTTGAAGGCTCTTTCCTTTCTAGCCCAGTATTGGTAGCTCAGATATCTGGGGAAAATAAAATTCAGTGTCAGTTGTGAAGGAATTCTTATAAACCTCTGTTTGAATCTGCATGAGTGCAAAGCTCTTGCTTTGTTCAATTAGCCAAGAACAAGAAACAGGAGAATGAATACCTATTGGTAAATGTTTGTGATGGTGTCATTAACATGAATGAAAACGTGATTGAAAATAATGAAAGTAATGACTTATAAACATGTTTAAGGAAATCATAACCTGCTAAGGTGTAATCCGGTGCTTATTTCAATTTTTTAATGTAGTGGTCAGCAAGTGATTGCTCAGCTCAAAGTAAAATAGTAGACTAGAACAAGAAATGAAACCAATCATTCAATGGGGATCAAGATGAATATGGAGGGCTTGCAGGATCAGGTCCTAAGTGATATAAACAAAATGTTAGTATTTACCAGTATGAATATTTATTTAGTGTCTGACTGGTTCATTTGTTTATATGATGAATTACTTTGTTAACAAACTGATTATAAATGTTTATTATGAAATATTGCATTGTCTTTTGAAATAACTATCCTGAGATAACTTGAGAACTTGTGTTAGTTTGTTTAAGGAATAATATGCCTTCTAAGGAGATCGTATTAAAAAAAAAGAAAGGAAAAGAAAAAAAAAAAAAAGAAGCACAAAAGTGTTAGAGTAATGTTATGGATGTATAGATTAATTTGGGAATGTCTGTGCTAACCAGCTGTTTGCTTTTGTCTAGTATGAATCATAACCTTGATTATAAAATGAAATTTCTATGTGTACAATGTCCCTTTGTAAATGAGTAATTAACGGATTCACAACAGAACATAATGACCAGTTTTTCCAAAACCTCCTTACCTTGGAAAAATGTTCCCTGGTTTCATTGCTGAGAGGCTGCTTGCAAATTGTTTGCACTTGGATTTTTAGACCCTGCCTTTCTGAATACTATCTCAGAAATGCTAAGAATCTCAGCAACACTGACACCAGTTCACAGTACTTAATTTGACAGAGCATTTGCATCTTCTAGATTAAGGGAAGACATTAGGTTGCGCTTTGTAAAACATGCTGAATATACCTCCATCAGAGTATACTTGTTCTCAACCTGGGGAAAAGCAGAGGTCTGGCGGATTGAGGGGCTTGGCTGTGGGGGTCTATATCTTCTGTCTAGGGCACTTCCTTGCTGCCACCAGCGCTGCTGGACCTCTCTCCTTGGAGCTGCAAGTGGGCAGCCTGCACCAGCACAATAGAGCTGTTTGCTGCTTGCTGGCTGCTTTTGAGAAGCAAAAAGACAATTTGAATCTGGGCTTGGGATGAGTGAATGGAGGATGTCAAACTGAAGTTTTATTGGGGTAGCATGGTCTTGTGCAGAGCATTAGTTTCCCTGTCCCCAGGTGGGAAGAGTCTGGTCCCTCTCATGTTCCCTATTTCCTCTCAAGGGGCTTTGTGAAGGAAAGGAAGGGAAAAACCAGCTAGTGGGGCTGGACTACGTTCTTGAAGACCTACCAGATTGTGGGAGACATGGAGAAGAATGAGCCAAGTGCTCTGTACGACAAAATTGGTACGGAGAGGTGTCCCTTCCGCACCGGCCAAAGACTGGAAGGATGATAACAAAAATGGCTTTTGGAGCCTTTGTACCACTGTGAGGTCAACAGTGCCACGATGCCCTTGTGAAAGTTATAACGATGGTGAAATGGCTTAGGAGTGCACTGCAGATCCTGAGGAAAAGTGGATGTTTCCAAGAAACATGACTTAACAACCACTTTCTTTAAATAGAGCAAGTTAGTAATTTAAACATCCTTTGGTTTATTAATTAGTTAACATATACTTTGCCACACAGGATATTTTGCTCAAAAGAACAAAGATAGCTTTAAGATACAAACAAAGTACAATTGTTGTCTATATCTTCTATTTTCCTACAACTTGAAATCAGTTAAAATCGTTGGGCAAAACTAAGGACAAAGAATCGGTGAGTTACTGACTGGAGGACTGTTTTGTGTTTCTGCTTCATTTTTTTAAAAGAGAATCAGAAGAGAGGGAAAAAAAAAAAAAAAAAAAGAGGCTGTAAAATCAGCCACAATGTTAGGATAGCAGGGATGATTATGATCCTAAATTGCAGCACAAAACGTTTAACAAAAGTATGAGTATTTACAATAACTGAATACACTGAAGGTTTTTCTGTTTAAGTCTGTATGTAGCACATAGTTATATCAATCCTTTTTTAATTCCTTTATTTCTTAGAATAATTTTCTGTACATTTCTTTCTGTTAGCATTTATCCACTTGATTAATGATCTGGTTTAACACGACTCATCATCTCCTTCCCATTTTTCCTTTTCTTGGGTCTTCCCATTTGGGATGTATATTGCTACAGTAGTTGAACATTTTTGAGCTAGCATGATATTTTTGTTACGGTTTTATGTCACAGCCATAAAAATCTGCTGAACTAGAGTATTTTGCTGAATGACTTTCCAGTCCCACTTCACATTGTTTCCATTTGCCTATGGACAAATATATACTGTTTGTCACTGTAATTGAAAAGTGTTCTGAATATTATTACTTCATCCCTGCCTCTGGTGTCCTTCATATTGGAATCCCACCAAGGCAACAAAATACAAAAGCTTTCTGATTCTTAAATCTAGGAAAATGAGTATAGTCCAAGGAATTTTCTTGATATCTCTCTCTTTTTCTTCTACCTTCATATCTGTTATGTAGAAACCCAGAAGCAGATCTAGCAGTTCCATAGTTTTTCATTAAAATAAATAATATATATTAAAATACAAGAAAGTACGTATATGAACTGATGATACAAAATGTAATGTTATATTCTTAATTTTCTAGACATCTAAGTATTCAACAAATACTTGCCATTTATAGGAACTCTGGAGACAAATTAAAGCATCCACTGGTTTATTGTCTTTTTAGCATTAGGAGAGATCTTATCTGTGTAGGCAGAGATCAAAAGATCTACTATATACTGTAGCCTGCTGGATGTTGTTTCTTTTGTAGTACTGTTGGGAAGAAGATCTCTGGATAAGTGCCTTTGATGTGCATAGAATGCCTGCAGTGTGGCAATGTTCTTCACAAGTCTGCCATGCCAAGCAACAATTTTAAGTGACTGTGAGTGTGGCATTCAGCTTCATACAGCAAGAGAGACTTGCTGGACTTACCTGAACGTGTGAGAGACTGATTCTCAGATTCAGAGGAGCTCTAATGAGGCATACTTACTCCATGCTGAGACGGTGAATATGTACATAGGTCAAACGTGTCAGCTGCCACAGCTTCTCTGCAAGCCCACTAAAGACATCTCTTCAAAAAGGAGGCCCCAGAAATGTCATGGGTTCCATGAAGGTATGCCTAAAATGGGAGTATGCTATCTAATGTAAGTGTCAGATGCCCTCCCTTAGTCCTGGTACACCGCCTTTACATAGTCTCATTAAAAAAAAAAAAAA
>VXAV01010317.1:0-29092 GCA_013399715.1 Alectura lathami | reverse complement strand
AAAAAAAAAAAAAAAAAAAAAAAAGCAAAGAAAGAACAAGATAGGTGATGCAGAAGAACCTGCTTGTCCTTGAGATCATTAGCATTCTGTTGGATATTTGGGAAGTCTTCATGACTCACTCTCGACCTGGTTTATGGAGCCATAAATTATACATATTTTATCCATTCACCCATGTGCTGCTATGTTGGGTAAAGAGAAAAAGAGCTGACTAAATGCTATGACAATGATGACTACAATGATGACTGAACCATGAGTAAATGGAGAGAGAATTGTAGAGCATAGTTCAACCTCAAAACCAAAACTCAGATCTGATCCCAGGAAGTTTTGGGCCAGAGCAAGGACAATTATCCTAGCTGTCTGTCTTCGTCAAGCATAAGAATTATAAGTGTGTCATTATAAAATAAAACAATATAATGTGATCCAGCTTCGGGCTTGTAGTGTGTGATCACTGGGAGTAGGCACAAAGTCCAATATAATGCTACCAGAAATTAAAAAAATAAATGAGGAATACAATACATAATGCAGTAAAAAGTGTTTCATGAGTTACTGGATGGATCAGAATCATGTAAATGCAGAAGCAGTGTGCATCTTTGTTATTTTAAGAGACTGGATAGCATAATTTACTATAAAGTAGAACTTACCTTTCCTTTCACCCTGATGGTGTTCAGCCTTGCTTTGTATTCTACTTGTATGTGCAGAGACAAGGGCTGAAAGCATCTAGAGTGACACCAAAACTATAAACCTTTCACAGCTGGTTTGTTCTGAGCAGCAAGCTCAAGTTCACTGAAGTGATGGTTTAACTGGAAATTATGTTTTTTTTTCTCCTCTTATAAGACGTTACATACTTTATTGTGATTTAACTAGGCATGAGATCCTTGACAGCTTGTTCTATCTGTGCCTAAGATGCTCTAGTCTTTCTGTTTTAACATAATGGATTACGATAATGTGACATACATCACTGCTTTAAATGAGAATGAGATTTTTCATTTTAGGGCCAGTTCTTTTTAATGTCTTTACAGATGACCTGGATACAGGACTCAAATGCATACTAAGTAAGTTTGCAGACAACATGAGGAGCAACAATTCCTTGAAGTGTGGAGAAGACTTGCAGAGAGATCTTAAAAAAATAGAAGGCTAGGCAATAAAAACATATTAAATTCAACAAGAGCAGCTACCAAATACAACAGCTGGGGCAGGGCAACCCTGGATGTACATACAGTCTAGAGGAGAGGCTGCACAGCAGTCCCACAGAAAGGGATCTGGGGGCTCTGTCTGACAGCAAGTTGAACACGAGCCAGCAGTGTGCCGTGGAAGCCCAAAGGGCCAACCGTACCCTAGAGTGCACCAGGCCCAGCACTGCCAGGTGGGTGAGGGAAGGGATTGTCCTGCTCTGCTCTGCCTGGTGCAGCCTCACCTCGAGCACAGGATGCAGGTTTGGGTGCTACAATACAAGAAGGACACAAAGCTATTAGAGAGCATCCAAGGGAGTGATACAAAGGTAGGGAAGGGTCTGGAGGGCAAGAGGTGTGAGGAGCAGCTGAGGTCCCTTGGTGTCCTCAGCCCAGAGCAGAGGAGGCTGAGGGGAGGCCTCATGGCAGCCTACAGCTCACTCCCAGGGAAGTGGAGGGGCAGGCGCTGATCTCTGCTCTCTGGGGACAGTGACAGGACCCGAGGGAACAGCATGAAGTTACATCAGGGGAGGGTCAGGCTGGGGGTTAGGAAAAGGTTCTGCCCCAGAGGGTGGTAGGCACATGGAACAGGCTCCCCAGGGCACTGGGCACGGCCCCAAGCTGCCAGAGCTCAAGGAGCATTTGGACACAGCTCTCAGATAGAGAGTTTGGGTTTGGAGTGGTGCTGTGGGGGGCCAGGAGCTGGTCTCAATGAACCTAAAGAGGAGTTATAAGAAAGAAGGGGACAGACTCTTTAGCAGGGTCTGTTGTGATAAGACTAGGGGAAATGGTTTCAAACAGAGAGGGGAGATTTAGACTGGATAGAAGAAGAATGTTTTTTATGCTAAGGGTGGTGAAGCACTGGCACAGGTTGCCCAGAGAGGTTGTGGATGCCCCGTCCCTAGAGACCTTCAAGGTGAGGCTGGACAGGGCTCTGAGCAACCTGATCTGGCTGGAGATGTCCCTGTTCACTGCAGGGGTGTTGGACTAGATGGCCTCTAAAGGTCCCTTCCAACCCAAATGATTCTGTGATTCTATGATCCTTGGATCCTTTCCAGATGAGGATATTCTGTGATTCTATAATCTTTCTGGTTTTTGGTAATGCCTTTGATGCGCTCTCACAGCATCCTTCTGGACAAATTGTTCAACTGTGAGATAAACAGGTTCATTCTATGCTGGGTGAACAACTGCTTTGAGAGTAGTGCTCCAAGGGTCGTGCTGAATGTGGCTATGTCTGGCTGGCAGCCAGTTACTAGTGTTGTTCCCAAGGGCTCAATTCTAGGGATGGTTCTATTCAACATTTTATCAGTGATCTGGATGCTGGAGTTGAAGGCATCCTTAGTAACCTTGGTAATAATGCTAAGCTGGGAATTGCTGTTGACCTTGTGGCAGAATGAGGGGCTTTTCAGAGAGATCAAGACATATTGGAGCAGTGGGCAGTCAGCAATGGCATGAAGTCCAAGAAAGGTAAATACTAGGTTCTGCACCTGGGGTGTAGTAATGCTGGACACAAGTACAGACTGGGAGTTGAGTGGCTGGAGAGCAGCTGAGCAGAAAGGAATCTGAGGTGATGGTCAACAATAGATACAACATGAGTAAGCAATTATTGATTTTTGGGTTATTGTGTGTGAAGCCAGGAGGTTGGCTTGATGATCCTTATGGGTCCCTTCTGCTTAGGTTATTCTATAATTCTATAATTCTGTGAGTTCTTTAAGCAAAGACTTCTGGATTGTAATATGTAGCTAGAGTAAAATAGCAACCACAGATATGTCACTGAAACAGTTTTCACAAATAATCTTTTTTTTTTTCTTTTTTGAATAAAATTGCTTTGCTGGATAAGAAAACCAGAATGAATATGAGTTGTAACAGAGTATTTTCCGTTGACAAAGCTGAGCAAATTTATTGAAGTAACTGTTGCCAAATTGAGCACTGGCAATGCAGTGATAATCCTCCCCCCTCCATGTTCTGATTCTGTAGGATATCCAGAAGGTATAGATTCCTTTGACAAAACAAGTAGTAAGTAGAAATCTCTGGTAGAATTGAACAGGAAATGCTGTGTTTTCTTCTCGAAAACTAGTTACAGAAGAAAATTTATATTGCTTGTACAATTATAATGGTGTCATCTTTTCTACTATAATCAACAGTTGCTTAAGGTAAAGACATAAGTGCAAATCCCTGGACATGACAATCCTGTAAAAAAAAGCCCAGAAGTGATCAAGATTTAGCCTACATCATTAGAAGACATTCCACTTTGACAGAATGTGAGACTGGACAAAGAATGGAGCATGCCTGAAACCAAAAAGAAAATTCCCTTTCTTCTTTTCTTTCCATATATTTGGCATGTTGCTACACTCAGCAAGGAGCTACCGGATATGCTTGGATTCAACTCAGCATCAAATAGAGAAACCCTTGCATCAAAGCTTGTGGAAAGGATGCATAAATGCTGTGTATGTGTCAGGAGCAGACACAGGTGGGTGATGGGAAGGAAAGTGCATTGGAAATCATGAGACAAGAATTTATTTATTTATTTATTTATTTTTTGGTGAGTAGATCTGTGGATAAGTAAATTTACTATCGTTGATATGTAAAGACAAGAGCCAGTGACAAGAAAGGAAGGAATAAGAGGTCAAGAATTAGAAAGAATGGGGAGGATACAGCTGCAGAAACAGTACCAATATAATACACACAAAAATATTAAAATAGTCATTAAAGTAGATGGAGAGAAAACAGCGCAAGAAACAGAAAGAAAGAAACTGCAGGAAGCACAGAAGAACTTACTAAAAACAACTGAAAGACAAACAAGGACTGGGATATATGCAACTGTTAAGCACTGGGTATAGTGTGCTTTGCAGTGCAGTTTGAGTTTAGGGTTTCTGGATTCTAAAATTCCAGTTTACTGGAAACGTTTCTGTAGCATTGCACCACAGTACTTTACCTGAGAATGGCTTAGGAACAAATGTCAAAATAATACTAAAATATTCCTGGTTTTGTTTGCTTCTTAACAGACCCTGAAAGACCTGCTTTTGTTTTTGAGTTGTTTTTTCCACGCACTGTGTGGTAAATGTCTGTTCTGATGGTGTGTTACTGACATTTTATTTTTCAGAGAAATTAAGATGTGAGATTTGTCTCTAGTACAAAATATTGAAGCTTAGTGGTAGGAAAATGGTAGTAGTGATCAGAGAATCAGAGACTCATTTGGGTTGGAAAAGACCCTTAAGATCATGAAGTCCAACCATCCACCTAGCACTGCAAGTCCACCCCTAAACTATGTCCCTAAGGGCCATGCAAGCAAATCTTAAATGCCTCCAAGACTAGCAGCTCCACCACCTCCCTGGGAAGCCTATTCTAATGCTTGACCACCCTCTGCAAAAAGAAATTCTTTCTAATATCCAATCTAAACCTCCTCTGGCACAACTTGATACTACTGCTTCATGTGCTATCATTTGTCACCTGTCCCCTGAGAAAAGAGACTGAAATCCCCCTCACTACAATTTCCTTTCAGGTAGTTATGGTGATGTTACTCTACATATTCTGAATGAAACTTTNGAAATGTCATGTCCTCTAATTGCAGAAAACAAATAAAGAGTTAGTACTGAGAGGGACCTTCTGCAGTCTTGTCCCACCTTCTCTTCCCATTTCACCTTCAATTCTAGATTCTGGTTTATTTAAGTACTGATGACAAACTTAAGTGGGGTGGAGGGCTAAGGAAATTTTTTTCCTTTTTAATATTGCCAGACAAAAGAATTCAGTTTTGAGCACGTTTCATTCTGAGATTTTGCAATTAACCCAATATTATATATTCCACATAGAGTTATTTTTCAACACCATGGTAGTTTATTCTTGCAAGTATGATTAAGTTAAATGCTGTAGTGATGTCACTGCTGTGTAAAGCTGCTGAACTACAGCACTTTGTGGAATTAGTTCCCAGATCTATTACAAGCCTATTCCATTTGCCTGTCACTTCTTTTTAAACTATCCTGAATTTTATTACTGCTTCCCTCAGTCTCCTCTTCTGATGTCTTGATTTTCTTGCCAGGAAGAGAAACACAGAACCTTTCTAGACTTTAAAATGCATCTCCAAAATTAGGTTTGAAGTGTACAAGATTCTCACTGATTTCAGCAGATGTTAAAGGGCTTGGTGACGCAGAAAAGTAAGCCCTCTAAAATGGAGAAAGAAAATGATGAAGAAGGGGAAGTGGTTCTCTCCTGACACATGTATTAGAATTTGTGAGGTCACATTTTTGTAATATTCATTTTCTTGCTAAAAATCATGGCATATATGTTGATCTATTATAGACAATTTCTGTGTGTTATCTGACAGTAGTATCTGTGAAATATATTAAAATGTCAGAAAATATGTTTTGGAAGAGAAGTAAGGAGAAAAAAAAATGCATCCATATGCCTCTACTCCAAAGCTGACTCTGTTAGCACTCCCAGAACAATGGAGCCAGCAAGGCCTCTACAGCTCACCCTCATTTTCACAGTGTAAAAGAGAACCCTGGAGACAATCTAGTCAAAGCCCCTATGCAAAGAACAGTCTGAGGGTTGCACTGGACTGTGTCCAGTCAGGTTTTGAATATCTCCACAGATGGAGAGATCGTAACTTCAGAGGGCAAACTGTGTCCCGGTTTAACTGGGCCCACAGTAAATAATCTTTTTCATATGTTTCCTGTATTTCAATTTGTGCCCATTGTCTCTTTTTCTGTCACTGGGCACTACCAGAAGAGTCTGGCTGTTATCTTCATTCCACTCCCATCAGGTAGTTATACTCATGGTTAAGATCTCCACACGCCTTTTCCAGGCTTTACAATCCCAACTTTACTAGTGTCTCCTTGTGTGACAGATGCTCCACGCCCTTTGTCATCTTCGTGGATATTTACTGGACTCAGCCAAGTATGTCCGTGTCTCCCTGTACTGGGGAGCTGTGATCCAGATGTAGGCTATGATATATGAAATATTACCACAATGGTTTTTATTTCTTGACTGAATTCCCTTGAAACGACTAATTCTAGTACTCTTAAAAATGCAGTGGAATTACATGTGAGAAGAAGTGGCTGGGCAAATTCTTCATCACTTTTTATTTTGTCAGAACTTAACTTTATTGAAAATGTATGTCATACATAATGGCATTCAGGCAGCCTTCCAGTCAAAACCACTGATTTCATAGAACCACAGAATCACAGAATCATTTAAGTTAGAAGGGACCTTTAAAGGTCATCTAGTCCAACTCCTCTGCTTTGGTAGACTGAAAGTGTTTTCAGATGCAGTTTGTACTGCTAAAAACTCTACTGTTTGTATCTAATCTAATCTAATCTAACTGATTGTTAATTGAAAATCATGTAGAGTGAGTACATAGGTGCAAACCAGCTACTATAATCTTATGTTCAGGGCCCAACTTGTCCTGATGTAGTAGGTAGGATATCCTTTGATATAAAATGCCAGAGGGAAAATACACAGGGTTGGGCAGGCAGAAAAGTTACGGAACATCTCAGGGAAGCTTTTATTGATATTTACAATAAAAACTGCAGTGCTGCTTTTGTTAAGAAGGTGGTTACTTGATGAGGACTGAACTGAGGAAGGGAGCTGACAGGCCTGACTACCAGAAATATCTGTTAAATGCAATAATCTATAATGATAAATTAAACCATCACTTATTTGGGATTTAACAATCTGAGACTGAGACACAGCTACTACGAAATGACAAATTTACTTTCCATGTTCTTTCAAGATCATCTATAATAATGCTAGCTATTTTAAAACAAAAGTTTGGCTTAATTTCACTCCTTCAAGCCTATACTAAAACATCAAAGAGCGACAGCAGTATCCTGATTGCCAAAGAAACTCCACTAAGGTCAACATCACGGACGTTGAGGGGAAATATACTGTGAATATTACTGCAATTATAGAAGTAAGAGAATCTGTGTTTTGTCAGTGCTTTTGCTTTCTTTAGGCAGTGATATTTCCTCTTACAAAAAGGAACAAATAGCTCCTTCTGTTACTGTTCTATAGAATCTCTTTGTGTCATATAGTGTTGGTAAATGTGGTTGTCAGTAGTGGCAACAAGTTACATGCAAAATTGGGCTCATCATAAAGCTGTCAAAGCAGATTCACCAATGGACCAATGAGGGTAAAAACCCTGGAAAGCAGCAAGTAAACCAATTAAATTATTGCTGTGGATACTTAACAGTTAGGAAAAGGCAGAAAGGACGGTTTTGTGAAGATACTAAGGAACACCTCTAAGACTCAGCACCTAATACAGAAGTGCCCTAAGTTTTCCTACAAATAAAAAGAAACTGATCTTGCAGTGACAAGATGTACTGCAACAGTTTCTGAATTTACAAAATTATATCTGCAATACAGATTTTGTGCTTTACATTCTGTTGGAATTAGAGAGCTTTTGTCTATAAACACACTCAGTGGCATATCCACACCTTGTCCTATCACTACACTCCCTGGTAAAGGGCCCCTCCTCAGCTTTCCTGTGTGCCCCCTTCAAGTACTGGAAGGCCAATGTAAGTTCTTCCCAGAACCGTCTCTTCTCCAGGCTGAACAACCCCAACCTTCTCCGCCTCTTTTCAAAGGAGAGGTGCTCCAGCCCTCTAAATATCTTTGTGGCACTCCTTTGGACATGCTCTAACAGTTCCATGTTCTTCTTGTGCTGGGAGTCCCAGATTTGAAATCAAAACTCCAGGTGGGATCTCGAGGAAGTGGACAAGAGAGGGACAATCACCTCCCTCAATCTACTACCTGCACTTTTTGATGCAGCACAGTATATAGTTGGCTTTTTGGGACACAAATGCGCACTGCTGCCTCATATTCAGTATCCCTAAGTCCTTCTTCACAGGGTTGCTCTCAATGCACTCATGCAGCCAATTCCTTACTACTGAGTGGTCCAATGTATGTCTCTCCAATTTAGGGACAAGGATGTTGTGTGGGACAGTGCCAAATTCTTGCAGAAGTCCAGGTAGATGACACTGATTGTGCTTCCCTTATCCACCACTGCTGCAAACCCATTGTATAAGGCCACCAAAGGCATCAGAGACTATGGCACAGTTTCCACTACTTGACGTAAGAGCTCAAGTGGTATCATGGTTGTTCTGAGTTTGCTCAGAAACTAAACGAAATGAATGGGTTGGGAATGACTTGGTATTTCTTTCTCTTTCCTTTTTTCCTATTTCCATGCCAAAGACTTCAAACTTTAAAGTGTTACATTTTTTTTATATGAACAAATAAGTTACCTTGAATCCTAGGTGCTTAAATGGAGAGATCTATGCAATGATTAGGGTATGACTTTTTAAAGCAGACCCAAAGAACAGTTTTCTGGACTTGTATGTTTTTCCTCTGAATGTTCTAGCTATAAGATTCTAAATCCAGAACCATTCATTAGAACTTTGGGTTGTGAGGGGACTTAGCTGCAAAATTCATTAATTTTAGTGCTAATTGCACAGCTAGAAGCCATATGTTTCATTTTAAATATATGTGTAGATCTTTGGAGATTTTTTTATGTATATATTTTTGCTGACAGAAATATTTATGTGTAAAGTAAGCAACTGGAAGTTACTAGAACCTAGTTTAAATTTCTGTGTTATTCAAGCTCTTATTTTTCAAGAGATCTTGTGGCTGTCATATTGTATAGATAAGAGCATTATTTCTGCAAAGCTGATTGAACTGCCTCCTAAATCAGTACGTATTTCTATTAAAGGATGAAGCATAAATACACTATAAGGCAAGATTATGAGTGTCTTTTTGTTATTGGGATGCATCGGATACCGTAAATTGACTCAGTATCTTATTATGCATGGTACAATCACAGGCCTAGGAATTGAATGGACCCCAGAGGCCTACTAGCAATGTATCTAATAAGAGAGGAAGGGAGCAAAACTAGAATCTTAGTCAGTGGCAAACAGAATCCACTCCAGGCAGCTGTAAAAGATGCTTGTTTAAAAATGTAGTAACAGAGTTTTGTCATGGTGTCATATGTTGATGATAAAAGAAAGGCGGTGTGTGTGGCAGTGAGCTCTGAAAGTGCAGAAAGACAGCAGTCATTGTAGGGGACATGGTTCCTAACTTACATGTACTAAAAATATATCACAAAGAAAGATGTTCTTTTCTTTCTAATGGTTCTCATCCTCACTTTGAGCTCTAGCTTTATTGCCACTGATTTTATTAAACACATAAAGGCAAAAATAAAAATATTGCCAGATTATTCCTCTCAGAATAAATAAAATTGACCTTGCCAAAAACATACTCTTTTGGCAAGTTACAATATCTATAATAAAAGTTAAGGGAATGCATTATGCAAAATAGAACATGTGTTGTCAAGCAGTCAAAGGTTGCTCAAGCCAGACAGGTACCCTCCACAAGCCATTTCTGTTAATTGAAACTGATAATGCTGGAAGTGGTAGGGTTTCTGCAGAGACAATGGTGCTGGTGATGATGATGTTTAATGGCATCCTATTTCTACGAAAGGCATCCTGATCTCGTAGGTTTTAGCAGATTGTCAAATTACATTGCTTTGATTAATCTTTGAGCTGCAGACTGGTTGTTCCTATGATCAAAAATATACTAGTTGACAAAGATAGTCACGTTTGATTCCTTTGGCTTTTGCTCAAGAACAATTCCTGTAACTGGAGAAGTTTTCTACCAGCTTCTGCCAGCAAGGTCCTCTGAGCCATTTCAGCTCTGATGCCATGGAGATGAATTAATTTTTCTCAAACTCCCTAGCTACAGGGACATTTGTATCCTCACTTTTTCCTGTGAACAAGTTAGCAACCTATTCTCAAGGGTAACCAGTAATTTTCTTACTGACTTCTCATTTTTATCTTCTCATTTTTAGCTCTTATTTTTATTTTTATTTTATAACCACACAATGCAGGTGCTCTGGGAGTGGACCTGACAGGAGCAGTCACAATGCGTACCATTTCATTCTAGCCACTAGAAATCTTATATTTGAACTCACCTCCAGAATCTTTTCCCAGCTCCTTTTTTTCTTGTACCCAATTGCTTCCTGTGGTAGGTAAGGACAATAAAAGGAACAAAAGGATCCAATGATGACTTGGCTTCAAAGCTGGTGCCACCACCATGGTTTTGGGTTCTTTAACAATAGGATGGCCTGCGTGGCACCAGGCTTGCAGCCACTGGATGTATTTCAGCTTTCTCAAAGGGAGAAGAGGGTCCTTGGGGAAAAGCAAGCAAGGCATATTGGAAGGGCTTTAAACTAGGTTGGAAGGGGAAGGGGTGTAAGAGTGAACCTGCCCACAATAAGGTGGACATAGCTAGATTAGAGGAGCAGAGTGCTAGCAGGGGCCATTGACCTACTGACCATGGAATGTGCTAGCAACACTGCAGCACACCTGAAATTCTACAATTAGCCAGGGACCACTGAGTCAATAGGGATAAGCAACAGGATAGCTAAAGGGAAGCACTACCAAGTAATTAAGGAGTTATCCTCCAAGAAGATGACAAGGCTGGCTGTCCAGCTGAAGTGCCTCTACACCAACACGTGCAGCTTGGATAACAAACAGGAGGAGCCGGAAGCCACCGTGCTACTAGAACAACATGTCATCCCTGCTTCATCCGCAGCAGGACATGGCAGCAGGTGCCAAGGGGTGTCTGCAGTATAGCAGTTCTGCAACACCAGCCAGCATGGGCCAGTTGGAAGGGACCTTAAAGATCACCTACTTCCAGTCCCCCTGCCATGGTCAGGGACACCTCCTTAGATGACCTTTAAAGGTCCCTTGCAGATGATTCTGTTGTTCCATGTGTGAGCTTTAAATCTAGACTCTCTTTTCTTAGTATGATGTTTGGCCGAATCAAATAATCCTTTTCTTCTCTAGGTGAAAGGTAAGGAGCACAACATCCACCATAACAGGCATTTCTCTCTGTTACCCTGTGCTTCCTCAAGATGTCCTGTATTTCTCAGGCTTCGAAGCCCTAGTGGCCTGTTGTAAAATATACTACCATAGTTGCCTGTGGGATATAAACAGTGCAAGTAGTGATGACCTGTTGGCTAATGTCATGTAACCCTGGTATAAATTAAAGCAGTTTCAGGGCTGCTGCAGTGTGTGTGAACTATGTGACACCAGCAAAACAATCCGTTTCCATAGGGTTTGGCTAACACCATCCTATTCAGGAAAGTCTAAAACATGGGCTCCAGCAGCCTTCTCACAGCTCCACTGAATGCTGGCAGTCACTGTTTCTGCTCCCTCACTCCACAGACACATGCACTAGCAATCTTGCTTTTACATGCTCAAAATTTTAAGGATTGGATTGTAATCCAAGCAAGGAAGTTTACCTGAGTGGATAGCTCACAGCCCTTCTCTCCTTACAGCCTCAGGAATCCTGCCACCTCCAAACCTGTTCAATTCAAGCAAACTGCCTCCCCCTTTCATGAAGCTGGGTGCAGCCTTTTGTATTCTCAACAATTACCACAGCTGAAGCTTCATAAAGACTAACAGAACTCAAAAAAGAACTGACTGTAATGTTTGCCTTATAAACTTAGTTCAGCTTTCAGTATAATTTTGCCCAATGATCTTAATCCTTTGTATTTATCACTATTCCTTCTCCTGGAAGATGTTTTTTACAACATTTTTCCCAAAGTGGATTGTACCACAACAAAAAAAAAGATGTAAAACTTCTGAGACTGAGACAATTTAGGAGTTCCAAATTAAGTCTGGTGTAGCTTTGATCAGCCAGATAAAGTCATCCAAATGTCATTCATCTTTCACTCTGGTCTTCTTCCCTTCAGAATTACATTTTAGTCAAAAACTCCCTTCAGAAAATCTCAGAAATCCTACATCAAAGCCTTCTTTTCTGTAAATGGTCCATGAAATAACAACAGATATTCCTTCTGTCATACTCTCCGAGTGAGGGTACATGAAGAGGCAATTATGATTCACCCATATGGCTGAAAGTTGTACAGATTTCAAAAATCGTTTCTGAAAGCTAATTTATTAAAATGCAGGATATATTGAATCAGAAAAATAATGTTTTAACAAAATATGGCCTAATGCAAGCTGTCTTATCAGTCTGATTTATGAATTGTCTAGCTGCAAAAAGCACCTAATATCTCACTTCTATTTCAAAGTAGCTTACATATATCGTGATCTGAAGGACTGTGGTTCAGTTTCTCAGTAACTGTAGAAGCTTTTGGAAAAGGCAGCTAGCTTGCGACTCCCCACACCCCACACCCATTCATGAATCTCACCCATTCAAGATGAGAAAGAACAGGAAACTCAATTTCACATTTGGTTTTGTTGGGGGGCAAGTTGGCAGCAAAATACTAAATCGGAAGGGGAGGGAAAGGGAGGGGAGGTCTTTAGTTAGGGTCATCCAATACCTACTCAGAAGCAGGCAGCAAAGAGCCAACCAGGAAGCTGAACTGAAGCAACATCCAGGTCCATAAAAAATATAATGAAATCTGTTTTGTTCTCCTTCCCTCCCACATGTGCTCAACATCGGCATTTCTATAACCCGCATCAAAGACTTATCTCCTAAAATAACTGCCTGAAAGCGGGAGCCATGATATTGGTACCTAACCATTTGTATGTGGTTAAGTATTTCAGTCCTGCATTAACATCAGTTGCAACTGCTGGATTCATTGCCTTCAATTCAGTAGGATGAAAATGTGAAAAAGGGACACTGCATGACTTTATCAAAGACTGTACAACAAAATCACTGTAATTAAGTGCCATTGATGAAAGAAGAAACTGTAAAAGTAGTGACAGGCTAATGCAAGAAGGCAGATTGAAAGCGTTTCCTTAATCTGAGATGAGCTGACAACTGTGACAAAGTGTGAGGGGGAAAGGGAGACCTGTTGATGAGCACAACTCCCTTCTTTGCAGAAGAGTCCCATCTTTGTCTCACCTCCCATGCAATTTCCATGCACTGTAAAGGAGGAAACTGCACAGATAATGCAGTGTAGCATATCCTGGTTGCATTCTGGGCCACCGTAAGGAAATAGAAACTTCCTGATGAGTTTTCATTATGAAAATTCATGAACAAGTGTGTTCAAAATTATTTTCTTTGCATGGACCAGTAACTTTCCCCCAGCTGTCTCAATGCTTCTGCAATGGTTTTGAAGCCTGTAAAAATGTAGTTGCAGTTTTGTTGCTAGGAGCCACGGGGCAGCCTGAGAGGGTTCCTCCAGGAATGAGTTCTCTGGTGATGTGTGCAAGGGAAAGTAGGCACTGAGTGAAAGGGCTGTCCTTTCCTCCGGTTACTTTACCCCTTCTGTGAGCAATTACATCTGGCAGAAGCACTGGGGCTCCCTGCTCCACCATGCATGCTTCCATAATTTATTAGTCTTCATTATAGCATTCATTAAAGCAGTGGTGAAGGCTGTCCAAAAGTGCCTAGTAATGAAAATCTTTAAGGATTTCTGCTAATACTGTTTTTACATCTACCCTTAGATATTAGAATAAATCGGAGTTTTAATTTAAACTGAGGCAGCTTCTAGTGAAATCTTGGTATCAAGGTGGAATCTCAATGTATGTTCTTCCATTTGATTTTTAATTTTTATTCCCCCTTTACCTAAATAATTATTTCTTACAATTATTTTTTAATTCTAGACAATCACAGAATGTGTTCTGTACCTTTTAAGTGCATCTTTGATGTTCCTCCAATTGTTTCAATGGATTACGTTTTTCAAGCCTTTACTGTTCCACACAAAAAGCTGCTGTTTGCTATTTTGGAAAGAAAACATTTTAGTAACTGATGAGGTAAACAGGAATGGAAAATAATTGCAGTTTAATTTTCATACTGCATTGCTTAACTCTACCTGCAAAATATATCTGTAGAATAATTTCACTTCGTATGTGTAATCTTTCATGGATTTCAGATCTGAATCAGTTTGTTTGAAATTCCTCTTTGGATTTAAGGTTTTTCTGTGAGAAGAATGTAAATATGTTTAAATATTTTCACAATAAGAAAGATACATGAAATGCTATTATTTATTTTCCTCCAGAGGAAAGAGGAGATGTAAACCAGAGTATCTAATTTTAACATATAAATTGTCAGAGTTGCCATAGTAATTAGTACTAGAAATTTTAGTGTTCCCATCTTCCCCTTCAATTTGACAGTCCCTGCATTTACAAGAAGTGACTCCAGAGAAGAAATATTTTTACAGCTTTGCAGTGCCAGTTCGCTGGTTGTGTCTGATAGGATTTGGTATAGTTACAAAACAGGCTCTCAGAGGGGGAATAACCTCAGCCTGCTTGATTTGTGATCACTTTGTAACTAATTCTGAACTTATAAATTTATGTTTGTGGGTTCATATGCTGCTCCTTAATGATAATCATAGAATCATAGAGTCATAGAATGGCTTGGGTTGGAAGGGACCTCAGAGATCACCTAGTTCCAACCCCCCTGCCGTGGGCAGGGCTGCCAGCCACTAGCTCACTAGATCAAACTGCCCAGGAACCCATCCAGCCTGGCCTTGAACACAGCCAGGGATGGGGCAGCCACGGCTTCTCTGGGCAGCCTGTGCCAGCGCCTCACCACTCTCTCAGGGAAGAATTTCCTCCTGATGTACAACCTAAACCTCCCCTCTTTCAATTTTAGCCCATTCCCCCTTGTCCTGCCATTATCCACCTGTGTAAAAAGTTGGTCCCCCTCCTGCCTGTAAGCTCCTTTTAAGTATTGGAAGGCTGCAATGAGGTCTCCCCGGAGCCTTCTCTTTTCCAAGCTGAACAATCCCAACTCCCTCAACCTTTCCTCACAGGAGAGGTGCTCCAGCCCTCTGATCATTTTGGTGGCCCTCCTCTGGACCCGCTCCAACAACTCCACATCCTTTCTGTCCTGGGGGCCCCANTCTTGATGCAGCCCACGATGCCATTGGCCATCCTGGCTGCAGGAGCGCACTGCTGGCTCATGTCCAGCTTTTTGTCGATCACAACGCCCAAGTCCTTCTCCACAGGGCTGCTCTCAAGGAGTTCTTCTACCAGTCTGTACACACACCTGGGATTGCCCCGACCCAAGTGCAACACCTGGCACTTGACCTTGTTAAACCTGATAATGCTGTGTCATATTGCAGCCCAGAAGGCTAACCACATCCTGGGTTGCATCAAGAGAAGTGTAACCAGCAGGGCAAGGGAGTTGTTCCTGCCCCTCTACTCTGCTCTTGTGAGACCTCATCTGGAGTACTGTGTCCAGTTCTGGGACCCCCAACACAAGAAGGACATCGAGCTGTTGGAGGGGGTCCAGAGGGGAGCCACAAAGATGATCAGAGGGCTGGAGCACCTCACCTACGAAGGTAGGCTGAGACAGTTGGGGTTGTTCAGCCTGGAGAAGAGAAGGCTCCGGGGGACCTGATAGTGGCCTTTCAATGCCTGAAGGGGACCTACAGGAGAGATGGGGAGAGACAGAGACTCCTTTGAAGGGCAATAGGAGGAGGGGTAATGGTCATAAACTAAGAGACGGGACATTTAGGCTAGGTATTAGGAGGAAATTCTTTCTTGTAAGGGAGACACTGGAACACGTTGCCCAGAGAGGCTGTGGATGCCCCCTCCCTGGAAGTGTTCAAGGCTAGGCTGGATGGGGCTCTGAGCAACCTGGTGCAGTGGGAGGTGTCCCTGCCAATGGCAGGGGGGGTTGGAACTCGATGATCTTTAAGGTCCCTTCCAACCCAAACCATTCTATGATTCTGTGATTCTGTGTTACTTTGCTCATAAAGTGAGTTGGAATTACTGTACTGGTGCAGACATAGCACTTCTAGCGAAGTACCTCAGCTGGCCTCCTTGAGTGGAGATATCAGAGCCCCTTGTAGCTGGGACCTGGGGAATAAGTAATGGGAGCTGGGGAATAAATGAGAAATAACTGCCTCTTAAAATTCAGAATGTCACTGACAAATTCTTACAGTTTTACAAATTTTGTTAGCCTTTCCCATTTTACTACTCTAGATGCAATTATATTATAGCCTTTGAATATGTAATATTCCTGTTAATAGAATATAAGAAAATGTGTCAAGAGCATTCATTTGCAAGTTAGATTGATGTATTCCTGTTCTCTCCTATTTTGGCAAGAGTGTCAAAGATTGCTGAGAAGAAGCCTGTGCAGTTTTGTCATGGAGCCATGTGTTTAGCAGTCTGTAAAATATGCAGTATCTTCCCATAAAAAATAAAACCATGTATCTTGAAAGGGGAAGGACAAGGGATAACAGAAACATCTGCTTCCTAATTTGTCCTTATTGCTAGAGTCCACAGTCCCTCATCACTCTAAGAATAATGGCTTGAAGACGATAAGCCCTCCCTGTACTCACCAACACACTTCTTTTTTTGACTATAGTAACATTAATAGTTTGACTTTCACTCTTCTCTTTATATTACCCTGCCAGAATCCAAGATTTCCAGGAGGAAAAACATAAGAAAATAGACTTGGGGACTGTATGTCCTATACACACTGTATAGTCTTACTGAGGTGAGTGTTGGCCACATTTCTAAGTGATGCCAGGTTCATTTTCAGTTCATCATTGGGACTCAAAAAGACCTGGATGATGTATCTCAATATTCATACCCATCCTTTTAACTCCTGAAATTTCAGCTTGAGTACTTCTGGATAAAACAGTAAACAGATTTAAAAAATAGATACATCAACATAATATAAGCTATATTTATTTGCAATTCCACTTGACAAACAAACAAACAACTACAAAAAAAAATCTTTGGAGATGCTGGCTTGAGTTCAAGTAAGAAAATATAGCAAATAATAAAGGGGTTATTCAGCATTTTTTTTGATTCTTCAACAGTCTTTATTTTGTTGTTGTTGTTTTCCCTTGAGGGAATGATTCTGTGAGAAAAGAAAAAGGAATTAAGTTATCCTTCTAGCTGTTGATAAAAAAGAGCAGATTTTTGAAGAAGTTGTGAACAGCAAACCCTGCAACAGTAAGATTAAATTCTGAGTACTAACAGAGGCTTCTGACATGTATTATGCAAGGACTGTTTATGTTCCTTTCACTATTGCCATATATGGAAAAATTGTGAAATTCTAATACATTATGAAATGATCTGAAATTAGTCTCTTATTGTTTATCACAAATTATTACACAACATGCCACAGAGATAACCTGTGAAAGTAATGTTGCTCCTTTCCTTCGTATGTGTTGCCTTATTGACACTTTGTTTTGCCTCTGTATTTCTGTTTTCTTTAACTGTGTCCTCTGCCTTGGCTGTACTGGAAAAAGTAGTTTGTACCTAAGAGGCTGTGTACATATTAGACAGATAATACATAATACATTGGAATAATCCCACTGTCCAGCAGGGTTTTCCTGCCTCCATCTGTTCTTATGAGGTGTTCAGGCTTGGGCCATGGAGAGCACAATGCTCCACAAAACAGGAAAAGCTGATTTTCCAAATTCTGTGGAGGAATGTTATCGAAGAAATAATCAGAAGATGTAGCACTCATATAGCTTCTTCAAACCGTAGACCCTCTAAACAGTAAGATTTTTTTTTCTTTTTTTTTTCTATCAGAAAGCGAAGGGATTAAACAACTCCCCTACCATGGTTCATAGGAAAAGAAACTCAAAATAATACAGCACAATGAATTGGATCACTTCATTTTTTCAAGATCAACATAGTCAATAGTACTTCAGCCTGTGTGAAATGCTTAAATAATCTTGCAGACATTACAGAGATCCTTATCATCATGTTACTCCTTAGAAAACTCCTGAAATTTTACAAATGTAATTCCTCCTTGATTAAATGTTTTCGGTTACTTAGATCTGCTTAATCTGCTCTCTGTCACAGGACCATTACGTATAATGATTAGTGAAGGGTAGACACCAAAAAGATTACTAGTTCAGATGAAGTGTCCTGAGGTTTAGATTCTTATGGGAAATTGGCCTGAAAATCTCAGAAGTACAGACTTCCTTCTGAAAGACTTGCAGTTTCTGCAAGTCATAATATACTTATTATCTTCATTTCTCTGAATCAGGTATATGAAAATGGTCATAATTTAGGAAGACTGAAATTATTTAGAAGCAGCAGCAGACAGTAGAGATAACAATAATTCATTGCAAAACTCAGATGCAATCAGAACATCCTGTAGCTACATCCTGTATCACTGGCTGAGAAGATCCTAAATTAATTTCTGTACAAATGTTCAGAGGCAGACAATAAATAAAGTGACTAACAGAAGGATACAACTTCACAGATGTGTTTGTATTCCTCAACGTAATTATATTTCTGCTGTTGATTTGTGGAAAATTGAGTATAACTGGAGAAACAGCAGATGAACAGACATTTCTTTATTCTCAGTGAGCTCAGTTTGATAATGAGATAAAAAATGTTCATCTCTCTGCACAGAGAATAAAGTGTGTGATCCTTATTCTCATATATCCTATCAGTTATATCAAATGGAAACAATTGCAAACCTTAAGACTCTCAGAGCTAGTTCATATTTAAGCTATAAAATAACTTTGACATGATTTTTCAATGAGGACAATACAAAGTTGCTTACTGGCAACAAACAGACCCTGATGCAAAAATTAGAAAGGACAATGCATAACTGTATTTTCTCTTTTCATGTAGTGAAGATATGTGCATATAATGTTTAGAGTTTAAGAGTGAATTTTCACTGTAAGTTTTTGTATACATGCCTACACCACCTACAGATGAAATGGAAGATACTCCAGGTTTGGTTTCTTCAGCACCAGAACTAGCTGGGGACAAAAAGCAAGGTGGCAAGAGCATACGCTTCCCTCCAATAACAAAACTCTACAAGAGTCTTTTGGAACCGTCTTTGCTGTCCCTTCTCTTGAAAACTTTTGGGGTTTATATTGGTGAGTAGTTAATTACTTTGTATATAAGGAAATGCAGTAAAGTGTGAAATGTTTAGAGAGATGTGATAGATATAAAGGTTTTGAATTGGCTGCTGGTGATGTCATATTTATGGCTGTAAGATCTCCTGAGTCCAAAGCCAAGTCTGATTTCTGCACTTCTTTTTATGTATAGTCATTTTCATAAGGCTCCCCAGGTAGCACATTTCTGAGCCATTTGTTTTACACTCTCCTGCCTTTCAGTACTAGAACAGGCTTCTTATATTTCCCCAGAAATATGTTGTCTGCTTTAAGACATGACACATATTCGTTATTTGGCGGTTTTCCTTGCATGCAGATTTTCTTGCCTACAAAGAAAATTAAAGCTAAGAGAAATGTAAAAATGAACAAAAAAGAAAGTGTTCGCCAATGTGCACTCTCAGTTTACAGGAGAGCTGGACCTGAAGTGGCACTGCCCATATTTTGACTTTGTAGTCACCATGGGCTGTTCCTAATAAGCCACTAACTTTTCACAGCACTAGGTTGCACTATATTATACACTAAATATTTTATTGCAATCATTTTGAAAAATGAATAGTAAGATGCAGCAAAAAAAAAACTCAGATAAAAAATATTACAATTAATAATAATGTGACAATATTGTGGTGACAGTGACTTTAGATGTTATATTTCCACTGTCTGAGTTCCTTATACCAGTGTAAGATCAGGTGTAATACTTCATCCACACGAAATTATGTAAAAGCTATGCCTTAGCTGCTACCTATATCTTTAGAATTATGAAACATCATCAGACTCTTGAAGGAAAAATGTTATACAAAAAAAATATTCTATCTTAAACTAGTTATCTGTAGTTAAATTTGATCATCAACGGTTCCTTGTCTTCCTTTGATTAAATTGTGTGTTTCTTCATAAATAATATTTCTCAAATAAAAAGACATGGCTCTGAAAGCTTTGCATTTGCGAAAGGTCAATCTGAATCTTTAAAATATTTTATTAAAAACATTGAAAGGAAACCATTTGTGTGAAAGAGTAATAAGCTTTATGCCGTTGCTAAGCAAGTGCTAATCATCTCTATCCATTTTGGCTGAAACAAGGAGGTGTCAGCCATTCATCTTAATCCTTTGTTCTATAAATAATAATCATGTGAATATGGCAAAAAAAAAAAAAAAAATCTCATTTTTAAAGGCATTATTTTGGCAGTGAGGTCTGTTAGCATCCTGGCAAAAACTAGCCCCTTTGAATGTAGCCTGTCAATAGTTTTCCTTAAAGACTTCAGGACTACATGTGATTTTTGAAATAAACACAGCAGGAGAAAAATAATAATAGTTTGCTCCTCGAGCAATAGTTAACAATAGTTAACTCCTTCAGAGCAGCCCTGTGGAGAAGGACTTGAGGGTTCTGGTGCATGAGAGGCTTGACATGAGCCAGCAGTGTGTGCTTGAAGCCTGCAAGGCCAACTCCATCCTGGGCTGCATCAATAGAGGGGTGGCCAGCAGGGAGAGGGAGGGGATTGTCCCTCTCTGCTCTGCCCTTGTGAAGCCCCATCCAGGCCTAGGGCCTCCAGCACAATAAAGACACAGAGCTACTGGAGCGGGTCCAGAGGAGGCCACAAAGATGCTCAGAGGGCTGGAGCACCTCTCCTGTGAAAAAAGATTGAGGGAGCTGAAAAGCTGTGGGTGCCCCATCCCTGGAGGCATTCAAGGCCAGGCTGGATGGGCCCTGGGCAGCCTGATCCAGTGAGTGGCAACCCTTTCCACAGCAGGGGGATTGGAAGTAGATGATCTTTAAGTCCTTTCCAACCCAGGCCATTCTATGATTCTATGATTCTTTGAGTGCGTCCACCATCTGCATGCAAGTCAAATGTGACCTCCTACAACCACTGTCAGGAATCGCTTGTTTTTCCTACCTGCTCTTAGCCTGGTCTCTGTTCTTCAGGCACACCAGCTGGTGTACATTTAGATCTACTGATGACTTAATCAGGCAAAACAGTTTGCAGTGGAGACTGGGTGGGAATGGACATAGTAGAAATGTGGAACATGGAGAAAAACACATCCCCAAGTAAGAAAATATTGTTTCTAGCAATGTGTTCTGAACTTGAATGTATACACAACAAGCAGCTGTTGCTATCTTCTCTGGTGTCCCACATCATCAGCAATGGTCAGTGAGATAAAAGCAGTGTAGTCTCCAGGTTCTGCTACAGTGATGCAATATATTTCACCTGGCACTGGGGAAAGCAGATGGATAAGAGTGTGGCTTTCTACAGTTCAATAGCTCTGAAATGATTGCTTTGAATCTGGGCAGCAGGATGGACAGCATTAATTCCAGGAGAATCTTTACAATGAAATCTTTTGTCTTAAGGGATGACAAGTGGTTTAGGTCAGGTGCTATACTTTTGCTATGCAAAAGATCATGGTTTTTTTTTTTTTTTTTTTTTTTTTCTATTAAAAAAATTTTTTTTTTTTTTTTTTTTTTTTTTTGTGACTTCTATTTTTTTTTTTAACTGTGATTTCTGATGATTTTAAGCATTTTTTTCTTTTCCCAGTGCAAAGATCCAGTTGAATGGGAAAGGAGCTGTGTGATGCCCCATCTCTGGAGACATTCAAGGTCAGGCTGGACAGGACTTGAGCAACCTGATCTAGTTGTTCATTGCAGGGGAGTTGGTCTCGGTGACATTTAAAGGTCCCTTCCAACTCAATTCTATGATTCTATGACTGTATGATTTTATTGGTTTATGAAGACAAACTTATGAATTCACCAGAGCACACAACCAAGTAAAATGGTAAAAGTTCTGTAATATGCTTTACTTTTAGATCATCAGTATAAGAAGAGTTGTGCCAGAAAAGTGGTGATTAAAATATTTGTCAGATCTTATCAAAGAGGTATTGCAAATACTCCGCAGGTGTATCTCTTGGAAGTATAAGTAGTTAAGTCCTTGTATCCCAAATGCTTTTGGGGGTTTGTATTATTCAAAAAGTCTTGTCAAATGATCACATGAGGAAAAGCATAAAACACTGAAAGAGAAGAATTCGTTATTTTTGAATTCAGCCTTTTAGCAGATTCAGTCCTGATTAGAAAAGTTTTGGGTACAAACCAGAGGCTGTTTGTATGTGTCAGCGATGATATGATCCTCTCAAGCTCTCCAAATCTGTTAGAATCGATTCGAGCATGAGGTCAGTACATTTCAATATTTTTTTACAGCTGCTCTGGCCAGAGATCCCACACAGGATTTCTAGATAAATGAATCATTTTCATAGTCATGGTTTCATCTAATGTTTAATCATAAGGAAGAGAGATCAGTGAAATTTCTGGAAGAGACTCTTATTGAAACAAAATGTTTGGCCTGGATTACTAGGAAGTATTAATTAATACTCTTTGTATGTGTTGTTCACAGCTGCAGGGCTACAATGAAGTAAAGCAGTCCATTAGCTTAGACTAACTGAAAGATAAACATCACAAACTTTCCTAATTTTCCTCAGTTACTTTACTTACACATTGAGAGTGACAACTTGGGGCCCACCTGCAAAATGCTGGCCATGTGAAGGCATGTTGAGGAATTATCCTGTGCATATTAAGATTTTCTCTCTGTTTCAACCTCATGTTCCCTTACCTGAGCAGCAGCTGAGCTCACAAGTCTGTCCTATCTGATCCAAAGGGACTGAGTTTCAGGCAAAAAGCTTACACAGCTTTGAATACTTCAGATGATCATATGGCCACTTCTGGTAGAGAGAGGCAGGAAAGAGAGCTGGGTTAGCAGCAGCTGCAGTGACAAAAAATCGAAGGACTGCTCAGCACTCCACATCAGTCCTGCAACATGTGTGGCCTGCCTAGCAATATGCAAACGCCAGGTGTGTTGTCTCAGGGAAGATGTACAAGTCTGGAGAAAGGGAAAGTCTTCTTTTGGCATGCCCTGCTCTGCAGAAGGCAGCTGTGACTCTCCTGCAGGACAGCTGATGTGCACAGGGTGATGCCTCACATGCCTCACATCACAGGGCAGCGCCTTGGCAGGGTAAGGGACGCACTGGTTTTATGCTCCGTTTCATCTGCATTCACTACGGGGGATAAAGTATCAATTACACTATTGGTGAATTCTCACCAGTTCAGTGCCTAAGTCCAGCGCATTAGTGTTAGTACTACATCCCCAGATTCTGGCCATTAACAATGTAAGAACTGCCAGGCTGTGAGGGAGCTAACTGAAGTTACGACATGAACTGGTGGAGTCATGGTCCTGACTGCTAGAGCATGAGTAGTCGTTACTTCTCTCTGGAGGGCAGGGATTACTCAGGGGAGAAATCTGGTAAAGCTAATATAAAACAACTGAGAGTACAAAGGGAAAACCACTGCTAAGAGGAAGTAGCATGAAGGCAAAATTCTACATGTGCTTATGAAGTATACAAGATAAAAATGTTAGTTACTGGAAGTATTCAATCACCTACCATTTAAAAAGTACAATGATATGAACAACTTTCCAAAGAAAAACAGAATCCATCCTGTAATTGTCCATCTTCACATCATTGTTCAAAGCTCCAGAAAACCTGACAAAGTTCGCCACAAACCAAAACCCCCAGGAGTGGCAAATGTGTCATACCATGGACTACCTTCATGCACTTCTCACTTGAAGAGTGCTGTTCCTCTAATGAGAGGGCAGCCCAGGGTTATCGGTACAAGGGGACTGGACGTTGACCTCTGCATTATTACTGTGGTTGACAGTACACTGAATTTCATGACTGATACATGCTCTAGGCTGTGTTTCTATGGTTTTGGTTCAGGATCGAAAAAATTATTCAGAGACTTTTGAGGGTATCTAGAATGTCATAGCAGAGGCCTGGAAGAGCCTTCTCTGGGGTATTGTGCATAGAAATGAACATCTGACCTTTAACAAATTAAATGTATGGCATGAAATTGTTAATGAAAAATTGAATGTGTACTAATATTTTGATAGCATAAATGTATTAGATATCTTGCCTGTCAATCTTTATTTGCCATAATAAAATACTCTTTAAATGAAACTGAACTCAGCTGCTAGACGTTTTAGTGCAGCTGGGTTGCTCCCTTGAGCACTACTTTAGGGAAAGTAATCCTTTTTAAAATGTTTTGCCTTGGAAAAATCCTAAAATGAAAACTTGCAAAGAATAAATTATATTTGATCAGCTAGCTGAATTTTCTTTATAATGATAATAATTCATTTAGCAGAAAAAGCCATTAAAATGCATTTATCTTTCTGCCCCCCTCCTCCCAGCTTTGGCCATTTGCAGCAGTGTCAGAAGGCAGTTATAACCTATTTTTCTTCTCTTTGCAACCCTGGCATTCATACAACCTTGTCTGCAAAATGCTTGGAGAAGAGATATTGTTGGAGGCTCCTGCTGCTGCTACCCAAAGCGATGTCTTTAGACATCAAGAACCTTGATTAGGGCCGTTCCCACCTGTTCTGTTGTTTTGGCTGTTTTCTTGAAGTAGAATTACTTAAAAGTCCAAAACCACTCCAAGGAAGACTCTCATATTAGTTCAAGATGTGAAACAGATGGTTAAGAACAAATTCAGCTAACTGAAACGAGGACTGATCCTGTATTCATTTCATAGCCAAAATTCAATTTCTACATAAGTTTATCTAGGTTGTAGTTTATCACTGGATTTAATCTACATTTATGTATTCTAGTTTGAAAGCTTGATGATAATAGGCCATATCTAATGGGAGATCAAAACTCAAAGCAGCAAAAGATCCTGACATATATATTCAAACTTCTATTAACCTGTTCGTGCATACATGTTTTTGAAAAAACGTGTTTTATTTGTTTGCAATCAACTATTCTGCCAAATTACAATTTCTTATTTTCCATTGCTTTAATTTCCTTTTTTCATTCCTTCCTCCTTTTGCCTTTACTGCACAAAATAATTTGGCTTCCCGTCACAGATTTTATGCTTACTGCAAGAAAGATGTTTCTATCCTACATGAAACAGCAGTTCCTCACTCTTTCACCCTTCCCTTCCTTCCTAATATGAAATACTGTTACCAGAGTACCTGAACGACTCTCCAGAATTAAATTCACTTTACCTGTCCTGCTTTCTGGACCATAAAAGGAAAAATTTGGAATATAGTGAAAATGCTTAGATTCTAGTGCAGTAAAGCATTCTATTCAGCATGGAAACTCAAGAAACTATGTATTTCTGTTTTTTTTTTCCCCTTTTTGCAATATTTTCCTCAAAAGACGTGTAGTCGGAGTCTAAGTTCTGTTATGTGAAAATGTGATGAGTCAGGAAGTAATACTGAGCTATAAATCAGTGTTTCATGAAATTGCTGCTGTATATCACTTTGGACTACCTCAGGATATTTGACAGCTTGTTACATACACTATGCTCTAGCTGAAAAGCAGTAAACGTACTTGAGCAGCTAGAAAGATGCAGCCTACATGGCTGGGAGAATGGTTTAAAAGTGACTTAAATATGCAGCTGCATTGTATATTAGTGGTATCTGAAACAGAGCCCTTGAACAGTACTAGAATTACCATAGTTATTCATCCAGAGGCCACCCAAATGCCTTGTCTCTTTATCCGTCCTCTAAAAATGTATTTCTCTTTCAGTTCAACTGATACAGCTGGCATGCCTTAATTTCAGTTGTATGCCCAGAATCTGTGTAAATGCTCATGTAATTAATTGAAAGGATTTGAAAGAGAGACAAAAGCAGCTGCTGTGACTTTGAGGATACTGGAATACCCTTTTGTTCAGTGGACTCTGGTGATAAAAGCATATAAAAAGCTAATGCCCACACCATTGTGCTCCATCTCTAGTTAATGACATGCTTCTGTGAGTAATTTTCTGCCAGCCTGTGGCAGTTTGCTTGGACAGCAGTGGTGAAGCATATCTATCCAGCTTGGCCTTACTGGGCACTATTAGTAGTTGCTTTATGAAGAGGGAGGGGAGGGCAAGAGCAGAACTACTGACTTTCTCTGTCATTGCCTGCCTCTAAAGAGAATGAAGTTGTTGACAGTGCTGTTTATTTTGCAAAATTGGAAGTGGCTGGTCATAGAACATATTTCTATAGAAATTTCAGGTAATACTTTGGAAATGTAGATTACTTTGGAAATTTAAATGGCTTCTAGTTTCTTTTCCCTTTCCTGGTTATACAAGCACTGTGATGAAGGATTAGAAGATTCAGCAGTCAGAGAGCCAACCAGCTGCACCAGTATGGAGCAGAAAGAAGAGAAAGGTTGCAAAATGTAGCACAGATGTCAATAGTTCATTTAGTACTGTAATTATTTGCTAGTCTGTAAGCTTTTGCTACCACTCACCCGTGTCTGGATAAACAGGACATCAGGAGATGGGAATTATGAAATGGAAAGGTAAGACTTTGTTCAGTAGAATAAATAATCTCCTATGCTGGACAGAAATTTTTGTGGTCTCTAAGATCCCTTCATGCGATCATGTTGTTTTTATAAAACTTCACAGTAAATCCTGAAATGAAAATCATTTTGCTGTCTCTTTAGTTAAAGTGAAATACATCATCATGGGATGATGTCTTCAGTACCTTTAATCTCATTTCTTTGATAATTTCTTTTGATACTCTCAGCTGGAATTTTTTTTAAGGAGGAAAAAGTTGCTAGTTCCTGCAATTGCAGCTACTGCTGCTAAAGAAATTAGCCCTAGAAATTAAAAAAAAAAAAAAAAATCAAAACAAACACCAAATTCTATTAACATTTCTATTTCAGCAAGCCAAGAAATAAGATTCACACAGAGGCTGCTATACTAGTCTGAACTTCATATGAATAGAAGTACTTTCTGCCTAAATTCAATGTTTTTAATCACTGTTTACGTGAGATTTTAATTATTATGTGAAAATAGCTAAATCTAGACTTGTATCATGTATGACCTGAGATCCTGTTTTATTGTATTTTTTTGATATGTGATGTTGGTAGTTTATGAGTTGATGGGTGAAGCTGATGTAAATAATTTGAACTGCTATTCCTACAACTACAGTCTTATACTTGCAGTTTCTCAGAATAACAGAGTGGCTGAAGCTAGAAGAAATCTCTGGTGATGGTCTAGTTTACCCATTCATGCTCAAAGCAGGTGAGCATAAACCAAGTTGCTCAGGGCTGTGTCCAGTTATGTTTTGAATATCTCTGAAGATGTAGAGTCCAAAACCTCTCTGGGCAATTTGCTTCAGTGTTTCACGACCATCTTACAGTGTACTGGTTGGTTGGTTGGTTGTTTTTTGCCCTTTTTCTGCCACTGGGCACTACTGAGAAGAGTCTAGTTGTTACCTTCTTTATACTCCCATCAGATAATTGCACATAAGGTTGACAATCCGAGCTCTCTCAGCCCCTCTTTGTATAACAGATGCTCCAGGCCCTCTATCACCCTGTGGACTCCAGTATGTCTATGTCTCTCTGAGCTGAGGTGCCCAAAACTGGTCGTATGACTCCAGCTGTCCCTCATGAATGCTGAGCAGAGGGAAAGGATCATATCCTTCTTCCTGCCGATGGTCTTCCTAATGTGATACTGAAGGTTATTGGTATTACTTATTGCTAGGCCACATTCCTGTCTCATGATCAGTTTGTTTTCCACCAGGACCTGAAGTCCTTCTCACCTGATTTCCAGCTGGACATCTCCCAGTAGATAATGTTGCTTGTGGTTATCTCTACTCAAGAGCAGAACTCTTTATTTCCCTTAGTTGAACTTAATGAAATTTCTGTTTGTCCACTTCTCTACCTTGTCAAGGTCCCTCTGAAAGTCTGCAAAAACCTCTGATATACTAACTATTCCTCCTAGTTTTGTACTACCTGGTAACTTGTGTAGGGTTTGCTCAGTACCATCACAGAGGTAATTAATGAAGGCTTTAAATAGTGTTGGCACCTCTCCTCGGGTACACCAGATGTGTCTAGCCTCAGTCTGGAATTTGCAGGACTGACCACCATCCACTGGGCTCAGCTGTTCAACCAGTTTCCAATCCACCTCACTGAATGTTTATCTAATCTATAGTTTGTCACCTTGTCTGTAAGGGTGTAATGGAACACTGTCAAAAACTTCAGTCAGGGTAAACAGCATACACTTGCTATGCTTTCAGCCATCAAGACAGTCACCTCATTGCAGAAGGCTACTTCAATAATTAAGAATAATTTCCATGTTGTAAATCTCTGCTGATTACTCAAGATCATCCTCTGGCCTTCATGTGCCTGGAAATGGTTTCCAGGGTTAACTGCTCCATCATTTTCCCAGGGATCAAGGTGAGGCTGCCTTGCCTGTAGTTGCCTGAGTCCTGCTTCTTGCCCTTCTTGAAGCTAGGAGTGACATTTACTTTTCTTGTGTCCTCAGGCATCTCCCCCAGTCACCATGATTATCTAAAGTTTACCAAAAGTGGCCTCAACAATGGAATCAGCCAGCTTCCTCAGCATTCATGGGTGCAACCTGTCAGGCCACATGGACTTAGGTATGGCCTTTTTTTTAAAAGTGCTTCCCAACCTATTCTTACTGTATGAAGACTAAATTTTCTTGCTGTGGGTTTTCCCAGTAGTCTCAAGAACTGAGATTCCTGAAGGCCATTTTTTTTTTTTTTTCTGGTAATATCTGAGGCAAAGAATATGCTGAGTACCTTGGCCTTTGACATTTCCTTTTTCACCAGCTTACCTGAGATATTAAAAAAAAAAAAAAAAAAAAAAAAAAAAAAAAAGACTGTTACTATTAAAGCCATCTGGGGAAGGAAATCATTCTAAGAACACACATTGTGCTCTACACTTTTTTTGTTGCACCAACAATAACTCTGATATCCCAGTCCCCTAACCACCTTTACATGTTCTTTCCAAACACAGTCTATTCTGTCCCCATTAGCTAACTCCATTCCTTCCTCTTCTTATCCAAGCAGATGTATGCTTATTAAAAACTGTTCAGTTTTCAAAGGCATGACTTCATAGAGTTTTAGAATCATAGAATAACCAGAGTTGGAGGGGACAACTCCCCTGCAGTGAACAGGGACAGCTACATCTGGGTCAGGTTGCTCAGAGCCCTGTCCAGCCTCACCTTGAGGGTCTCCAGGGACAGGGCATCAACCACCTCTCTGGGCAGCCTGTGCCAGTGCTGCACCACCCTTTATTATAGAAAACATTTTCATTATATCCAGCCTGAATCTCCCCTCTCTCAATTTGAAACCGTTTCCCCATGTCCT
>VXAV01010316.1:201233-213486 GCA_013399715.1 Alectura lathami | reverse complement strand
TACACCTGTCTTCTAGAGCAGAGTTTCTAGTGCTTCCATGAGTGAACTTGCAACGATAATTTGGAAGGATAGAAGTTGGATGCAGGCAATGAGGGAGAATGACTATCTCTCTTCAGAGCTAAGGCCCACCTGAAATAATAAAAATGACACAGAGTCTTGTGATAAAATGCATCTGGAGTCTCAAGTGTAAGACGATATGAATGGAAATGTTTTAAGGAGCCTTCAGGTCAACAGAGAAAGGGAAGTGCTAGCTACAGCTTAGCTTGTCTGCTGAGCTGCCCTCCTCAGCTGTCTGCTGCTTTCATCTCAATATTTTAGTCCAGGCTTTATATTCAGCATCTCAGTGCACCACTGAAATCTTTTCTGATAACACTGTTTCGCAGTCTTGGATTAAATCACTAAATTCATTCAACTGTTCACAGCTAAGCAGGTGCAGAACTGATTACAGAACTTGGAGAAGATTTTTTACTTCATGCTTTCAAGGATTGCTGTTTTCCTACAGTGCCAACACAGCTTAGGGAAGTGAGAAGTTTTGAAATGCTCTAAATATTTTTTACAGTAACAGCAATATTTATAATTGACCCCGTGAATGACCTTGACTGAGAGACCAGACAGGCCATAGGAATCACAGACCATTTCAGGGAGAGCACGTGCAAACATGTCCCCATAAGAAGTAGTGATGCACTGTTTAAACACTTAATTTCAGAAGTTACGGAGTTAGAAAAAATCTGGATGGCAGGTAGATTATCATTCATTTCAGGTCCCCAGGGAGCCCCTGTGAACATCTGCCTCCCAGCAGACAGAACAAGGCAGGTAACAATGAGAGAACACGTGAAAATAATTATGCCCAAACACAACTTCAGAAACACAACTGGGGAAAATACTAGAAGGTTTGATAGACCTGACGTGTGAGATTCCAACATCCATGAGGAAATATGCAGACTTCCTGTGCATTTTGTAGGGTTGCACATGAATTGTGCCAATAAACTAGGATAGAATTTGACCCAAAGACTGTCCTGTGAGAAGTGTAGATGATGAAGGAGAGGTGGATATCTCACAAGAACTCCAGAGCATGATATTACAAATATGTTCTCTCTGAGGAAGGGTTGTCGTTCCTTTTTTGGAGAAAGAAAACACTAGGAAAAATTCTGACAGCCTGTGTTAAAAGCTGAGTAATAGGTTTTCAAGCCTTTCATTCTTTCAGCATAAGTCTGTTTCCCCATTGCTTTGCAAAATCATTTGCAGTTTAGGACGGCAGTGAAACATAATAATAAACTTAATTTTATTGCTGAATTACTGTAAGTACAGTGCAATGCAGAAACTGTTCTGGCCATGATTTTGAGCACAGCTGAGCAGGGTAACAGTAGAAAGCTGCTGACAGACTGCTGTTGACATCTGATGCATTTTGAGAGACTTTGTGATGTGAACACCTTCACACTACCTGGAAGTACTATCGCAGCCTCCATGCAATCCCACACAGGTAGATTCCTGTGTATCACTGTCAGCAGGTGTCATGAACTTTCAGAGGAGGTACAATGCATCACATAGGAGAGGACCTTATAGTCACATAACATATTTGAGAAGGAAGAAACTAAGAATCTTTAAGTCCCACCCTGAAAACTCTTTCCCACTCCTTGCCTGACACCCCCAGGCAAAATGAATGCCAACTGCTAGAAATCAAATCTTGGGCTCCTGAAAGCAAATTATTCTGAACTGAACTGAAGAATAAGGAATGCTATGTGAGTAGGAGGGGATAGGAGATTAATCCAGCATTAAGTCTGGTGCCCCCTGACTACAAGTGAACTAACTTGTCTAATGACTCTTCTGTAAATGGGTGTCATAAGCAGAACTGCCTTGAAATTCTGTTTTTAATTCCCATGATCAGAAAATGTTGACTAACAGAAACTGGTATTGCCCTTGAAAATATAAGAACCAGTGTGAAAACAGGATAAGGTTTCTGGCAAAAATGTAAGTCTTGTAAGAATTGAAAAACTAGTCTTGCATGTGGCTGTATGTGAGGCTGAAGTAGAAGATGGAATAATATGGCTGAAAGTGCAAAGATTTCTCCTATTTCTCTCACATCTAGTGAATACTCTCACCACTGATTCTTAGAAGAGGGTGGCAGAGAGTGTCTCAGTGTCTGGTTCCTGCTGAGAAACTTCAGTATGTTTCCCACAGTGTGGAAGGTTCATTTCTGAAAAAAATGCTTTCTCACATGAAGTCATATGTTATGGAATATCCCTCTGGCCAGCTTAGGTCAACTGTCCTGGTTCTGTCCCCTCCCAGCAACTTGTGGCCCATCGACCCATCTCGCAGGCAGAACAGCATGAGAAGCTGAGAAACTGAAATATTCTTGGCTCTGCACAGCACTGCTCAGCAACTAAAAAAACCACCGTGTGTTATCAACATTGTTTTTATCCTAAATCCAAAACATAGCATCATACCAGACATTATGAAAAAAAAAAATCAATTCTGTCCCAGCTGAAAACAGAACAACCATTTACTGTACATAATACCAGTATGTTCTGTCCCAAGTGTATTAAGAGTCAGTGCAGTGAAGACTGCATTATATGTAGCCACATATACCTCACATTTCAAGCACAGACTTGTGGCTATGTGTGAGTCTAAACTTGCCTTACATCTCCATTATGTAGATATAGGTAGCTATTCAGGTATGAGATTTAAGTTAGCTGCCAGACCCATTGGAGCAGAATTCTTGGACACAGGCTGTATTTTATCAGTCATAACCCTGTACCTACTCACAGTGTGAAGTAGTTGCTGCCATATTTTCATCAGCCTTTGTAGTAATCCTGAGTGACCGTGCAGACCTTTCTGCAAAACCATCATGATATCCCACAGCAAGGATGGCCGCAATTTTTATGCCATCTAATTTGTTATGTCTTATAATAAATGTCTATACAGCAGCTCTAACACGCTCTGCGGCATAACCATCTTGTTTCTAGTGTAATCTTGTGGTAACAGGGCCACAGAATTACAGACGACAGCATACATTTTTCACAGGCTATAGATCTCAAAACATGCCTTATAAAGCTAGGCTCCTCCTTTATGTTTTTAGGCTAAAAAGGAGGCATGATTTTCAAATGGGTTGTTAAACTTCATCTCCAAATTGCTAATTACAATTTTCTCAGTATTTTTGAGAACACTGAAGTACTCTAAAGATGAATCTTCTAGGTATCACATGCAATATGGAAGGAGATCCTTCTGATCACTTCTAGAAGGAGGATACTGAAAAGAACCTGTTTCTATCTGTTCCACCTCTTCTCCTGGTCTCCTGATTTCCACTCTCCTACACATAAAAGTCTCTGACTGAAGGTGATTTGACAGCTAGGCAAGTGTTTTTGTGTTTGATAAACTCCAATTATTTTTCAACTACAGGCAAGATCACTTTAATTTGTCTGTGAAATTGTAGCCTTGTCAGAAGAGAGAACTAGCATTCTTATGAAACAGGTCTACTTCTCACTGTGAGTGACAAGAAAAGGAATTTAAAATTTCAAAAAAAAATTTCTACCCCAAACATTTTTTGTGCTTTTGATTCACATGTTAGTGCTAATTAAATAAGCAACTCAGAATGATGTATTTGGAATTAGCTGGATAATTTTAGCAATATTAAAAAACACACTGAAAACATATCTCACTGTATGTGGACACTTGTTTAACATATAAATGCAAGATTATCACAAATTTTAAGTACACCACACTCGCAACATTGAAACTTCAAATGCAGCAAACCTGGTTTGTTTGAAGAAATACACTTCGCAGACATTTTAAGGAAAGAATTGTGCTAAAGACATACGACATGCTAGGGTGAATAAAGCAAAAACCCACTTAGAATAATAACACATATAATAGTTTCCAATTTGTTCTGAGATAATTTGAACCATATGGCCCATATTACTATATTAATGTAATGTATCCGTACATAGTTGCTTAAATGTATGTTATGTATCTGGCATTTACTAGAGGAAACATCTTAAAGAAAAAAACTGAGACTCTCAAAAAAACATTGAAATTGGCATAATCATAAAAAAGTATAATACATTGCCCTTAAATTAAAAGGAACTATGTGGCCCAAAATGGAAACTGCATCAAAATGTCTTTTCATCTCACTGGAAACTCAAATCTGCATTTGAACTTTAAAGGTCAGTTATTTCTCAGCCACAGGACATGAAACACCTCACACTGCATCTACAAAGTATGTGAGAACGGCAAATAATGTAGACCAGAATAATGAGTTCTGGTGGTTTAATATGGGGCAATTTAAGAAATTACCATCCCCAGCTCCCTGCCCTGCCCTTATGCCAGAAATTACTGCCCCTAAAATAATTGGCAAAACAGATGACACATCAGCTTTTTAGCAAAAATTGCTCTTGGCAGTTGGCATTCTAAGTACTATCAGTTTGAATTTTTGCTCCTGGTACTTGTTGAACTGTGCAATATCTGAAGGTTTTGCTTCACGATGCATTGTGCATCTAGCAAGGAAGAAGCTGGGTGACTGCTCCTAGTAGTGGAGATAAGCTGTTTTTTCTCATGACTAATAGGTTGCAGAAGTGAATGCAAATATGGTAATTGAGAATTCCCTCATAATCTTAGCAGAGCAGATTGCCACCACCTGGTAGATTCCATCCCACCAGCAAGCTGCATTGCAATGACTGGAGTGTATTGACTACTCAGAGTAGGTAATGTGTCATAATAAGGTTTTTCTGGGCTTAGAATGCCACTCTCATTTTAAAAATTCTGTGCAACTCAAATATCTTCAAGCAAACTGCTTCGAGAGCTGGCATGTCTCCTTCGATATTTAAAAAAGGGAATTTAACAGACAATTAAATTCAAGGAGGTGATTGTCAGGGTGCTGAACTGGCTCCCCACGGTGGGGGGGCAGGTCTGGAGGCATCTGAGGCAGCCCCAGCCCTGATCGCCTCTGTGGGGATGGGGGCAGGCTTAGGCTAAGCTGGGTTGTTGGCCCTCAGGTAGGCCCATATCAGTGGGGTCCATGGCAGGGCTGTAGGGAGCCAGAGACCAACATCCTACAGCACCACTGGGGCAAGGACTAACAGCTCTTGGCCAGGCTGAAATGGGGCCTTGGGTCACAGGCAGAGTTAGTGGAGGTCCCACGGAGGCTGGGCAGAACCTAAGCTATCTAGGCCCTCAGGGCCATGACAGTAATCTGGGTAGCCCATGGTCCAATGGTCATTAAAATTTCATTAAGGTTCAGCTTTAAATTGCCTTTGAAGATAAAGAATTATTTCCATGCACATCTAGGTGCAGCATTCCCATCAAGCATGTTAGAGATTTTAAATGACTGGGACGAAAAAAAAAAAAAAGCCACTTGTTTTCTGTTGAAGCTGCTGCTGTGGGGCCAAGCTCTCGATTTTGCTCTACACATGACAAGAACATGGACAAACACATGCAGCATAGCAATTCAGTTCAAAATCAAGCCTGTGGAAGAGATCCTCTGTTGAAAGGNAAAAAAAAAAAAAAAAAAAAAAAAAAAGCATCAACTTAGAGCTCTCACAAAGTGGGAGGCATCAATCTGTTCTCAGTATCCCTTGATTTCATGTCCCAGTGTAGTGTTCAAAGCAGGAGTAGGTTCAACCTTCCGGAGTAGGTTACATACGTAGACTTGGAGCTTCTTCAGAAGCTGTGCCAAAATGGTGCAATCTTAGAGCCAGAAGGATGGCGAAAAGAAGAAAGAACATAATTCAGACACCCAGTTGTCAGACTGGGTAAATAAACAAAATAAGGATTGGGAAGAGCATGCTCTTTCTCAGGCATTTCTCAGGCAGTTGAGGGATTTGGCATTTCGGTGACATTTGGATGTTCAGTGCCCATTGGCAGAGTGTCTGGAGTGCTTAAGCTCTGGAATGCCTGGCACCCAATAGAGAAGTCTTCCAGACACTCCTGAAAGGAAGCATAGAAGCCAAATTTAGGTATTCTCAGTCCTCTAGATCCATGCATAAAAGCATGGATTTGCCCCACTGCACAGTGGGCACTGTAGAGTAAATCACATACAGGAGCTTAACTGTCTTCCAGGGGGTCATTCAAATGTTCAGTCAGATGAAACCTATCCCAGATGTTTGACAACAAAAACCAAAGAAGATAAATAGCCTTCTAAATTAGGAGCTTCAGCTTGCTGCCTAAGATTAAGATAAATCTGTATCCAAATCCTGAGATACTGAAATGCTTAAATAAGAAGTACTTAATGAGGGGCTCTGAACTCTCCCTTAGCTTTTCATGTCTTATTTTTTCACCTGTAAATAAAGGAATAATGGCACTTTGCCTTGCAAAAAATAAAAAAAAATAAAAAAAATTGATGTAAATTCAACTGTATGAGGGCGAAGGTTTGTAGAATTAGCTTCCTCACCTGAATAAGAGAAGCAGGGACAGGTCTCCAGAGGATGAGGGTTGAATAGTTCTGAGAGATAAAGCTTAAAGAAAAGCGTGGAGATAAACATTGAACTCTTTTTGTAAATCTCTTTGTTAAAAAAGGCAGACTTCTGCAAGCACTGGAAGTTTGATTTTTCTCAGTTTATGAAACATGTTCCAGGGTAAACTGAAAAACACATCTGCTCATTCTCAATCTTAAGCAGGAAGTTTTAATTCAGAGCATTGGAGATGCACATTTTTAGCTCTTCCATGAGGACTGCAGCATTATGTTTTAGGCCTCGATATGTGAAACTATTTACACTAACACTGGTGTACATTTTTATACACCAGTGTTTCACTCTGCTCTCTTTGAACAACAGGTGACTTTGCTTAATGTTTTTCCAATATTCAATTGCAAAATACTCGTCACCAACTAACTAATTTGAAAATGACACGCAGTTTCCAGAGATGTGTCCTCACAGTTTTATAGCTACAGAACATTGTGACCCAGGATGGAAAATAGCTGGAGGAGGTCTGGCTGTAAAATCTGCTCTGTGGAAATTATACTTTGAGGACAGTAGAAAAAAATTTACATTGAACCATTACGCTGTGATTAGATGAACAAAGAAAAAAAGAAGAGGAACTGGGAGGTGATGCAAGACTACCTGCAACCACCTTCACTGGTCATTTCAGTCATTTTGATTGTGAATTTGCAATTTGGAATGAAAAAAAAAAAAAAAACAGAGAAGGAAAAAGAAAATAAGAAACCTTGCTAAAATTGCAAAATTTAATTATATGTTCATAAGCAGGTCACATTTTTTTTACAAGCAAACCAGTTCACTTCTCTTCCACAACTTGTTACAGGGAGATGAATTTCTGGTCTGCAATAAAGACTTTCCAGGGGTTATTAGGTCCCACTCACATTGACCCACTTACAGGGTAGAACCGCCAGGATGTGATAAGGGAAAATGTAATACCAATTGAGAGTACTTGTATATTCAAAGATTTGTGTGCATCTCTACATTTTATTGAATTAAAATTTGAATATTGAGAACCTGAAAATTTAGGGATTCTCCTCAGCTAAGATTTACACTTATGGAGAACGTGTTTGCATATTGTGGAAAGATGTTTTTAAGCAAGAATTTTTTTTTTTTTTTTTTTTTTACAATTTTAGTAAAAAGTCCTGTGATTTTGAATCTTCAGTCTTCTTTGTGATTTAATGTCTATTAATGTCTTGCATGCAAAATACAATCAGTCTTAGTTCTGATTTTGGTATTTATATACAGATGAAGTTAAATGTGCTTTCATGAAAATCAATGAACTTGAACATTTAAAATTAGAAAACTGCCATGGAGCTGATAGTTAAATTAAGAAATATGCATATAGATTATAGATATGTCTTCTTGATTTTGAATTCCTATTGAACATTAAAAAAACAGATCCTCAGAAAATTAGCACTGTAATCTATGTAAATTACCTTCTATATGTTCACTTTTAATTCCGAAAATATAACTTTTAGCTCTTTTTAAAATTGTTTATATTATAGATATTTTTGCCCAATGGCTAGTAATATTGAAGTTTTCGAAAGGACAGAAACCTTCAACAGAAAAGTCTTGAGATGTTTCTTATTGTCTAGTTGCTATTAATACTCCCTACACCCTGAGCCAATAGAATCAGCTGAAGCTTTGACACTGGAGTCAGTAGTTAAAGCACTGCCCTCCTGGTGGGCTCCAAATATGAAGGAAAATGAAGAAAGAGCTGGACTAATAAATTGATGTGAAATTGCGGTTTCTGTGTTCCTGTCTCAACTGCTATGTCATTAAGCCTTTGTCATACAGGGTGCAGTGCCTACAGGACCATTAATTAAAAAAAAAACATACAAATAAACAAACAAACATTAGGAACACAAACTTTAACTGTGACTTTCAGAGTTAAGGTTCAGGGTTAACCAGTTAGTACAAGTATTTGCTGATGGACCAGAAAGGGGGACAGGTAAGAAAGTTATGATGTCATATATTTTTTACAGAAGGTCTTCTATAAGGAAACAGTTACAGGAAAAAATTATATTGTTATGGAATATATCTACCTCTCTTACCAGAATATCAAATAGCTGACTCTTTAAGCCTTTCCTTTAGGATTTAGAGGTGTCAGCTGAAAAACTCAACATGAGTCAACAATGTGCATTTGCAGCCCAGAAAGCCAACCGCCTCCTGGGCTGCATCAAGAGAAGCGTGACCAACAGGGTGAGGGAGGTGATTCTGCCCCTCTGCTCCGCTCCCGTGAGATCCCACCTGGAGTGCTGCGTCCAGTTCTGTCACCCCCAACACAAGAAGGACATCGAGCTGTTGGAGGGGGTCCAGAGGAGGGCCATGAAGATGATCAGAGGGCTGGAGCACCTCCCCTACGAAGGCAGGCTGAGAGAGTTGGGGTTGTTCTGCCTGAAGAAGAGAAGGCTCCGGGGGAACCTGATGATAGTGGCCTTCCAGTACCTGAAGGGGGACTACAGGAGAGCTGGGGAGGGACACTTTAGAAGGGCATGTAGCGATAGGACAAGGGGTAATGGGCACAAACTGGAAGAACTTTTTACCAAGGTGTGTAGTGACAGGAGAAGGGATAACGTCTTTAAGTTGGAAGAGGGGAGATTTAGACTAGATATTAGGAAGAAATTATTTCCTGTGAGGGTGGTGAGACACTGGAACAGGTTGCCCAGAGAGGCTGTGGATGCCCCCTCCCTGGCAGTGTTCAAGGCCAAGCTGGATGGGGCTCTGAGCAACCTGGTCTAGCGGATGGTGCCTCTGCCCATGACAGAGAGGTTGGAACTAGATGATCTCTGAGGTCTCTTCCAACCCAAACCACTCTACAATTCTATCATTACCAACACATGAGAAATCTAAGTTAGCAGTTGTGTATAGTCTATAATTCTTCTATAGCCAATGAAAAGAGAAAGTATCTCAAAACAGCAATTAATTGTATTGATCTTGGACAAGTATGTTTGAATGGGATGAATACCAGAGATGTTTATCTTTCGCAGCTGACTATAGCTTTTAGCAGATGAGGTAAGCACTATGAATCTCTGCCCGTGTTCAGTCCCTAAATTCTAAGCCTGAACTGACCAAAGAAAAATGTCAATTTTACAGCTAGAATAGTTTCCAAGTATTTTTTTAAAAACTAATCAGAGAGCATATACATTCTGGGGAGATAATCATCTTCACAACAGTTAGTTTTCCTGTGGTTTCCTTTATTTAGTTTTTCATTTTGGAACTTTTCTTGCAATTGAAGGGCAGGCTTTTGATATGAGACAATGTTCTACTTGGGTTTTTTTAATTAAATGGCTCATTCCATAAAACATAAACACTTTACATAGAAATAACTTAATTTAGTACACCTAATTAAGCATTATATATATTGGAGCCATGCATCAGTGACTTGAGCTACATCAATGGACCATTTCATTTATCGAGGCTGACAGCCCAAGTTCTTAAATACAATGATAAATGAGTTCCCTTCAAGGGAATGATACTTCACCTTGGCAGTTTGTCTTTTTTTTTTTTAATGGTTTAGAGACAGCTAGGAGTGATCAGTTCATAAATATCCTAAACAGGCACTCTTCCATTTGGTTAGTTTCCACAGTCTATCTCCCTCACTAAACTCTTCAGGGTTATCTGGAGGTGACCATACTTACGCTTATAGGTTGGTCTTTACAGTGAGAATCTATTCAGGAGTATATTTGTATAGCCACCTTGGACAGTGCAGCATTGTTGCTGCATGTTATTCTTCTTCATGGGCTACGTAATCTACAATAATCTGGTACAAGTTATTACACATACTCTCTCAAGAAAACTAAATATCTGGCTTAGGAAAGACTTGGAGAAACTGTTTACTATCCGTTTACAGTATTTAGAACTAGCATATCTTCAACTGCTTTAGAAAATACTCTGTCATTTCTCTTCATTAAAACTAGTTTTATCCTCTTGCAAATCACATTCCTGTCAGTGTTCTCGAACTGATTGTGTGAATACGTGCCCGACTTTCTCAAGCTGTCTAAATACTTGCCAAGTTCTAGCTGAGACAACCTGGATGCCCCAGGATGTTTCATATGTTTTGGAAGGTGACAGATCTCCCACAAGCATTTTGTCATATCCATTAGCCCTCAGCAGAGCTCTTATAATCACTGCACATTTCAAATGGGACTATAGGCCTATGTTCAGGCAACACAACTGAGCCACAGGTATTTTTCTTTCTGAAGATTTGCCCCTGAAATATTTCAAAATAGTGTCAGAAATTTCGTACTTTCTACACTGTGGATTCAAACAAGGGCTATGTTTATGTACTTTTCTACTTTCCCCAACTGAGTTGTCTTCTGATCTGCTGAGAGCCAGTAAGGTGTGAATAAAAGAAAAACCTGTCCTTTGTAGTTTTGCTCATATTTTTACTTTACTGTGAGATCCACGAGACTATCAATATCTAGAGACAACTATTCTTTATCCAGTCATTTCAGGAAAGGGTTTAATCAGCCATGGAAATTACAGGCTCAAGCATGGAGTTCCCCAGTATTGATAAAAACAAGTTCTAGTTTATATTATAGTGCATGAAACTGGCACAGGATACTCAATTTTATGTATGGTTAACAATATTTACTTTCTCAACTTCCTCACATTTAATTGCAATAGATAGACCAGAGAAATGGAGTTCCTACATTTCGTAACACTGGAAGATTTGACAGGGTTCATTCAGTGTGAAGCAGCTTTTTCCTCAGTTGCACACTGAGGTCCTGCACCCCTGATTATTTAAAAAGAAGATGTGTTCACACAAAAGCACTATTGCACTGGGTCTAGGTGGGATGGAGTTCTTTTTCTTCACAGCAACCCATACAGTGTTGTATGTTAGAGTGGTGCTCCGAACAGTTGATAACATACCAGTGTTTTACCTACCGCTGAACAGTGCTTGCAGTGGAGTTAAGCTGGGCCACACTCACTGGCTTCAGGAGGGTGCACGCACCATCCCACACTAACAGTAGAGGTGAGAGCAGCAGTTGACACATCCCAGTTCCTTCTTTCTGTGTTATTAAGGAGAGTACAGAAAACAGAACATGGAAATAAACAGAGTTCCTTCAGCGCAAGGCCAGGAAAATGACCTACCTAGCTGACCACAAAAATTCCTGGAATCTGTAAGTCAGAACTGTGTAGGGAGGCAGTGTACTAGTTTGCTGATAGAAAGTACTGTAAAAGCCTAACCAGATTCTAGAATTGCTCCAAAAATACTTTGTTATCTGTTTCATTCCAAAGAACAGCCCAGAATATCAGCATACAAAGAGAGTTTAGAATTACCTTCTACATTTTTTCTCCATTGTCTCTTTTATGTCTGAAAAGGAGGTGGAGTGCAGTTTAACATTTTTAGCATTATTACAGCTTTCAGCAGAAACATTTACTGGTGAGTTAATTAATGTATTTCTACTCTGGCAGTAGCAATGGATCAGACTTTCCTCAGATGGACACTGGGACTAGTGTCTCCAGGACTGGTGGTTCTGACATGATAATCAAGATGATTAATACTGCTGAGGTGCACATTAAGTCAGGCACAGAAATGTGTTATGTAGCTATACTGCCTTCAAAATCTGAACTGGGATTTCTCTGTTGCTCTGCCATGCTCTGCAGGGTCAGATCTGTTGAAAACACAGCCCACTGCATAGCGTGGACATAGCCTTAGCGAGCCAGGAACTGCTAGTTCATGTGCAGGAACACTGATGTATTCTTGCAGGTAACTTTGAACTAATTACCCCAAGGTACTCAGGGCTTTTTTTCAGCTTGCTGGAGTGCCTTCAAAGTGTGTCTGGGACTGTAACAAATACAGAAGAGGGTGGGACACAGTT
>VXAV01010316.1:173835-196622 GCA_013399715.1 Alectura lathami | reverse complement strand
GGGAGAGGGAGGTGATCGTCCCCCTCTACTCTGCCCTTGGAAGGCCTCACCTGGAGTACTGTGTCCAGGCCTGGGGCCCCCAGGACAGAGGGGATGTGGAGCTGTTGGAGCGGGTCCAGAGGAGGGCCACCAAAATGATCAGAGGGCTGGAGCACCTCTCCTGTGAGGAAAGGTTGAGGGAGTTGGGATTGTTTAGCTTGGAAAAGAGAAGGCTCTGGCGAGACCTCATTGCGGCCTTCCAATACTTGAAAGGAGCTTACAGGCAGGAGGGGGACTGACTTTTCATGCAGGTAGATAATGGTAGGACAAGGGGGAATGGGCTAAAACTGAAAGAGGGGAGGTTTAGGTTGGACATCAGGAAGAAATTCTTCCCTGAGAGAGTGGTGAGGCGCTGGCACAGGCTGCCCAGAGAAGCTGTGGCTGCCCTATCCCTGGCTGTGTTCAAGGCCAGGGTGGATGGGTTCCTGGGCAGTCTGATCTAGTGGCTAGCAACTCTTCCCACAGCAGGGGGGTTGGAATTTATGATCTTTGAGGTGCCTTCCAACCCAAGCCATTCTGTGATTCTATGATTCTATTTTTTTCATAAGCTTACCTGTTTCAGAAATACTGCAGCAGACAAAATGTACATGCCATATGTGAAATCAGATTACTTGTATGTACACTTATCTAGGTATAAGCACTGCTCGTAAAAGACTTTTAAAAGAATATTTGCCTATTTCATAATAATTTATACAGATATGTTCTGCATGCAGATTGAATTATACATAATTCAGCTCTTAACATGAAAGAACCAAATAAAGTTTCAAGAATTAAGTAACAATTGTATACATTTTAATTTTTCTCCTCACAGCCTTTCTTTTTAAATTAAGTTGTTTTCCAGTAAATATTGCAGCTGTGGGGAAGCCAAGCTGTAGAAAGCTAAAGTTGTGCCAATTCTATAAAAAAGGGGCAGGGGGACGACACAGGGAATTACAGGCTCATCAGTCTCAAATTTAGCCTAGGCAAAACAATGAAACAGCTGGTATGAGGCTTGACTAATAAGGAAATAAAAAAAGACATTATAACTAATGGCAAGCAATATGGAATTATGGAAAATAAATTTCCTCTAACTAACTTGGTACCTGTTCAGATTAAAATGCTTTTCAGATTGATACAAGTAACTGCCTTCATTTAATATAAAGCACATAAATTTTCCTTTGAATTTTACTTGATATTATAGAACAATTTATCCATGTGCAATAAAAAGCCCTCAATAAATAGATGGGAAACAGTCTAGCTATAGCTGCCACACAGTAGTCCAAGGGGTTACGCAGGTCTTAGTTCTTGTCCTTTTCACAGCTCAGTGTTTTCAGCCATGTCCCATACACATAAAAGATCCCATAAAATTATTACTAATCCATATGGAGAAGACAGAGAGATTGAAGAAATAATAAATATTGAATGAGCTGGAGAGTGATTTTGTTCTCCTAGTAAGTAGGGCATAAGTAAAAGCTTTTTACACTGAGATGGAAAATTCTGTATGCAGGAGCGAAGACTGAAGGCTGCACGTTTCAGAACAAACTATACTTCTGAAACAGAGACTGAGACCTATAGGTTCGTATTTCCTCTGACCTGCATGTTCAGGCATCTCCTCCAGCTCTTCTTGCACAGGATTTCTGGTAGTTTCCCCTACCCAGAGACTACACACAAGCAACATTCACTCCGGGGATGTAGGGAGTCTTAATGCAGCAGGCATGGCTATAACATGATCCAGTTGCTGGAAATGAAACCAAGGAAAATGGGAATTAGACTCTCTTTTTGGAAACAAAGTGTAACTAATCTTTGCAGCAAGATTTTAGTGGCTGTGATGGGTTCTCTGACAAGATTATTTATAATTTAAACACTGAATTCAGTCAAAGAATTCCCAGGGGTCAACGCTGTGTAAGAGGTCGGTCTACCTTGTCATAGTGGTACTTCCTCAGCTTATAAATATGAATGACAATTCGTTGTATGTATTTCGTGAAGCCTAGTATCTGGGAAACATGATTACATGGGATTTTCAGCTTTCCTTTAAAAAATAAAACCTGAGCCAACTCTAAGAAAGCAGAAGGCAAATAGAAATAATTTTATACTTCTTACTTTTAAAGAAATCTTATAACTTCTGAGGCAATATTATTATTATTTTTTTTTTTTTCAATGCATTTTCTTGACAAACTATAGATGCACCCGGTTTTGTGCTTCATCCTTGCTGGCTCTTGCAGGCAGTAGGACCCAGGTTTTTGCTAAGAATGTGTCATATTTATCTTTGGGAGGCAAAACACTGTTTTTCAGTATAATAATCTGTCTTCAGTTCATATTACAGAGTGAATACATGAAATGATCAGTTCTTTTCCTATCACGCAGCTCAGCTTGATGATATCAGGCTATTCTTTCCCTGCATATTGCTATCACACTGGGAGATTGCCACAACTTTGGTGCATAGTTATTGCCTCTTTAGAAAGTTTAACTTGCAACAAATTATAAAAAGAAAGAGAAGTTTTGTGCAGAGCAGCAGGTCCTGGCAGAATTGTTGGCAGCATAAATACCCTTCCTTCTAGATTTTGTACTCCTGAAACAATCAAAACAAACCTGAGAATTAACTATATGATGCAAAAAATTTAAAGCAGAAGTAAAATATACTGGAAGTGAAGCCAGGGCTCTACCTCCTTTTACAGACTTTAGCTATAACATCAGCTGTGTTGGATATCACACTTCATTTTTCTGCTGTTTGTTACCTGGCACTGTTTGAGCTTCTTGTGTGCTGTGAAAGCTGGATCTTTTCTTCTCCTGGAAAAATAGTGGCTATCTTTCTAAAGCTTCTGAATGTTCTCTCATTAGAGCAGCTCTGTGCAGCACTGCTTGTTACTGTTCCTCTCTTTAACAATTAACATTCAAAACAAATTTCTCCGAAAGGGTCAGCTTGGAAGCAGCCCTGGTGTTTCTTTTACTTTTTTTTTTTCTGCCTACTTTTTACCCTCAAAATGTAACAGGTAGGGGACTAATAGAAGAGCACAGCCTTTGTGTTATATGTGTAAGGCCATTAATTTGAGTCCCAGAGATGGATGGCTTTCCTATCCACTCTCCTTTGTTGTACTGCATCTGTGATTACCCTGGAGAATAAGGAGAATGAAAAAGTAGCTCCCCTGCCTCTCTTCTTTATTACTCCAGGCACAGAGTATCATTATCAGCCTTAGAGTTGATATAAGAGGAGCCCTCAGGTTAGTCAAAGTACAAGTGGTGAAACAGTATCTAAGATTCCTTTTGTGCCTTCCCTCCCAACATGGTATCACCTATAGGGTTTATTTCCAATCACTTACTGGCTTTGTAGCTGTGAACATGCATTCAGCAGCCCGGAGTATATAGCAATAAATTTTTAATAATGATTTATCGGTGTTTTCTAAAATAAAATCCCAAATCTAATATTTTCTGGACAAAGCTAATACATCCTATTCTGTATTCTGCATTCATACACAAGCCTATTATTTCAATCTTCTTATTACACAAATTAATTAGTTAGGAAATTACCAAACATTAACAGCAGGGCAGTAAGCATTCAATATGGGAATGGAGTTCTCCAGTGTGGTGGGTTTTCTTTTTCATTTGCTGCTAATTTAACAATCATCCTTAGCTTAGATGGGTAGTTTTTCTTATTTCTGGGAATAAACAAAGAATTTGATTGCATGACTGTTTTTAATTAACTAAAGGCGCAATAAATTCAAGAAAAACACATTAAATGAATCTTTTTGTATTCCTGTGAGGAAGGAATTCAGAAGGACTACAAACTAATACAAAGTGGGAAAAAAAATGTTGATATATTGAGATTCAGCTACAGACTAATAGGCTGATAGATACTGACTAGACTTGCAGCTATAATGGTGAAAATTTGGAAACTGGGGGTATACCTTAGATATTTCTCTTACGATGACAATAATTACACTTGGAGGTATCACTTTTTCACACTTCATTATGGAGGCAATCCAGGGTGATCTGTTGAGACTTGAACCTCTAACCTTTAAATGCCCAAATTAAGGCTGATAAATCCTCCACAACATGACAAAGTTCAAATTAAATTCTTGTCCTTCAAANAAAAGTTAAAATTAAATTTTTTTCCTTAAAAAAAAAAAAAAAAAAAGAAAACTTTAATAGATTTTTTATCAGCAATTCTGAAACACATACATGTCAACTAATGTTTCTGTCGGAAATGTATGACCAGCTGTATTATCACTATTACTGTTAGCCTTTTTGTTCCCATTCTTCCTGCTAGCCTAACTCCAGAAGGAATGGTACTACTACAAGCTGCTGCCCCTGCTGTAGATCTTCCCACTTGTGCAGGTACTCCTGTGGAGGTGTGTTTGCAGAGCTTTAAAGCGCTGATGAAATTATCGATGAAGGACATATTTTCTTCTGCCTTGGCAAAGTAAGATGACATGTGGGCAAGTCCTGCTCAGTCCGCTTATGATAGAAGAGATGATAGAAAACACCAGTCCTTCCCTCCTCTTTCTTTAGGGGATATGACTTGATGACTTGAATTAGGAGACCAGAATCAATGACAATCTGCTTCTCACAGAGTGATATGGCATTTTGAACAAATATTCTCATTTTATGTAAACCATTTTCTTAGCTTCATAGTTTTTTTGAAAGCACAACTTTGTGAACCTGATCCTGCACTGGACAAGTCTTGGTTTTCAGTGAGTATATGTGGTGTTCAGTGATAGGGAGGAACAGGTTCATATTATTTCCTGAAAATCAAGCTAATTAAAGAGAGTCCCTCAGCTGTTTTCACATTTTTTTCTCACTGTTTCATGGGGATTTATATGTTTTCTGAAAGTATCAGAATGCAATTTTCACCAGATGTGTTTTGGTGTTTGATATTTAAGCAGTAATGAGTAAATCTGAGCTGTGAAGCATGCAGCTGGAATGTCACTTTAATTTGTTTCTAGGCTTCCTTGTGTAACATGTTATCTTACCATTTTTCCCCCTCCTTCATACATGCCTCCTGTTCTACATTTTTAATACAATGTCATTCCACATCCTTCACTGATTACATGCTCTTCAAACCCCCTCCCTTCCCTTTTGCTGTCTGTCACAAGCTGCACCTGAACCCATGAATAGTGTAGAGAATATAAGGTGTAACCTGGGAAATATTTTTCTGATAGGTAGGTGAACTTATCAGAAATGTTCTTATTGCAGAGTTACAGTTTTCGTCATGCCTTTCAGCCAGCACATTGAGCGAGAGAGATTTGCCCTCTTCTGTTCCTTATGATTCAATAAGAACTTTATAAACATGGTGTGTACCCAAGTGGTTCCCAATCACTTGGCTAAAGCAACCAGAATTCAACCATAACACTCTGCACTTGCAAAAACATCTCAGATTAGAGAAATTTGATGACATAATAGCAACATTCAGAGGCTTTACTGAGTTGAAAGATGGGATGTGATGCAAACAACCCAGAAAATGGACTTTAGTGGTTAGACATTTTACTGAGGGTCTGAACATTGCTAAGACTGACGAGATGGCATATTGGTTGTAGGCTAGGGAAACTGCTTTTCAGTCATTCTATGAGTATGGTTTTTTGATCAGTATGAAAGTCTCTGGATCACGAACATTGGAGTCCACAATGACCAAGCAGTGTTTGTACAAGGACTGAAGCAGCAAATTCAAGTTTTGTAGGTGTTTTAAAATTTATTTATTCATGTTCATTTCCTAAGAGAAACTCAGAATATTTTCCAGATCTTCAGGTGAACAGGTGAAAATGTGGAAAAGTTTCCTTCCAAAAGATGGAAGAATTAATACTGGAATTTTCTCAGCCTCTCTGATTATCCATTGAATTCAATACAACTTCTTTTCCAGAACACTAACTTTGAAAATTTTCCTATTAATCAATGAAATATGACAATTTCTGTCTTACATCGCTAAGTGAACATGAATCAGCAACAATTAGGAAATTAATAATCAAAACATACAGTAAAGGTTGAGGTATCTAAGTCACATCAGTTTGGATCTGAGCCTTTCCACATCATGGGAACCATGTTTAGCAGCCTCAGTGGAAGGAAATAAAATCCTGAATTGTTCCTTCCATCTTTGCCTGAAAACTGAAGTACTGTGGAAAAGCTTCAAGGCAGACAGGAGCCAGGATTTAGAGACTGGGACCTTCCAAGAGCATAATACACTGTATTTGCTTTTGCATATAAATGTTTTCTGCATCCTCCTGCATCTATTATTTCCCTTTCTAATGAAGCTATCAATTAGGTAGATGAAGCAAAAGTGGTATAACAGAAATAGTGAACTTTTCAAAATCTTTAGCGAGGGATGTACTTCTTTAGGGACTTGTCCCTAAAGAACCATTCTAGTTTTCAGAAATTTGAAAGTTATTAACTACTTCTTGCCTCATGTAGCCATATAAGTTTTTCCATGGCTGACAGACAGAATAGTAACCTCACTGAATCACAGCTGGTAAAGGATAAATGTTTTAAGGTCCTGAACTGTGATGGTTCTGCTCTTGTGACTGACGGCTCCATGGTAACTATGGCCAGTGAAAGGTGAATGCAAGTTCTTTTCCACTGTCTTCACAGAAGTGAGTGCATAGAGCTGAAACAGAATTGAGTACGGTTGACATAGTGGTCTACTGAATATTAAAACTACTGTGAAAAGATGAAAGAAATCTCAATGTAAGTGAAGCTATTGGAACAGTTCTCCTGTGACATAACGGAGCCAGGATTTTGTCTTTTAGAACAGGAAACAGTTTCCCTGCTATAAAGGTTTTATTTTATTCTATAAATTTAATTGCTAAGATGTAATTTTTCCCTTTGCTTCTATAGTGGCATCCAAAAAGGATAGCAAAAATAATTTTCTATTTTTCTTTTTCTTTTATTTATTTTCTGGATTTATGTGCTGAGACTTGGCAATGCTGGATATAGAACTCATATATAAAGTGATTAAAGATGAGGAAAATGACCAGAGAATGTAAAAAAATTAACTGCTTAAATATGAGGTCTTTCATTCTCTCCTATTCTTTGTCAAGGCATTTATTTTAAGGTCCTTGCATAACACATGCCATATGATTTCACCCAAGGAGTTCCTTCAGTCAGATAAAATGTTCTACTAAACCCATTTTGTTCTCAGGCTGAAATTGTTTGTCAGTGCACATTTTCTGTGGGTGACTTCTTAAGAAAGGGATTTACGGATATGATTCACTTCAAGCAGCCACGTGTGAAGACCACATCCGGATCTCATCAGCATATTGAGGTACATACTCTTTTTGTTGATTTTGGCTACCTTATTGTCTTAATAACTTCACAAATAGCTCTCTCTCTCCCACCTTCCAGTTCTGACTGCAGACAGTAATCATACACTCCTCATTAAGGCCACAATTAACGCCAGGCAGATGATTCCTGTGGCAATTCAATTAATCAAGTTTCAGGGAATGCTGAGCCAGCAGGTCTACTAAGGAATCAAGGAAGCCCTATAGCAATTGTTGATGATATCTTAGAAACACCAGTCCTGCTACTAAACATCAATATATGGCATAGGAGGAGGAGCTGGCTTGGCTGTAAGAAAAGACAAACTACTTTTATTAGTTTCCTAAGAATACTGGTTCTCAAGTGACTTCTTAATAGATTTTCCAGCAAACGTGCTCAGAGGTCTGACATGGCTTCTAATAAAGCTCCTCTTACACTTACTTTATGCCATTTAATTTGCACTCTCAATTCAGTATGGGTTTCCCGATATCTCAAATTAAACAAACCTTGCTGTAGTTCACTGCTGAATTTAAGCTATGCAGAATTACTTAGTGTAAACATGTAGTTAAGGCAATACAGTCTTTCTTTTCAAGCTATGCATCAATGTGTAAAGTAATAACTAAAGAATGCATGTAGAAAGTGTGAATTATTCATGAAGAATAATCATGAATAATCATAAAACTACAAACTTTCATAGTTTCTTACTGTTCCCTCAACTTTTAGAAGTGCTGCAGTAAAGATAATCGAACTTAACATTGAATAAAGACTATTTTTTGATCCTCTCATCTTTGGTTTGACATCTTTTATTAAAAAAAAAAAAAAAAAGAAAAGAAAGAAAGAAAAAAAGAGTATGTTTTAATTCACAACTGAAAGTGTTTGAATCACTGAACCTCAGGATGAATAAGGCTTGAATCGGTTTTTTGTTGAATAAGAGTTCTTGGTTCCATACCTTCTGCTAGGTTCAGCATTTACCCGTCTGAATTTACCAGTAGATACACACTACAAAAAACATCTTACTGATTAAAAATATTGAGGAATTGATTAATGTGGCATATAATTTGGATACTTTAAATTGTTTACATTTGTAAGAGATATGCTTTTTTCAGCTCAGAGAACAGAAAAAGCATTTTCTAGAGACAAAAATCTTGTTCTACCTTGTCTAATAAGCAAATAAATACATCTACTTCAAAAAATATAAATTTTAAAATATGAGAATATATTTTTATCTCCTTTATAGTGTAAACTCAATCATGCACGTACAGTACTCTAGTCCAGCATGCAGCATACTAAAATCAATGTACATCCCTCAAGGCATGTGCATCTATCTGAATGTACCTGGCAAAAGGAAAGTCTCCTCAAGGTCTCTTGACTTTTATGTAAATGCAAACATATCTTTCAGATAAAATGTCTTTTATAAATGCATGTATGTGTGGACATATATATTTATGCGTATGTCTGTTTCTGTATATGTAAACTTTAACTTTCAGTCGCCTTTGTTGAAGATGATTAAATCAGTTATAGACAATCACAGCTGTGGTGAATTAGTGGGCTTTTACTTCCTTAGTATTTTGAAGAAAATGTTACAGAAATGTTACAGTTTTACAGATTATAGGGATATTAATATGAATATTCATTCTTTATTTCTTCAATGTTAAGTGAAAGCAGAATATCTAATTCCAAATAATACTCCAGGACCATTTTCAAGAATACTCAAGAATTTAAAAAGAGGGATTTTACTAATATTTGGAAAGCTTTTCATTCTTGCATTCCTGAGCAATACCAGTTGAAAAAGAGAGTAAACCAAAACGACAGTGTTTAGTGCTTTTAATTGCTGAGTTTGAAAACAGTAACTTAAAATTGCGCAAACTAGCCGTTTGCAATGCATACATGTCATCCTCAAGGCATGACTGTAACTTTACAATACATCACCAGTGCCATAGCACTTAAGCAAGATACAGAAAATTGGTGATGTTTTCATAAATACAGCTGTGAGGAATGACAAACGTTGACCTTCAGAAATTAAAATAGCAAATTGAGATATATACATGCTATTATTTTTTTCTCAGTAGATGTATCCTGGTTAAACAGAACTGTTCATATATTCTACCTCATCATTCTTGCCACAATACTTTCTGACTTCTTAAATATTCATCTCTCTTTATGCTCTTGCTTAGAGTGTAAAGAAAAAGGTGTGGAGTTCAAACCCTCGTGGGCAGTCACACACGCTTGTTTAAGAGCATGTGCCACTGTACATTAAAAAGTGGGTGCAAGCAAACCTTATGCTTCTGGACGTATATTGATCCCCTGAAGGGACCACACCATCACCCAAATACCCTCTACAACATCCAGGCTGGGGCCAGGGGACTCTCACTGGGTGTTGTGCTTTCCTCTGAAGCAGCATTTATCTCCCACAGTCACAACGTGATCCAGAGTGAGGCAGACCTGTGTTGTTCCTGAAAAAGAGCTGAGCCACATACAAGCATGCAGCGTGTGCCTTGGCCAGGTGTTGGTAGCATGGGGGCTAAAAGGGCCTCTGTGAGGAGAGGACAGTGCTGCCCTGTGCCAGACACAGCCCGTTCCAGCCTTCTCCAATGGTCCCACCACAGCCACAGCTGAGCCCCTCAGCCAAGCAGGTGGTGTCTTTGTGAAACATAGTTAAGGAATGACAAAAAAAATCTGAGGATGAGCAAGGAAAAAAAAGTGAGAAAGAGCACAGGCAGCACCAAGATCAAGAAGGGGAGGCAGTGTTTCAAGTACCAGAGCAGCAGATATTTCCTTGTATCCTGTGGAGGAAACCACGGTGAAGCAGTTGTTTCCCTTACAGCCTGTGGAGACAACCAGGCCAGCGCAGATATCCACACTGCTGCTCCGTCAGAGACTATCAAGAGAGCATTGTCACAAATCAACGTGAGCAGTTAAGGTCAGAACCTTCTACAATCAGCAACACTTTGTGGACAGTTTTACATTTGAAAGTGTTTCCTTTGGACGGAGCCAGAAGCTGATTTTTTTTTTTTGCTTCCTGAAATTCAAAATGCTAATGTGTTCTGTCTGAAGACTCTGGCCTGGGAGCAAATATCTTCAGCTTGGTAAAGGAAGCTAGGAGATAATTCCGTTGTGTTCTGTGAAGGCAGGACACAGTCTGGCACCTACCTGCTTCCCCTTATCTCTGCTGATTCTAATTTGCAAGCCCTGGAAGACAAGAACAAAGGAGATTCCTGCTGAGAACTTGGATGCCAGAAGATGTCACTCCAAGAGTTATCTGGAACCACTGGACTATAAGTAAGAGAGCATGTGTGCTCAGTGAGGGTGGTCAACAACTCACCATCACGCCTTGGACAACCTACCATGACCAAAGACTGGCACCGCCTGACACCAAGACATCGCTGGACCCAAGGAGTGGTGAAATCTCTTTGCTCTGCTGTCCAGATATCTATCTTTGTCTGTCTGTCTCTCTGTCTTCTCTCACTCTTTCACTATGTGAGCTTCCCTGCCCCAGATTCTTCCTTATGCTTCTGCCTTACTCTTTTTCCATTCTGTCCTCGCTCTCAATTTTTGGTGATAAAATTAAGTTTAGTTTATGGCATTTGACCTTGTTTGTGTCTTAATTTTGTCTCTTGGTATCGTAAAGAAACCTCCCCCAACACTGGAACGGGACAAGCTCATTCTGTTCCTGAAGGAGTGCATGCCAAAGAAAGGACCCACGCTGCAGCTCAGTGGAGGGAAGCCCACGCTGGAGCAGGGGAATGATGTGAGGGAGAAGGAGCATCAGAAAGGAGTGGTTAGGTGCTGACCATAACACCCATTCCCCGAGTGCTGCTTGTGGAGTGGGGGCTGGAGGAGCTAGGAGTGAAGTTCAGCCTGGGAATGGGGCGGGGGGAGGCATTTTAATTTTTGTCTTTGTCTCTCACTATCCAAATTATTTTAATTGTCAATTAATTAAATTAATTTTCTCACAGTCTACTCTGTGTTGCCCATGACAGTAATGGTAAGCAATCTTCCCATTTCTATCTGTGACTGGGAAAAATACAGTTTTCTGCTTAGCCTAGTCCAGCCTAAGCCACTGAACATGTCCTAGTGCTACCTCAACACCTTCAACTGATGTGTTGCAACGTGATGAATATTCATCACAACACCTCTTTTTAAAATACTCTTTGTGTGCTAAACAAATATATTTTCTTAACACTTTCTGAGAAACATGAGAGTATCACATTTGGCTTTGCAAAACATGTGTTTTATGCAGTTCCTTTGAATTCATTGACATTTCTGCGACTGGCCCANTTTTTTTGCACTGCCCAAAAAAAAAAAAAAAAAAAAAAAAAAAAGCAGAGAAAATAAAAACAGTGTAGATGTTAAATTGCCTGTAAGTTTAAGACTTTCAGTCTCATTAAGACAATATTCTAACCGTGTACATTAGTTGCATTGTATTATCTGATTAGCAATCTCATTGATTCGAATAATAGTCATAGATGGTAAATGAGATTCCTTTACTTACGTAGGAATTAAGAGAGCTATACAAGCTGTTATGACAGTTTGCCCCAGATACACCTGAATCATAAAAAATAGCTTATATACTTCACTAAATTTAAATTCTACCATGAATCTGAGAAGGAACTAGGGTCTTACACCTGTACTGCATTAATCTTAATCACTTAGATTTATAATTTTGTGATTTTTTTTTTTGTATTAAGTCTATGTGTTGAAAGACTGAAACAATGTTCAATAAAAAAAAAGTTTTTGAAGCCTGTCACAGATTTGATGCAATATCTGATACTTCTATCAACAAATTCAGAGGAGAAGCCATATATATTTTTATGTAAATCTTCAAGGAATTCTAATGTTAATGGATGTTTTCTGAGTGAGAACAAGTAAGAGTAAAGTGTTTCCCTTTAATGGCCACAGGTGAAAACTATGAAAGACGGAGTATTTGACAGTAACTGATGTCAGAGCTAGGTCTGTACGGAGCCCATATAACACAGAACATTCTCTGTGTCCTTCCTCATTGCGTTGGCTTAAGCACATGACTCTTTGCTGATACCTCACATTTTTTTCATCCTAGTCTGCAATTGGCTGTTTTTTTTATGTTTGAAACCATCATACCTCTATGAGGTCAGAGCACCCTCTGACTGGCTTCCCACCTCCTTCATATTAGAAAGTGCTCATACAGAACAATATGCAGATATATACAGAGAGAATTCTGTACACAGATGTGCATGTAAAACAAAAAATGAGTGTACAAATATTCATAAATATATTTTATTTATTAATGCAGACCATCAAAGAAATCAGGACAATAAGGGAAGGCCTGTAAACTTTCCCCAGAAAAGACAATAGAAATCAGAAGACCCAGCCAACACTTCTATGAATCAGAAAATTTTATTGTGAGAGGGCAGGTGGTGTACAGCTTCCTCTGTCTGCGCCTGTGGAGAGTTTCCAGGTGCCTGTGCAGTCTGGGGCTGTGTGTTCTTGTCCATAGGTCAGTGCCCTCACAGAGGACTGCAGAAACCTCTGGCAGAGTGGTTGAGGAGGGCATGGGCAGGAAAGGCATGTGGCTTTCAAAAACAGAAGAATTTGAACAAGCAAAGGGAGCATTCCCATGGGCGACCCCTGCATCAGGACAAGTCTGTCAATCTCATGTCTCCTAGCAATCAGGAGACATCTGTCCCGGGCTGGCCATGTCACTAACCCCAAGGTGACATAGCAACAGTCAGGCTGCTGCCCCGTGTGATATGGGCACTGCATCACTGAGGTTAGTGCCATGAGCAGATGTTCAAAAGTACTGCCAGCTTGCGGTTATTTTAATTACTTAAGTTTTATATCGATGTCCCTGTGAAAGATGGAACATCCCTCCACATGAGTGGCTGAGAACAGGAAGGCTCCATGGTCCGATTGCATGGGCTGTCTTAAAGGATTTGAGGATAACTTAATATCCTCCAATATATACGTAGCACCCTGTAGTCTAGTTTGCAAAAGGGCACATGTACAATCTCTCTGAATATTAATCAACATGTAGTTATGCTGTACACTGACAGAGTTGTATCTAGGTTTTTTATGGTGATTAAGTAAGTGTTTAATAAGTAGTGCAATGATTCTAAATGAGAAATTAAGAATTTCCCAGTTGTAATCAGTAAAAATTCATGTGGTAACTCACTTCAGACTGGAATCCTCAAACAGAATGCAGTCAGGCTTTCCTAATTATTCGTTGTTTTTATTAACACAGATGCAGCTTTTAATTCCTGCATGAATGAACATTCTAAAATAATGTGCCAAGACTTGGCAATAACACTAAAGTTTATTAAAATAGAACTTTTAACCTGGGTGTAATTTTCAGCTTATGCACTTCATTGTCACCTCTATAAAATCTCTAGTCCTTAAATGCAGTGATAGATAAGATTCACCTATTCCAGAGAAGACGGATTGAAAGCCATGCTGATCATTAGATATGTTTTTTTCTCCAAATATTTCAGATGTTAGTCTGCATTTATTCTAACACATAGAAAGTCTGCTTCAGAAGCAACAAAAAACAGTATAAAGGGTAAAGAGGATACTGGGTTATCCAATAATCAAAAGTAAACAGTATGGATAAATTGAAAACTGTGAAACACTACAATGATTACAGAATTTCCAGGATAAATTTGAAGCCATTATCTCAATGCTGAATATTGACTTTATTCACTTACCGCTGGATTGAATGTTTTAAATGTTAACTTAATATTATGGTTCCTTAATTATCTTCTTTAATATGAAGACATTAAAATTGCTTATAAGTGTTTTTAATTTAGAATATCAGAAGGTAAATTGATAAAGTGGCAAAAGACAGACAAATACATATGAGAGTTTTTCCTGAAAATTCAAACTCATCCAACAATGTTATAAATCTCTGTATTATGAGTGGTGCCATACACATGCATACTTCTTTTTATTTCTTCTAGAAAAATGGGTTCAATATACAAATTTAGGATGAATATTCATACTGTACAGTTTCAGAGATTTAAGGCTGTGGTGCATCCCTCCTGTCCAATGCACTCATAGAATCATAGAATCATTAAGGCTGGAAAAGACCTTTAAGATCATCTAGTCCAACCATCGACCCATCACCACTATGCCCACTAAACCATGTCCCTGAATGCCACATCTACGCATTTCTTCAACACTTACTGGCATGGATACTCCCACCACCTCCCTGGGCAGCCTGTTCCAATGTCTGACCACTCTCTTAGAGAAGTTTTTCCCAACATCCAACCTGACCCTCCCCTGGCTAAGCCTGAGGCTGTTACCTTTCATCCTATCACAGTTACCTGGGAGAAGAGGCTGGCCCCCTCCTCACCACAACGTCCCTTCAGGTAGTTGTAGAGAGCAGTAAGGTCTCCCCTGAGCCTCCTCTTCTCCAGACTGAACAGCCCCAGTTCCCTCAGCCACTCCCCATCAGCCTTGTGCTCCAGGCCCTTCACCAGCTTCGTTGCCCTTCTTTGGACACGCTCCAGGGCCTCGATGTCTTTCTTGCAGTGAGGGGCCCAAAGCTGAACACGGCACTCGAGGTGCAGTCTGTAGTAGTCACCAGTACCAAGTACAGGGAAATTATCACCTCCCAAATAACTCATGGCCCACTATGACTGATCATGCCTCTATTCTTACAGATCTATTGACTCATGACACTGCATGCCTCAGAACCTGGCTTTACTTCCTTTATTTGTATCAGGGAAAGAGAAATGAGGTCTGTACCCCGAGACTCATCTCACCTTAAAATTGCAATGTTAGCAGAATGAGCGCTGCGTTCTAAGAAATGTTCCTAAGTCCCACAGTTTGAATGTAGCTTTGAAATCCCTACAAAGTAAACAGAATATGTTAATCCTCACATGGTGTTCTAGGTCAATTTTGGAAGAACTTAACAATTTCTTGTACCTCTACTGGGGTGTTTTTACCTCTATGCTGGCTAAAATATGTGTCCATCATTTATAAAAGTATCAAAACCTTCAAAATATTTCAATTCATTTGAACATTTTTTAAACATTATTCATAAGAAAACTAAAATTTGTCTTATTTTAATTACAGTCTAGTTTGTATTTTAATTTGTAAAAAAAAAAGGTTCAATATTGGAGGCTGTTTTTTTTTTTTTCCTGGAAGGAGATAGTGATATAGTCTGTTGGTATTTGTGACGCAGATGGTAGAGATAGAAAGGACACCCGTGCTGACACCAGCATCTAACTACATCTTTTTCTTTCCTATTAGCAATCTTAGGTTGTAGCAAAGTATTTCATATACAGGGTAACTCCTAGGGAAAAAATAAAAACACTTTTCTTCATAAGAACTCCCTAAATATACACATATTAATCTACACTGGTGCTCTGGTTTTGGCTAGGATACAGTTAATTTTCTTCCTAGTAACTAGTATGGTGCGGTGTTTTGGTTTAGGATGAGAATTATGTTGATAACACATCGATATTTTAGTTGTTGCTGAGCAGTGCTGCACAGAGCCAAGGACTATTTAATTTCTCGCACTGCCCTACCAATGAGGAGCTGGGGGTGCACGAGCAGTTGGAAGGGGACAGAACCAGGACAGCTGACCCAAACTGGCCAAACGGATGTCCCATAGCATATGGCATTCCCAGCTGAGGACATTGTTTGACAGTGGGTGACTGCCATTGCTCAAGGACTGGCTGGGCATAGGTAAGCAGGCGGTGATCAATTGCATTGTGTATCATTTATTTTGTACGTTCTTGTATCATTATGATTGTTATTTTGTCTTCCTTTTCTGTCTTTATCTCAACCCACAACAGCTGTATGGTGCTTAGCTGCCTGCCAGGTTAAAACACAACAATGGGATAACAACTAAATATAAAATCATGATTAATTTTGCATTCATTAATTAATTCTTTGTTGTGTGTGTGTGTTTTTTTTTCTTCCTAAACTCTAGCTTGATGAGTTCCCTGATTATTTATGGTCACATTCATTAGTATTCTTTCTTGTGTAATTTGAGAACCAGGTAACCAAAATCTAAGAAACAATCCATACGTTATATTTGTACACATATCTTCTTTTCTTAAAATTTGTTTTGCCAGTTGATTCTTTTGCCCTTGTGGTGGGCTCAGGTGTAGTGCTCAAAACTGAATACTGGGCTTATTTCAACTTCTAGAAGTATATATCAGAAATTGCTTAGTGTGATTTTTGAAAATGCAGATATTTGTCCCAGAAAAGAGATTTCTGCCAAGAAGCCTAGCTGAAGCAATGTACCTAAACATGGCGTTAGTGTAAATATGCGGAATAACAATTCAAAATCCTTTAAATAGTCCTACAAAAAGGGCAAAAAGAAAAAAGCTGAAAATGGTGCAAACAGAAACTACTCATTGTTGATGCCTCAATTTGTTGTCTTTATATATTGACATGCTAATTGTTTGAATTCATTTCAGTAGAAATATGCATACCTGAAAATAAACTATTTGAAAGTCAGTGTAATGAGACTGAAAACATGAGACCCATTTAATAAGTGTACAGTCATTGAAAAGAAAGGATGAATAGTATAATGTGTTTTCATGTGGTCTTTTCACAATATGACAATAGCAGAATTGAACCATGGAATTTAAGAATAAGGAATTAAGAATTAAGAATAAGGAAAGTTGTAGCTTAGAACTAGCATATATGACCAATGTCTCCCATGTTTCCTATTCTTTTTCAGACTCTGTCTCTCCTCTGTGCCCACAATCCTCATGTAATTTTTCCTGTCCAGCCAAATGTCCTTGTATAGCAAAGGTCACAGTTCCTAGACTGTGAACCTATGACATGTGGTGGAATTTGGATGGATTTATTAAATTAATGCAGTAAATCATTTTGTATGTCAAAGACCAAAACCCAGAACGGCTAAAGGAGCTCTTCCTTAGCTGCATATTGCTTTGTTCAAGCTGGTGTTGGTAGGACAGGGAGCTAACTCTACCATTAGATTCTACAAATATATCAGGAGGTTGTAAACTGCTTAATGTGTCCTGCTGTCCTCAGTACTCCTAGGAGTACCTCCATGAGGTATACACATGAAACCATCAAAGTGACAAAGAAAATGCTGTTCCTATATATTTCATTTTGCTAATAGGACAATGTAACAGTCCCCCTTACACAAATCCTTAGTCCAGCTCTCTCAATTTGATGAACATTATGGGACTAAATGATTCAAGGGTTTGGAGCACGTCTAAATTCATTAAAATTTCAGACTGAGCATTTTAGTCATTCAGACTTACACGGTCAAGAATACTCTACTTTTTACTATTCTGTAGGTTAATCGTCCCTCCTCTCATTAGCAATGAATTTGAATCATAGGTGTGTTCTGTGCTTCTCTCCAACTTTTCTTGTCCAGAAATGTAAATTCATTAAAAGATATACACATATGCCAAAATTAGAGAAGACAGTGTTGGAAAATGAGATGTCAGATTCTGATATGTATTATTTAATAGTAGCTATCAGTTACTGCCATTAATTTTACAAATGATTTTTCTTATAAAATCTTTGACATGAAGGGTAAACTGTGTTTTAGTACTTTGTGATATGAGCTCCCACAAGGAGCAGGAGAATATTTATTTACATTGCTCTCTGAGTGGGGTTAATTCATTAATTCCTTCTAGCTGTCCTAATTCTCTGGAGCTGTTCATTTAACTTCAGGCCAAAATATGTCTGATGGCGAAGCCATTTTAATGCACAAGCTTAGAAAAAATCTTATTACTGCTTTGCTACCTTAGTAATTTTTATATATTTTTTAATTATTTTGTTAACTATTGCTTTTTAATATACCATCTGCAGTATTGTGATCTGAATCTTTGGGAAATAAAGATAACTTCACATTCCATCATCTAACTTTATAAAATCAATAATAAATTAACATTTGTTCAAACTCAGGAAACTATAGCACTTCTGTTTCTGCAGGAAATATTAATTATGGGCTGGTGTTTTTACAAGAGCAAAATGGTGTGATATCTCCACTGATTCAAAGGAGAAAGTTTCTCTGAATTGTCAGGCTCATGGAACTCCTACCCTGACATACAAATCAATGTTTTAGAATTCTTTGTTTTTTTATATAATTTTCAGACCGCTTGACCAATGTCTGCTGCATTCTGAGAGTCATTGTGCATTGGAGAACAATACTACAAAAGCAGCTCTGTGACCCAAATGACTTTCCTGATTGCTTCTGATTTTGAATAAGCAAAAAAGCATAACTGGAAGTGAATAAAACAGTGATTTGTGACATTTCAGATTAGGTTCCCTATGTGTTGTATGTATCCTTGTGAAAAGACTCATTTTGTCTTGTTTTATGTTATGGACTCATGTCTGTGACAGCAGACAAGGTGTTAATTGATTTTTAAAAAAAAACACAACTTATACAAAGCTAGAATTCCCTTTTATAGGGAAATCATTAAAGAGCAGTTAAATTAAATGACATGACTATGCGATATAGGACACTGTGGCTGAGATAAATGTGAAATATTTTCACTCCCAAGTCCAACCACCTTACTCCTTTGTAACCATTACATTAGCTGTTACATTATCCAGTTGCTATATCTGACTCTGCTCATATTTTCTACAAATTAAAGGTGACGTAGAAGGGTTGAGGGAGCATATGGCTAATTATTTTTCCAGACACCCTTTATCTTTTCTCATGGAGTCATTCTTCACCTACAGAGGAAGCATAAGGACTCTTATCACTGTGTTTTGTCATATGTGGCAATCATCAGTTCTGCATTTTATATTTTATCTAATACATTTATTTCAGTTGTGGATTCTTTAGCATTCTGGTTGAATTCCCTTTAGACTTACTTGAATCACATTTCTATACCTGGAAGAAACTCAGAGGCCGTACCATTTTTAGATATCCTCAGCATAACAACAGTGAATCTGTCTTTCTGCAACAGATGTGATTCATTAAAGTGATCTGATGCATGGCACAGCTTCCACAGATAGCACAGACACACTGTTCTACACACCATTAAAGAGTTATCAAATCCTTAAATTCGGAACGTCAGAAATTCTCACAGAAAGAGTGGAAACCTTTGTTCAGCCTTCCCAGAAAACCTCATTAATATTGTGGAGATAGTCTCTTTAGAGAATCTATGCCATCTCCTTTCTTTGGTCAAAACCATCAAATGCATACCACATTTCGTATTTGACTTAGGACAGGTATAAGCTGGTTGGAAACTTTTCATCAATAACATTTTCTGATACAAATGGCAGCTGAAAATAAAATTATTTCAAAATGATTTTCTATTTTCTTACGTCAAATTAGAATATTCTGATTTTTTTTTTGGTCATTTGACTTAAAAAAAAAAAAATGTAATTTATATCCCCTTATTGCCTTTAAAGTATTATATTTGAGTTTCTCTTCTCCCTGATCAGTCACTATGTGGAGAAGAAAACAAGACAAAATTCAGTGTTGCTTTTCCTCTCATGTGTTTGGATATATAAGGGGAATATAATCATTCAGATGGGTTCTGGCATATATATGCAGATAGCCACCAAGCTCCAAAGTTTTGGGGTAGCGTTACAAAAACATAATTTTGCATTGAATTTAACTGAAAAATGAAACTAAGTGAAGTCACCTGACTGAGTAAGGCAAACTGAATTTTGCTTCAATTCACATTTGGAAATGACAAAATGTATAATGTTGAATTTTCCTTACCTAAATCTCCATCAGTTCTAAAACAATTCATTTTTCATTTTTATTTCTTAAAAAAATAAAATAAAATAAAATAAAATTCAACTATCATTCTGATTTCCTTCAGAATCTTAAAATACTGATAAATTACTCAAGATGAAAAATTATTTTTTGTTCTGCTTTTTAAAAATTAAATAATGAATCCTACAGGCATTTTCTTATTCTATCTTACAGTTAAAGATACTGTCAATAGTGTTTCCTTTCTTACAATGAATGGGGTAGGAATCCTCCTTGATAAGAAATTTAACCATGGTAAAAGGGACAAATGGAAATTTTACAGCTGATCTTACTGCTGACAGTTCTGATGTTTGGATTGTCAGAACTACTCCACCTGAGTTTTCCTGTTCGTACCTTATTCACCATGAGAGTTAACAGGGTAGGGTGAACTGATAATCATTTTGCTTCATGAAAGCTGCCTCTGGAGTCTGGATGTTGCCAAGTTCTTCCAGTTTTTGCTGAGCTCTGGCAAAGCTTGTAAATGCTTGGCAGTTTCATGAGGCAAGTTTGAACTTGCAGAATGACTACAAATGTGTGATGAAGAAAATGTCTGTGCATCATAATATTGAGGCCATGTGACACTTTTCATAGACATTTGTAATATCTATAAAAACACATCTCTCTTTTGCAATAGCAGAAACATTCTTTTAACAATTTCATAGTCTTAACAATTTGACACAAATGCCAATTTCAGATGTCTTCTTATGTGGATTATTATTCTTTTATTGAGATATTGCATCCTCCCCAGAGATTATTCCAGAGTGGTGTAGACTACTATCTACCTCGAAAGTCCTTTCCCTTTGAGGAATTTCTATTTTAGTCTTTGGATATGAATAAGAAGAGTGAGAATCTTTTGGCCAGAAAACATCCAGGGAAAACAAACAAAGCACCACCACTCAGATAGAAAAAAAAAAAAAAAAAAATGAAACTCTTAGATTAAATCTAAATTTAAAAAAAAAAAAAAAAAATGAGACTCCTAGATTACATCTGAATTTCAGAAAAAGAATTGTTCATTTGGGAATTATTCAATGTGTTGGATACATTGTTCTACCTCTCCTTCTCTCCAACCCTTCTCTCTCATTCAGTCTTCTCTCTTCTCATTTCACTGTGTATGCCTTCTGCTACCTCCTCATTTACCTGGTAGCTGCCAAGCATCACCCTTAGCCAGCTTTCAGTTAATGTCCCCCGGTCCAGTCTTAGTCTTCTATGGATTTCATGTATCCTGGCCTAGAAAATACAGTTTTGAATGGTCAACATCCTTTATTCCCCAAAAGTCTACGTATATAAATCTGCCTTCCTTTTCTTCCCATGTTGTGCTCTTCTGCCCTTTCTTTTTATTATTATTATTATTATTGCTGTTATTATTTTGTATTTACATCAGGTTTCTCCATTTCCTGGACCCCGAAGAACAACTGTTGAAAGACTGAAAAATAAATGTTCCTCACTCTCAAATAGTGCAGACTCTGCACTGCTAACTCTCTAAGATCATCTAGGTCTAAGGCTTTAGTGATAAAATATGAATTGAAACTTTGACTATCATAAACACAGTAAAAAGGATGTTGTTGATATAAAAGATGCATCTGCTATACAGATTTCAAGTCTTTGTGGACAATAGTTTTGCAAACAAAAGGTTTACTAATTTGCTTCAGTGTAGTCAAAATGATTTGAAGATCTGTATTGACATGCTTTTTTTTAAGAAAAATATAGTTTTTGCAAGGGATGCATTGTGGGATGACTCCATTCAGAGCTTTGCCAAAGTAATGGGTTACTGAACAAGCTATCTTTGAATAGCTGTTGTCTTCAGTCACAGGTAGTGCTATTGGCTTGATGCCTTCCTTTGGCCATAAAATGCTTAAGCATACTCCTTTTTTTCCTTTTTTTTTTTTTTTTCTTTTTGAAACAGAAATGAAATCAACCCTGACAATGATTATTGCTTCAGTTTAACAGAAGGAAGCATGATCATCCACAACTCCAGTGAAATGAAGGATTCTGGTCACTATCTGTGTTTTTTACCACTAACATTCTTAGCAGTATATTAAGCAGAAAGGCTGTTTACATGTAAGTGATATTTTTGTTTTTTACACAGATGCATCAGATTTTTACGGTGCTTGATAAGGTTCTAAATTATAATTTGAATATGCTGCATGAAAGTTACAGTAACCACTGACTTTTCATAGGAATGGAAATAAAAATGTTTACTGGGAAAGAGAGGTTGGTTTTTTGTGGACTTCTGACATTGAAAATAGAATCATCTAATGGGGAAAACAGCATAAGACCACAAATATTGTCATTTAATGATGTACTTGATCATACTACTCAGTGATGTTTTTCACTCGTGGCTAATTTCAGAAAACATCTATCACTTTGCAACAATCTTAGCCGGTAAGAAAGAACAACAAACTTAGGTATAGAATTGGATGAACTGTGTCTATACTGAAGGGCAGTGTATATCTATAATGACATGCAAGTGAGCGTACAGGTAAGACTGCTGGGAGGAGGGGAGCATGTGGGAATCTGTGTGGGGCTCAGCTGCCAGCCACACAGCAAGAACATAAACATTTTATGAAACTTCTGCACTGAGCACATGTACATTGATTGGTTTTAGTTTGATCCCTGCCTCCCCATAATTGTTTTTGTTACAAATATTTATAACCTAGAGGGATATTTTAAAAATTAAATTTTTATATTTATGTCTCAACACTGGTTACTTTAGGCATCTGTAAGTGAGTTTAAAAGGAAGCATGTCTCCTAAGTGACTTGAAGCTGATAGGAAATTGGAAAAAATAGTTTCCTGTGTGACAAAATATATCTGTGTTTTGGGGCTACATGGCAAGAAGGTTTTGATAGC
>VXAV01010316.1:125159-150910 GCA_013399715.1 Alectura lathami | reverse complement strand
AAAAAAAAAAAAAAAAAAAAAAAGCAACATTGAGCGGAATATTCCAAAGCAGGGCTTCTGGAATTGCAGTGCAGCTCCTCAAGTGCCCCGGCACTGCAGCCAGGCTGTAAGGAAATTTGTCATTTTCACCTTCTGCAAGAAATGTAGTTTCTGCTGGAAGCTGAAAATGACAGGGGCTTTTTGGATGGTGGCTGGCCACTGACAGCTCCTTCTGAGACAGATTTTTCCCTCTCCCCTGGAAATCTCTTCACAAGGTAAAATTCTCACTTCTGATATTTTCCTTAAAATATGGAGAGGTTTTTCTTTTTCTTTCTTTTTTATTTTTTATTTTTCCTCTCAGAGACTTTCTGTTTTTCCTGTCTCCCAGCTGTAACTATGGTAAGGCCTAACTAGAGAAGCCTTAACACAGAATTTCTGTCAATTGTATTTTAGGCCATCATTTGTCAAGTTCAATTTTAAAGTGCCAAGTGATGGGGATTTATTTAATGACATTTCTTTTCCCAGAGTGTCTTTGGTGATTTTCTTTCAAGCTCACTTTCATCCTTCCCTGCTAATTAAGACCTTTTGAGAGGAATATAAAAATTAAACTTCCACTGACACCTCATTCTTTGCGAACCTCTGTACCAAGGCTCACTGCCTTTACATAAAATGTGATTCTTCTCTGAAATTGACTGCGCAAAGTAATATGTGAGATTCATTTTTATTTTCTTTCTTCTACTACTTCTATATGTCTAGGTACTGTGAAAACATACCAGTCTATTAGAACAGACTGAATGACAATTCTTGGACTTAAGTGACTTTATAAATTCTTCTTGCAAAAAATTTACAACTCTCATTATCTGAGCTAATTTCCTAAGTCTTGCTGTGTATTATTTTTATCATGATCTAAAGTCTTACATAACATAGTGTACTAATTTTTCTGGCTGATATGTATCTCAGACATTGTAGAATTTGAAGATTGCATTTCTCATTTATGGTTAGAGAAAGAAGGAGGGAGGAAAAAAGGCCAAAGGCACAGGTAAATTCTTAATTACACTTACGGAAAGCCACTGGGCCTGGTTCTCAGTCAACCCCAATCTTTCTTCTATACAGTTCTGCCATAGACTAAATTAATGTGGAACAGAGTTGGAGGGTACACTAGGTGAGTTAAATTTGTTGAAGAAATTCTACACCTGTTGTCCTAATCTGAGTAAAGACAAAGTCAGATCTGGACAAGTGTATAAGGAAGAGCAAAAAAGGATTACATCCAGGCATACAGAAGACTTTCTTCCTGAAGAGGACAGCATAGCAAATAGCTTTTATCAGACAAGAAAATATGTAGAAGTTGCATATATTTTTTGTCTTTTTACAGCACTGGAAAAATATAAAAGGACCATTAATAGATGCTTAGAGAGGATTTGTTATTCTCAAATTAAAACTTAAGCAACACTCTGGTAAAAAGAACTATATCACCATGCAAGCTGAAGACGGTTGAGGGAGGCAATCATCTATTTGTTGGCTTCTGAATTCAACAGAAGAGTCTCAGGGTCCTTGCAGAGAGTATGAGGTCATCTGATTCACCGAGTTCCCTCTGTAAAAGACTTTTGTTCTATAATGTCTAGATATTGCAAGAAAAAAATTCAGGAAGGGTGTCTAATTTCTAGATTAAAGTGGTCTGCAAAAATTTAGATGAAGTTCCTAAGAGTTTTAAGGATTTGTTTTTCACTGGCAATAAGATCTTCCAGTGTTATTTTTTTAATGATAAAGGTGTTGCTCATATACTGCCTCAGTGAATGCTCTTCTCTTGAGATCTCCAGCTGGACTATGCACTTATCAGTCGGCATATGAAATTATAACCTGGGGCCAAATTAACTTGCCTCTCGGAGCTGTGCTGTTACTGAGTTATTAGATATAATAGCACCATTAATGAGAGACCTTGCTGAATACTGTGTTGAGTGAGGTTTATGTTATGGTTTGATTTGAAAACTTACCAAATGCTTATGATAAAGTTGCAAGCTATGGAGCATCACAGGGGAAAACATTCTTGTTTGGGTCTAAGCATGTTTTTGATTATATGAATTCTGAGTTCTGGACCATTTTCCATACCATCTGCAGCCAATCTGCATAGCCTGGGAAATTCAATCAGACATCTTGCCCATCTGTAAAACCAGAACTGCTCTGTTACTGTTTCACTGTAATTAATGGGGTTTATTTCATTTGCTGCTTTGTTTACTGCTAGCCCTGCTCTCTAAATCCCATTAGGCAGAGTACAGAATAGATTCAGTACCTGATTAAAAATGCTTCTAGAAGTACTATCTAAATTATTTAAAAAAAATTTTTTGACCTGGTAAATTAAACATGTCAACTTGAGTGGAAATGGAAGATACATGAATGCATATTACTTGTACTTCCAGCCTTAAATAAGTGACTGTGTCTCAAATCTCTTTAATTTACTACAAATTGGTATGGCAAGTAGTTCTAGGAAATGAAGTACTGTTGCTCAAAAAAGGTACAATAAAATTACTGTTAAAGGTAGAAGTAGGGCAGGAGGAAGCAGAAAGCTAGAGAATTGCTGCCTGAATTGAAAGGATGAAAATATGCATAGAATATAAACATTTGGGGATTGTGCTGCTGATTGATATCAACTAAATATAAAAGAAATAACTCCTCAATCTGTTTGTCTGAGATAATCCATATTTTCAAGTCTGTGCATTTTTATTAAGAAAACGAAGATGCAGAGTGAGGAAGAGTGAGAAGATGGACTTGAAAAATTTCCATTACCACATCGCAAAATTGCTTTCAGAGACCTGAGCTTGCGCAGAAGCACCGGTTCTTTTCTGCACAAACAGAATTGGAACCCAGCTGCTGCCAGACTAATAAAAACTAAGTTAATCAAATAACAGCAAATGTTAAAGAAAACCCCAAAACATATGCTTTGTCCTTTGGCTTGAATTGCAGCTATAAGCTGTTTGCCAGTTACAAAGAATTTCCATTTATACCAAAGCCCAGCTCTTTGTTCCATGTTCAGTCTGAAAAAAATCTTGATTGAGGTCTTTAGTAGTAGGACTACTGAATCAATACATTTGTAAAACGAAAGGAAAATCCCTTCAGCTATTTCAGAATCATAAAACCCACCTCTCCCCACCACACACAGAGCTCCTTGGCCCTTGATGATCTTGGAGGCCTGTTGTTGGTGGCATACGCTATCTGGAGAGAGCAGGTCAGGTGGGGGCAGCTGAATTTTAAGATGTGCTTTATGCAGGGGTTTCATTATGCCCACACAAAGCTGGACAAAATCCCTTTCCCTAGGAGAGGCATCTGACAGAGGTTTACAAGGTGGGAGTATTTTGTGCTGGATACAGGCACCATGTAAGCACTGAAAGCTTTGGGAACGGCCTTTGGGGACTGGCAGCAGGCACAGTCTGGCTGTGACACAAGACCAGTGCCTTGTCACTGTGACTGTGTGCGCTGCACCTCTGTCAGACACAGAGAACTGGGATTTTCAGTATGAGAGGCTACAGAGCATTGCCTGGTGCTTGTGCACATGCCTACTCTTGCTTGTTTCTTGTTTAAGCCCCATATTGTGGTTTCTGTTAAGCAAAGCCTTTAAAGCAAAAGATGAATGGGTCTAATACAGATTTTTGGTGAGTCCAAATATATATATGCTCTTTTAATGAGCTCTTTTCTGCCCTCTCAGCTCCTTAGGGCAGTTATGAATGTCTGGAAATTGCTCAGCACTTTAGGGTCACTACCATCAACAACTAATGAATAAAAATTATGGTGATTACATAACAGGAACCAGAACTCTGAAAACTTTAATCTCAACAATGCAACAGATTAATTAGACTGTCCAAAAAGCCAGAAACAATGCATCTGATTTTGAGTTGCTCGAGTGGGCATTTTTACTCGTGTACAGAGAATTTTAATAAAGTGCAAAATCAATTATAAGAAGTATTATAATCATAAATACATAATAAATGTTATTGCCAACTCTGATATAATGTCTTGCATCAGTGGATCTCAAAGCATGTTATAAAAGAAGTATTCATTATCATAATAATGAAAATCAAATTAGTTTTGCTAATTTGCAATGTTCCATGGGGTTGTATGATCGTGGTAGAAAAGCAGACAGATAGCTGTGTGTGCAGGTGAGTCAATAATGTAACTTCTTTATTGGGGTAGAGAAAGTGAATAATGGGAGCTGAAATGTTTTGCAAGCCTAACAAAGGAGTAGATGAAAAAAAGAAAATGCTTGGGTTTGAGCTGGGTATGGTAAGGTACAGTGGATAAAAAAGAAACAGTTGGGCTTTGCCCAGTTTTAAATCGCCTATAGTATGCTTCTAAAAGTTATGCGTTTGTATATGATTAAGAAATTGACTTCACACATGTGCAGTGAAATATTCTGCCCTGTTTTCAGTAGTTTAAACTCCTGGGGTCGTGGAGACCTGGTAAATCCATTTGCAAGACATCACGGAAGCAGCATTGAAGAAAAACCTTAAGAATGGCAGTCCAGAGGGGCTGCTCATTTTCTGTTTCCTGAAATGTACTTAGATTCCTCTTTTTTTTCAGTTTAACCTAAGATTTCCTACGTTTACCCACAGAGCAATGGTGTACATCAGTAGGACATTCAGTGCAGAAACTTCCTCTTGAAGCACCTTAATCATAAAAACAAACTCTGTCACGGATTTGCCTCAGAGAAGTGCCTTGAGTATATTCTGTAAACATATTTTCCAAAGGAGTATTATTGTGCTGGAAAATGCTATATCACGTAATTTGGGGACAATTTTTCATTTGGGAACAGGGTTTGCTTGCTATGCTTTTTCAAAAACTTTTAATAACAGTCTGGTTTTACCATTTTCCATTTTGTTTGAAAACTCAGAAAGTTAAAAACTCAGAAAGGCAAAAACAGTATTTGTTTGAAACTATCTATTCCAGTAATTCAAAAATAACATTCTTTCTCTTAAAATTTCCTTTTACACAGTATTACAAAATTCTCTCTTTTTTTTTTTTTTCTTTTTTGCTTTTTTTCTTTTTTTCTTTTTTTCTTTTTTTAACTCCCAGTCTGGAAGAATATTGCATAGGATATTTGTGGAACCTTCCATGATGTTAAAATTCCACCTTATTATCTCCCTGGTATAGGCATTGAAGTGAGAAATCTGGAATTAATGTATTCACACAATTAAGCTTCATTTTCTGATCCCTAACTGCACACACATAGAGGGATTTAATTTAAACATGAATTCCTTCACTGCTAGCAGTTGTGTGACCCATGGCTTGTCCCATATTTTTATTGCCCAGATCTTTGCTTAGGACTATTTTGTGAACCATTCCTCTGAGCTCTCAGTAACACACTTTCTGCTTGGCACTGGTCACAGTTCCAAGATTCAAAACCATCCCCATGCTAAGCTGTTTTCCTTCTAATACCTGCTGTAAAGAAGACATGGAGCATCTCTTTCCAAGTCATTTTGCTTGAAATCATTGGCAGCTGTAACACATAATCTCCTCATATAGCCTGGAGAAATCACTGAAAGCTTTTTAGGGATACATAAAGACTGTGACCTTAAGAGTACATTTAAATTAATTTAATAAGTAGTATTTATCGATCCTACCCATTGACCAAATATCTTTTCCCTCAGCAGCTGTGTATTTTACTCTCTTGTGCCATATGCTGCTATTTTCACCCATAGAAATTGTGATTAAAATGCTGTCCAAAAAGAATTATGTCCTTTCGCATAGGTTTTTGACCACTCTCCATCTGGAGGTCTCAGAGAGACCTTCAGCATCTCCATCTGGTACAGCATTGCATCTTCTCGCTAAACACAGATGAAAGAGAGAAAAGAGTATCTACTGATCAAACTCATATGAAAACTGAGGAAATGAGCGATTCAAAAGTGTTCAGATAGCATGGAGCACTTCAGGAAAGATTTGGGAAATTCTTCAAACATTTTTCACAATCTATCCTCCAGATGCTCACTCCAATCTATCAGCATCCTCTGTTACCTTAAGCCAAATCTCTTTCATTAAAATTCTGCCTTGGCTAGCTCTAAGGAAAGCGAAGACAATGAATGGGGTCAAGGCATTGAGTCAAACACCAGCGTGACTTTCCATATTGTTTAACTACTTGAACTTTTCCAGGACTGTTTTGCCTGTGCCCCCTACCACAGTCCCAGATTGGGCTTGGACAGGCCAGGAACCATACCTGATAGGAACTTAGCTCCATACCATCCTGCTTTGAAGGCAGAGAAATTTGTCTGGATGGACATCAGCTATGCATGCCACTTGCCCTCAGGGTCATAGGACAGGCCCGATTTGTGTCTGGTTTACTACTATAGCTGCAGCCAGGAAGACCACATGTGTGGTGAAGGTGTTAATTTGCAATGTAATGAAGTTTTACAGACACCCTTTCAGGGTCTCTATGCTTTAACTCATTATTCTGCAGAAAGGAGGGTTTGCTGGGGTTCAAAAGGTCATTGAGAGGGGAATCTACTGTGGGATGGTTAATGTGTTAAGTGCTCTGGATAGCCTGAAGTAAATTCTTTGGCTTACTCCTATCTTCCTGGAGGTTTTAAATGATCAAGAACTGGTTTCTCCTGGGACTTCTAGAAGCCTGCAGTGGCCTGGGTATTCTCTACTTGAAGTAGGTCTGCATCTTCTCAGCCCAGAGCTCTTGCGGTGTGCAGGCTAATGTCACACACATCTCCTTTTAATGCTCTTTCATTTCTGCTCTCCTTAAACATGGGCAGCTCTAGCTGAATGAGGTTAGTGAGCATGGCCTATTTGTAGAGGTTTTGCTATCAATTCCACCGGAGTGAAATCACATAGTTAAACACATTAACTTTCCTTGCAAGGGGCTGGATCCAGAGTGGTGCTGGATTCCTCCTAAAAGAGAGCATGTATGCTCTGACAAGTTAGTGGGAGGTGAAAGACCTCAGCATCTCTAAGACAGGGCCCAGTATGGTGCAGAAAAAGCACAGTTTCCTACAAGTATGTAGCTAATTGTACTGAATTGTAGTACTGTTCCTATAGCAAGATAAGTTAATGAACCTCAGCTGATTATGCCCTAGTTTACTTAATAGTTCACATTATTATTTAAATGTGAAGCAGCAAGTATGCCAGCCTGTAATTGTTTTTACTATTTCTCTTTTTTATTATAGTGCATCTGTAGTAGGTGGTTTAATTATGTTTTAATCTATACTCTATATGTAAATGAAGGAAATGGTCTCTTTTTTTTTTTTTTTTTGGTTTTACGGCAATGTTGTTAGGGAAAAATTAGCAGAAGGATGGGTGAGGTCTGGGGATGGAAGATGAGAGAAATGCAGCAGGGAATCTGTGAGTAACCTGGACCAAGGATGTGGGCTGCATTTCCTGAAGCAGGAAGCCAGAGATCAGTGCACTGAGCAGCCCTCTGCCTTTTTGTGTCAGAAGATCTTCTCTGCTGCTGAGAAACAAGCAGCATGGCATGAAGCAGAGATACAGCTGTGAGATGGCTATAGTTTTAGCAGTTAATGGATTGTTTTTCAGCCCTGCTGAGTGCCCAGAGTTCCTGTTCTCTTCAGGGGAGTCAAAACTGTAGAAAATCAGGCCACTGCCTTAGTTGCCTAAATAAAGATTTAGTTTCCTGGCTGTTATGAACCTCAGTTCCAGCATACTTGTAAAAAGGATAACAATCCTCTGGCAAAATATTGCTGCTTAGAAATGTCACAGTCATTTCCTCATCACAAATCACATCCACTTGGAAACTATTTAGGAAGAGCAGGGACTGAACACAGACTTGCCTGCCATCAAAGCACAGGCCCCTGCCACTGACCCTGGAGCGACTGGCTTAGCACAAACTCCTCTGCTCGATCATTTCTGGTTTCTGAGCTCTCAGGTAATAGTGTTCCATGTGTTTTCTGGTCTGTTGTCTTCTTGCCAGTGCTGTGCCATCTCTGACTAGTTTTAGCCAATGGGCAAAATTTTAAAGTTATCGATTTTTTACCCATTAGTGTAAGTAAAAGAGTTGTTGATGTCCATACTCATAAACCCTTAACTGGCCTAAGGCATAAGGAGTGCCTGGCAGCAGGAGGCAAGTGAGCTGTGCAGAGCAGATGGAGGAGGGTCCCACGTGGGACCATGGCTGAAAAATATCTCAAGCTCTCTGTCAGTAGTTTTTTCAACGGTCCAGGTGAATAAATTCCAGAAATGCTCTGAGATTTAGGTGAAGGAGCCTTACAAAATTGCCCCATATCTGCAAATGTGGGCAAAAATATTCAGCATTGATTTTGTTGTATTTTGCAGGTAATAACTGCATGTCACATAATTAGTGTCTGTGCTGTAATGTATGTACGCAAGTGGGGAAAATAAAAGATGAGAAAATATTCAGCCTTAATTAGTGCTCCTTAGATGCTAGGTGCTTACATATGCAACCATATTGGAGAATTGGCGCACATGATGTTTACTACCATTACCTAACAGTATATTTCTCCTCCAGGAGATGAAGTCTATCTGACAAATCTAAAGGTGTGTAAATGTGCCCAGTGCAGTAAATGAGCCGCAAAGCAGACTGGGATAAAAGGAAATCTGCATTTCAGTTGTTTTATAGCATTCAGATCATGAGAGAGCTGATGAATTTAGACTAATTTTTTTACTTCCTGACACACGGATTTCATTCCCCATCTTATTTTTCAAAAGGACATAAACCATACCAGAAGCCAATAGGACACTGGTTATTTCGCCTGTCTTTTGATCTCACCAAATGCATGCTTGATCTTTACTTATTTATTTTGTAATTTGTTCTTATATGTCATCCAGTTCAAAGCTAATGGTTTATCTTATTGAAAGGATGATGGTACCGAAAACTAATATACTTTTTTCTTTTTAGCACTGTGATTTTTGTATTAGAAGTGTGGCCTCTGCCTGGAACTGCCATCTCCAGCTCTGCTGCCTCAGTGACTGGTGTCATCTGACCCCTACTGCAGCACCAAATCCATCTGATCACAGAAAGGCCATTTCAGAGGGCCCCAACAGCTATTGTCAAAAAATCCAGGCTCCAATTTTGTCTGGATTTTATAATGTCTGACTTGAGGGCTTAGACTGTGTTGCTACACAGTCCCTACCCTGTCAGAACAGGTAGTAGGCATTTTTCTCTATTTTTATCAGAGAACAACAAATTTGAACCCAGCAGTAACTGCTACCAACCCAACCTGCTGCACAGAAATGCTTGTTTTCAGTTAAGCGTTTGGGATTTTTTTTGCAGGAGGAAAATTAAAGTTGTAATGAAAGGCTTATGGTGAAGGAGAGGTGGAAGGGAGAGAAGCAGTCCTGGGGATCAGGATTACAAGGCATTACCATCCAGCAGAAAGAGATTGGAGAGCTACAAGAGAAGCAAGAGAGAGTTCGACTTTGTACAGCCTCAGCAGAAAACAAAACTGCTTGTTAAGATGCATGAAACTGACTTCTGATTTTGAGTTGCCTCCATTTTTGACCTCTGCAACTGGGATGACCCCAGGAATGCAGATCATTTAAGGCTGGTTTTGCAGCTTTGATGGAAATGTCTGTTTAGGCATTATATGAAAATGGAACTCTCTGGAGGTGACAAAGAAACTTGTTGGGAAACTTGACTCATTCTTAGAAGCTAAAATAATCTAATGAAATATAACAAGAAAGCAAATATCTTTCCACACCTATTTTTATTGCAGCACAGTTATGTAGTCTGGAAATAATGGAAGTGCTCAGGAAAAGGTGCCCTTTGATTGTCACTTCAGGGTTTTAAAGTGACAAGCTGTAAAGAGTGAGGACTGACTCTTTGATCTTAAAAAGCTTGAAAAGAGGGAGCTTTACTCTGTTCAAATAATTTCAGGTAATTGCAAGTAATCCGAATTGAGACTTAGGGCTGCAGGGCTTTACATAAGCGATTCGCATTTGAAGAGGCTGTGAATAAACATGAATTCAGATTTCAGGAGCCTCTTTAAAGCATTAGACATTTTGAGTAAACTTTGGTTAACCCTCTCAGGCTGAGGCAAGAGATAGCATGCCTGCTGTGAAAGAGGCATCAGTCTACAGGAGAAATGGTGACAGAGCTGGGAGGATGAAGGAAGAGCTGTGGTTATGCTGTGCAATAGTGCTGGTAGGATCAAGTGCTGCCCTTTCTTTTGTACCCAGGGGAATGAACAAGTCAAGGACCATTATTAAATGAACAGGAAGCTTGAACTCAGGAGCTTTGGAGGGCCTTGCCCTACTGACCTTTGTGGGGCTGCAAGTGGAGATGTAAAATGCCTTACAGCCCACCTTGCAGAGACAGGCGTACGTTATGCTGGTGTTCAGCACCAAACGCCCTGTGTGCACAGTCTGCAGCTCTGCAGCACAGGGTTCGGACACGGATCCTGATCTCTGCTGCACACAAGGCCTTTGGCTCTGAGGAGGCCTCAGAAAGCAGAACCAGACGGCTATCCAGGGCTGAAATGTGCCTCAGTCATAAATCTGTCAGCTCTGTAAGCCAGACACCTGTGCTCCATCAGCATAATCACTTCTGGACCCTCTTTAGGAAATGGCATGACCTGGTATAAAGAGGCATTTATCAAGACTTAATGTTCCTGTTAGGCTGGACATACAAAACATCACAAGTGTGGGAACACTGAACCCCATTGCTGGTGCTGAAAGACTTTATTATCCAGCTGCCAGTGTGATCTCCAGCTCCAAATAAGGCACCGAGGGTCAAGCCTACAGTGTTCTGGGAGAGTTAGTGTCTGTCTGGAAGGCCTAATCACTCAAAATAAGACATAGACTAATATTCAGACACTTAGAAAAAGGGACAGCTGAGAAGGTCTTTGTTAAAGATCTAGAGAAACAGGAGTAGCATGAAAAAGATGAGCAGATAGTTTGAGATCCTGTCTGTTGTGCTGTGGGGTGGTGGTGACTTCAGCAGTGGATGTTGGAAGGCTCCAGCTGACACCCCACAGCTTGAGCAAGAAGCTAGATCTGAGATGCTGGGTCCTGGAGTGAGAAAAGGGCCATGGTGGTGAGATGTAAATGTGTGAAAGGCTTGTGCCCAGCCAAAGCTGGGATTGTCTGGAGGCTCACAGGCAGCCATAGTACACAACAGGCTGTACATCATTGCTTCTGTAAGGTTTTCACCTTCATTAGTTCATTTTTAATTTACATATATACAAAGTTCTAATTTCATTCTCAAATACTTTTATTTTAGAGCACCTTATCTACCTATCTTTCTATTTGTCTATCTATTCATTTATTTATTTTGGAAAGATTTTAGTCTTCTCAAATTTTGTAGAGATGACAAACACTTCCAAATCATATGAAGCACACATCAGGGGCTCCCAGCACAGCAGCTACTCTAATTCAGTTCTTCACTTGAAGATAATTAAAATAACTGCTGTCTAGGAAGTTGAATCTAGTTGTAGGGTTTTCAAAGAAGGCAAGCTTACTTTAGTGCCCTGGGGAAGGGATTCCAAACTTTCTCTATTGAACCCAGGAAAAAAAAATGGTTTTCTTCAGGTTGAAACTGTGCCCCTAAAAACAACTTTACATGTATCAGTATAGAAAGGGATAGATTTTTTAACTGATTTTGTTTCTTATCCACAAAACCCACTGTAAGTGAAGATCATGTTTGAGACCATCTAGAGAACCTGAAGGTGCACAAATCCATGGGACCTGATGGGATCCATTCACGGGGCCTGAGGGACTGGTGGATGAAGTTGCCAAGCCACTGTCCATCATATTTGAAAGGTCATGGCAGTCTGGTGAAGTTCCCGCTGACTGGGAAAGGGGAAACATCACCCCCATTTTCAAAAAGGGAAAGAAGGAAGATCCAGCAAACTACAGGCCACTCAGTCTCACCTCTGTGCCTGTCAAGATCATGGAGCAGATCCTCCTGAAGGATCTGCTAAGGCACATGGAAAATGAAGATGAAGTGATTGTTGGCAACCAGCATGGCTTCACCAAGTGCAAATCGTGCCTGACAAACTTGGTGGCCTTTTCTGATGGAGTAACAGCATCAGTGGATAAGGGAAGAGCAACCGACGTAATCTGCCTGGACTTGTGCAAAGCGTTTGACACTGTCCCACACGACATCCTGGTGGCTAAATTGGGAAAGCACGGGTTTGATGGACGGACCACTCTCTGGATAAGGAACTGGCTGGATGGTTGCACGCAGTGAGACGTGGTCAATGGCTCAATGTCAAAACGGAGACCGGTGACGAGTGGCGTCCCTCAGGGATCAGTACTGTGACAAGTGCTGTTTAACATCTTTGTTGGCAACATGGACAGTGGGATCGAGTGCACCCTCAGCAAGTTTGCAGACAACACCAATCTGTGTGGTGTTGTTGACATGCTAGAGGGAAGGGATGCCATCCAGAGGTACCTGGGCAGGCTGGAGAGGTGGGCCCATGACAACCTCATGAAGTTCAACAAGGCCAAGTGTAAGGTCCTGCACCTGGCTTGGGGCAGTCCCAAGCACAAATACATGTTGGGCACAGAATGGCTGGAGAGCAGCTCTGAGGAGAAAGATTTGGGGATGTCGGTTGATGAAAAGCACAACATGAGATGACAATGTGCGCTTGCAGCCCAGAAGGCCAACCACATCCTTGGCTGCATCAAGAGAAGCATGACCAGCAGGGTGAGGGAGGTGATTCTGCCCCTCTGCTCTGCTCTCATGAGACCCCACCTGGAGTGCTGCGTCCAGTTCTGGGGCCCCCAACACAAGAAGGACATCGAGCTGTTGGAGGGGGTCCAGAGGAGGGCCACGAAGATGACCAGAGGGCTGGAGCACCTCCCCTATGAAGGCAGGCTGAGAGAGATGGGGTTGTTCTGTCTGGAGAAGAGAAGGCTCCAGGGGGATCTTATAGCAGCCTTTTAGCACCTCCAGGTGCTAAAAGCCCCCTTTCAGGGGCCTACAGGAGAACTGGGCAAGGACTTTTTACAAGGGTGTGTAGTGACAGGACAAGGGGTAATGGCCATAAACTGGAAGAGGGGAGATTTAGGCTAGATTTTGGGAAAAAATTCTTTCCTGTGGTGGTGGTGAGACACTGGAACATGTTGCCCAGCGAGTTTGTGGATGCCCCATCCCTGAAAGTGTTCAAGGCCAGGCTGGATGGGGCTCTGAGTAACCTGGTCTAGTGGGAGGTGTCCCTGCCCATGACAGGGGATTGGAACAAGACTATCTTTAAGGTTCCTTCCAACCCAAACCATTCTATAGTTCTATGATTCTATGAAAATATTATTAAGGTTCAAATTTTAAAATCAACAGACCATATCTAATCTGATCTATCCTGACAGTAAAAGGGCAGAGAGAAGGATGATTTCAGGATTTGAGGGCATATTTATACCTTAGAAATCACAGCTGCATGCCTTTGGGTTGGAAATTTTGTTTATAGAAGGGTGGATTAACAGGGATTAGCTGTGAGCACAGTTAAGTGTGGAGACTGTTGAGAGAAAAACTGAGACTAGAATTCACCCGTGCCTGCTCTCTTACTCTGATGCAACTGAAGGTTAAAGCGCTTGATTTGAATCGCCACTTATATACCAGACCCAGAGAAGTACTGAAGTGCTTTAAATGAAGACAAGCATTTAGAGAATACTCAAAGTCAATTGCACTGTCTCGACTGACAGGCAGTAATTTACTAAAACAGCCTTAATCTCAAAACTGGTCATAATCTAATGTTTCTCCTGGTTTGCTGCCTTTAAATCAGATTTAGACAGATGAGAAGGGCATTGAAGGCTGACTGAACGTTATTTCGGTATGGTTTCAATTTCTGTAGATACTACAATACAAATCAAAGACACAGTGAGAAGGCAATGCCTGTGATAGGAATGGGAGTTTGCTACTCAGCAGCCTTTCTACTGAATTGTATATACTGGAAAATATTTAGGGATCATCTGACTTACAATAAGAAATTGAATTAAAAGGAGTTTGTGAAATATCTGAATGGAAATCCGAGTGGGTGAGAATAGAGTAAGAGCATAGACATTGTTAGAAGAGGAATGATTTGGAGGCTGGGTTTCAGCTGTGGGATTTCTCCTTAATGTATGAGTCTCTCCATGTTCTACTGCTTCAAAGTGATCATATAGGAAGATGAAGCAGGCACATTGAAGATAAATGTTTTTCGATCACTGGATCACAGAGATCATGCAAGTGTCCTTCTGAAGTGAAGACAAAGTAGCAGAGTGGACGCAGACTCAGCATGCTGTGCGTTTTGCTATCCAGCTCACCTGTTTATATATCTGTGAAAATACTATAATCATGCACTAAGCCAGGGAAGCTGCTTTACCAGGGGTTTGGACTACATGATCTCCAGAGGTCCCTTTCAACTCCCATGATTCTGGGATTCTGTGGTTCTGTAATTATCCATCCACAGCTTGATGATATTCCCTGTATCCTTCAGTGCATCAGGAAAACACACATCTGTTTTCTTGAACTATTTTTTTTCACACCTCATTTCAGAAGTTGCCAGTTTTTATGTATTCTCAAGGGCATCCCCATTACAGCTGCGGTTTTGTCTGCAATATAATGAAACAGAAAATATCCTTAGGATTCAAATGATCCTTATAAGGCAATTTTTACTCACATTTTAATTAATATCAAGCTTTATTTACTGTATTTGTTTTTGCTAAAGAATCAAAAAATGACTGTCATATAGCTATATATGTTATACAGCTATAAAATAAATTCAGCATTTTTTAAAGGATCAGGAGTATGAAAAGTGCCTATGGCATGGAGGTACTGTTTTCCCTCTGAAATCTACTCCAAGAGTTATCAAATCTCAGCGGAACAGTTTTAGTATTTTAACACACCTTAGAACTCTAGAAGGTCTTAATACTTTAGGGTGTTAATGCAGTGGGGGCAAGCCTATGTAATGCAATATGTAAAAAATACAAACAAAGTTTTACCTCTTATGAATATTAAAGCTCCATCCTCAGAAGAAAAGGGTGTTTTCCCTAATCAAAATTCAACCAATCAACTACACCAAGCCTAATTTAATTTACCGAATTTAGTGGAAATATCTTTGCTTCAGTTCTACATTTGGGATGTCATTGCTGTTGCAGGTGTGCATGTGCTGTCTGTCTGTGTGTCATGGAATATCTTTGTGCAAGGTACCCATCTGCTTGCAAGTAAAACTGGGAGTGAGACTGGGAATAGTTTCATAGTTTGTTGGGTAGAGGTGCACAGGCATTAAGGGATTATATTGGATTCCTGTAGTTGCACCAGTTTATATTGAAGCATTCATACAAAAAGAGGCCTTTATTCGCCTTGAGCATGTGCCATGCTGTGATCACTTTACTTATCTTAATTCCATGAATTGCCTTTAAATCTCTGTGGAAATCTAGGCTGTAGAACTGATAGTCTCGTCTCTTTAAGTCAGCTCTCTCAAAATTTTCAAATCTGTCAGCCTTGCTAGCTGAAGCATATTGCTAGGCTTCTGTTAGTTTGTGGTTTTCCATTCTTGGAGTTTGGCGTCTGCATTTCAGGACTTCATATATATGAGAAATTGATTTTGTGGTGATTGTAGCTTATGCACTTTTAAAATATTTTTTGGGCTATAACAGGTACCTCTGTGGATGTAGCATTCTAGTCATGGAACAGTGATGGAAAAGGAGGGGTCTATTTTCCTTTAATTCTGATAATGTTTGTTGTACACTGTTGGACCCTTACACAAAAAGAAGTCTTCTTGGTATTTGCCTCACCAAACACAGAAATACCACAGTGGGGATGGCTTTTATTACTTCATTTAAACTGCTTTACACATCAACCCTAATGTCATTCTCAGTGCTTAAAACCAGTTCATATTCTTTTTATATTTAATAGGCAGTCATACACATCTTCTAGTCACTTGTATTCAGTGTGTTCAAAGATTAAATGTTCTAATTAACAGGGCTGTAATGGGAAATCCTTTTGTATGCGAAGTACTGTATTTAGTTCACTGGAGTGCTCATAAACATTAAGAAGAGGGACAAAAATAAATATTACAGTGAATATTTCAGGTTTTTTTCTTTGTTTTGTTTGATTTTTTTTTATTATTTTATTTTTAAAGCTTTACTTATGAAAAATGTGCGATTTGTGGAACTTAGCAATGTATATAAATACCTGAAGGGAGAGTGCAGAGAAGACAGAACCAGGCAACCAGGTTCTTTTCAGTGCTGCCCAGTGCCAAGAGGCAATGGTAACAAACTGGCACACAGGAGGTTCGCTCTGAACAGCAGGAAGCTCTTCCAGGCTGTGCAGGTGATGGAGCACTGGTACAGGTTGCCCAGATAGGGCTGAGGGATCTCCTCCTTGCAGATATTCGGAAGCCACCTGGATCTGGTCCTGGGCACCCTGCTCTGGGTGTCCCTGCTTGAAGAACATGGAGGTGTCTTCCAACCTCAAACATTCTGTAATCCTGTGATTCTGAGAATCAAATAAAACGTGGGTGGAAGGGATCAGAAGGGCATTAAAATGCAAAAGTACAACTGAAAAAAAACACCTCTCTACTATCCCTCCTACTCAAGATATTTCATGGTTTAGAGTTTATTTGACACTTGTGTTTCTTTAGTGTTCTAATGACATTTATGGTTGGCCATCCAACAGAAGAATTTTATTTCCATTATACATATCTTTGCCACTTTTTAAAATCAGGTAAAAGGATTAGATTTCTCATCTAGAGGTCTTCTCCCCTCCAAAAACCTGTTCCCCACTTACATGCTAAGTATTTCCTGCATTCCTATGTGTTAAGGATTTTAATATACGTTCTTGTAAAATAAACTCACTTAACAAAGAATAAAATGCCAGCTTAAAAAGCTCATTCTTTTTTCTCTCTGTTCCTTCACATTATTGTGTTGTTATTTCTTAATTTTTTAACTTATATTCAACCATCAGAACCACTTATTTGGTGTGGATACAAGAACAGCTGGTTTGAAGGGTTTAGGGAATATGTAGAAAACAACGACAATGAAATTATGGTCTAAGAGATGACCTGATCCTAATCTATACTAGGAGAAATTTTCTGATTCTCTTTTAGTGACCTACTTTATGCGGAGAGAAGTCTAATAAAACCTGATAGTTAGAAGTTAAAGCCAAATAAATTTAAATGGGGATAAATCTGCATTTTAAAGAGTAAATTTGATTAGGAAGCACATCAGCTTAAGACAAATACCTGTGACATTTACTGTTATCATGTGAAGTATGTGTCTGAGCTCCAACAAGAATCAATGGAGATCGTGGGCTTGACTCAGATGTCTTCATGGAGAAGTCCAGAGCCATTTGGTATACTCTTACCTGGCTTATAGCTGTCAGTACAGAAGGTTGATGGATATTCCATAGACCCTGTGTCAGCCAGGCAGACTTACTGAGAAGTTCTGGGTAACCTGGGCTTCTCAAAGGACAGTGCAGCCTTTCCAGCAAATGAAAGCATACACAAAAAGGAAGCATTCAAATCAAATCACAAATGCAAGCAAAGGATAACTTAGCCTTGAGAGTGATTCAGCTCATCAAATACAAGTGTTTGCTTTAAGAAACAAATCATACTCAAGGTGTTTACTGTCAATGATGACTAGTTCTCTCATGGCTATGCTGCTCACTTCATGTCTGACGTGCACCAGCAGAGACCTAAAATTAAGTGCCTTAATAGCCTTGACCACCACCTTAACTGTCTGAAAAGATTTCTAAATAGTCCAGTAGACCATCTATTGTACAACTGCTTAAAAAAGAAAACAAAGCAAAAACAGGGGGATGTTACTTGTGTAGAAAAAGTTTAATGAAAGTAGTTGTTACAGAAAAAAAAAAAAAAAAAAAAAGAAAAGGACAACATCTAATGGCATAGGTTATTCAGGGTTCAGATTAAATTGCACCATTGATTTTTTCTGGCCTGAAAACATTGTAAACTATGAATTGCACAAATTGCATTATTAGATATTAAAGAATGGAAATCTATGAAATACGGTTTGATACATAGCAATTAGGAAAACTATAAATGTTATTTAATGATAAAATAACTTTAAAAGTTTAAATTTAAGACAATAGAGAACTTTAAAGGAGAAAATACTTTCTATTTTGCAAAAAGTATTCTCTTTCACTTAATTCTGATTGCACAAATACATATTTTGGCAGTTTTTAAAGTTGCTAATGTCTCTTTCACATGCAATATAGAAATTTTTCCTCCTGAGGCTTTGTAGCTTTGTATGTGGATAGCTCTATAAATACACACACGTATGTAGGTACAGTTTCCTGTTTCACACAAGCTTATTTATTATTATTATTATTTCCCTCTCCAAAACTCCAGTGCTGTACACATATTGACAACTTACTGGAAAGTGGAAATTTCTAATCAGCTTCCACACATGTTCTCTATCAGTGGAGAACTGGCAGGTCCTTTACAGGTAAAATATGAAGAATATTGCATATGGAAAAGACATTTCAAACCTCCAGAAAGCTGCCAAATTAAAACAGATTTTCTTGAGATTACATGAAGCCATGGCTGCAAGCCATGCTTCACTGTCCGTATTTAAGTCTCCACCTTCTGCTAAGCCATCAGAAGTATTTCAGAAGGTCTGCAGAAATCCTGCAATAACAAAACATGGTTTCTGCATCCCCAAAAGAAACACAACTGCTTACATTCAGATTTTTGAAAGCCATTTGACAGCTGTCTGAGAACAGATTATTTCATTTTTAAAGGCTAAATTTATAAGCTTTTAGTAATGAGCTTTAAGAATGGAAATGTAAGTGTGACATTAACTTCAGGCATCAATGTAGACCATACATAAAAGTTAAAGACCAGATGGTGGCCCATCTAATAGGCCAGCTTTACAGGGACCATAAATGTACAATGTTTTATAAGCATAAGACACTTGATTCTGCAAAATCAGGACCTATAATTTTTTTTTTTTTTTTATTTGAGGGAAATATAACTCAGAATTTTTGCAAATTACATGTGTTTCCACTCTATTGTCCAGGGTGAGATGTAACTAACAACAAAGAACACAGTCCCAATCTGCTACCTCTAAGACCCAGGCAGGAGCCCTGGAAAATATCACCTAGAGGAACTGAAATGATATTTACCATTATGATCACAACACAGTAAGTTGTACTCCAAAAACATTGTGGCATAACAACTGAACAATTCTGTGGCCCCTGCAGCAGAGTAAGCGCTTTCAGAGGGATTTACAGTGGAACAAGGAAATGTATGCAGAGACTTCTAAACTGAGCTTCTTCCAAGCAATAGGTGTTTCGGAAGACAAAGGACAATGTGGCCCCTTTAAATGTGCTGGTCACAGTTGTTTTCCCAGACTTTCAATCTGAATGAATGCCAAAAAGCAGGGTGAGGATGACAGTTTAGAGCACTGGAAGTGAAGATGGAGAAATGACAACATGATAGCTCAGCTAAGGGAGCTAAGTGCTGGTGCTCTACGGAAATGATAAATTAGGGAATAATCATTGCATTCTGCATGGATACTTGCAGGCAAGATGGCCTGTACCCTGTGAGAAAGGCTGTTGTGGTGGTTCAGATGGAAAAGCAAAACTTTGTCAAGAGTTAGACAAATCACACTGACAATAGCAATATCCCCAATAGTGTTGGAGGTGGAAGAGCTTTGTTTTCTCTTGTTTCATTATTTTCTAACTTTTACATTAAACCTAGTCATCAATATTAATGTTTCATTAGATCCTTGTATTATATTTGAGAATATGCACATTCAATATTTAGTGACTGATTAGAAAAACGTACACGAACTCAAATATTTGGACTTGGATACTTAGACATCTAAGCCTATGAAGGAAGACTGAGATTTTCCTCTCAAAATAAGTGTTTGACCTTGACACAACCTCTAGACAGCCTCTTTCTTTTTGAGATCAAAGGGAGTTCAGGGGTGGCTGGCTGATAGATATTTGTTTTGTGAACACCATGTTCAGGTGAGATGCAGTAATTGCAAAGTGCTCTTACTAGGTTTCTTTTAGGTGCTTGTGCTGTGTGTCTTAGAGTTTTAATCTTGATTCAGGAGGATTCCTTGCTCTCTCTCTCTTTTTTTTTTTTTTTTTTAATCTCCCCTTAAAAGTCAATACTGCTCTCAGATGAGAGATCTTATTTTCCAAGCTTTGTTCTGGAAACAAAAAAGTTTTGCTGTTAACTTACCTGTGACAAGACATGAGACAAAAACTCAAACGAGCTCTGCTCAACTGAAAGGGCTTTGAGGAAGGCTAGGCCTGTAACTGTCTATCTGCACCTGCTTTTATCTGCGCTGATCATTAGTGGTTCAAAATCATTACTGTGTTGTGTATGCCAGTCTCCTTACAAGGAAGGAAAAATTACTTATTCTGTCCTACTGAGGGGAAACTGGAAATAGGAGACATGGTCTCTAAGTGACGAACACTTCAAGCTCACATAAGTTGTCACTGTGCCCCAAGGTGGTGTTGCCTTGCGCTTTCTGTCCCCGGCTGTGCACTCCTGCTCTTTGCTGTGTGCTAGAGCTGAAACTGAGCGTGAGTCAGCTGGCTCTACTGATCTATGGAAAACTAGCCTACCCCTCACATCAATAACAACAAAAATCATTTTCCACAAATCTTTGTTTATCCAGGGTTTTTTTTTGTTTGTTTTTGTTTTTGTTTTAATTTCATACAGTCCTGGAGAAATAACACACAGTTGAGGGTGTGCAGTGAGGAAAAAAGAGAGGAGACTACATCTGTCTCTCTTGGCAACAGCCCGAAGTTGCACTAGATTAGGTACAGTGTGAAATGCCTGTGGTAATCTTACACCAGCAGGCAACTCAGCACCACCACACTGCTCTCTCACATCTCCTCTTCAAAAGGACAGGGAGAGAAAATATGACGAATAAAGCTCACGGCTAGAGATAAGGACAGGGACAAAACTCATCAATTACCATCATCAGGAAAATTGACTCAGCATAGAGAGATTAATGTAATTTATTGCCTATTGCTAACAGACTAGAGGAGTGAGAAACAAGAGCAAACTACAAACACTTTCCCCACACCCACTCTCTCCTACCTCCTTCTTCTGAAAACCACAGGGGAATGGGGAATGGGGAATGGGGGCTGCAGTCAGCCCCTAACGTTTTGTCTCTGCAGCTCCTCCATGGCCACTCTGCCCCTGCTCCACGTGGGGTCCCTCCCACGGGTGCTGTCCTTCCCCAGCTGATCCCATGTGGGCTTCCCACAGTCTGCAGCTCCCCAAGCCCTGCTCTGTGCCTGGAGCTCCTCCTGCCCTCCTGCTGCACTGACCGTGGGGGCTGCAGGGCTGCTTCTCTCCCATCTCTCACTCCTTTCTCCCATCTGCTGTTGTGCAGCAGTGTTTCCCTATCCCTGAACTCCCAGAGGTGCACCCAGCATCGCTCATGGCCCAGCTCTGGCCAGCTGCGGGTCCCTTTAGGAGCAGCTGGAGCTGGCTCTGATCTGACATGGGGCAGTGCTGGACGCTACTCACAAAGGCCCCCCTGCAGCCACAGGATACCAAAACCTTGACATGTAAGGCCAATACAATGCCACATATAACCTCTTGTTGAATCAAAACTCAGTTTCCTCGGGTCTCATATTCTCACTATTAGATTATTCCTGTGATTTATTTTCATGGAAATTTTGGCTGGAGACGAAGGGTGTTTCAGTGGTGGATGTACTTTCTGGAGACAAGGCAACAGTGCTTAATTTCCCTGCACCACCATGAGCTTTCCCTTAGTTCACCCGTCTCTCCATACTCCTGTTCCTATGGCATGATGCTTTACTGCCTCATGGAGCTGCCATAAAACAAGTACAGTAAGGACTGTTTGGTGTTCAGACATTTTCGAGTATGGGACTTCACAGGTTTTGAATGTTCACATTTAACTTTCAATGTGGCTTATTTGGCAGTGTCAAGGATGACATTCAAATTTAAGTGCCTCTCTCACAATTTTCTGGCCCAAAACCTTATCCTGTCTCCTGGTTATTGTAATACATTCCCTGGCACTCAGTCAAACAAACAAAAGGAAAACAAAGAGAATAGTTAATGAACAATGCCAGTAATCATTGGAGACGATGCATTTTTAATAGGTAGGTAAGGAAAGAAATGGTAACTAATGCTTAAAGTAAAACTGTAGCCATTATAACTTTATAATCTTTTTCTGTGGAGAAGCAACAGCTAAACCCCAGGTTACTTTTTCTTCCCACATTACTTTCAGCTGGACCCGGAGGCTATTAAGCCTTTCTGGATAATGAGGAAAGTTCAGCAGTTGGTAAGGTGCCAGCTACCTGCTCTCCCTTGCATACTATTTCCCTCCTTTTAGGCTCTCCTTTTTGCTGTAGATTATGTCTTGTACCATTCCTTGCCTTGCTGTGTTAGCTGCTCTGGTTCATCCTATGTGTGATGCAATAAATTTTAACAAGGGCAACTCTGGGCAGGCAATCAGCCCATTTTGCATACAATGAGGCACAAAAATAATTGACTTTCTGTGAGTAACCAATTGACAGCACTGGCAACTTTTCATGATTCTCATTCGTACATTTTTACCATCAGTTTGTCCTTTCTGCTTTGAAGTAATTTATGGTACTACATAATAAATGTTTGCTAAACAAAATCTAGCTCATCATCTGAGTCATATATTGTCTAGCTTGTAGATAATAATTATCAAAAATGACAAAGAAGCAGATGGGAAAAATGCAGGTACAGTAGGTATTTATTTGTGTAAGTTTCAGTAGATAATAAAATTAAATAATTATGAATATGTAATTTTGCAAATCATTAATATATTTACATAATCCCTTTTTCTCACAGTGATTATAGGATTTGTGTGGCAAGACTTACTTTGAAGCAGAATATTATTTATCTCCCCATTTGGTATTCCATTTTTCAGCCTAGATGGGTTTTATTTCTGATTTCCACTTGCATATACAATCACTTCTTTTTCTAAGCAGCACTGTTCAAAGCTGAGAGACACTCTGGGGATTTAGCCTTACTGTATGTTCTGGAGTTTTAAGCTTTATGCAAAATTATTTGCTATCTGTGCTGAATATCCCTGCACACCCCTGAAATAAATTGGCGGTTTCTAAGAGTTTCTGCAGTCTGGAGGATCTGACAGAGTAAAGAAAAACTGTATAAATGGTTATGTTTTGTTCTCCTTCACCCTTCTGTTTATAGTGTCAACACATTGTCTTTGAGCTCTTGAAGAGATCTGGGCAAGTAATTTTTAATGATTCACTCCATAAATTTGGCCTAATGTTTGTCTTTGCACGAAGGCTGCAAAGCTCAGGACTCTTAAATAAAGGGTTTAAATACTCTGTAAAAGGGTGCCTCCTGCCTTCAGTAAAACAAGCTTGGAATTAAGCATGTGCTTAAAGTACCAACCCTTTTCTGCATCAAATTACCTGTTCCTCTCCATACTATGCAGGAGCTTTTTATAGTGACCCTTACAAAAGGTGGTGGAACAGCGTAGTAATGGGCTCACTGTTTTTTGGTTTTGTGTAGATTTCAGGAATGTTGTGGCTAGTATTGCATATTTCAAAGCAAGCATCAAGAAAGCAGTTTAAAGGTATCTGCCCCCTGGGAAAGTTTTTTTGGCTTTCTGCTAGCTTGTGCATTTGAGGCATAAAAAATTGTCTCTTTTCAGAACTGTAGTCTTTAGTATTATAACCAGAAGTACCTCTGTGTCTGGTGAGTCCTTCTGTGATTGCCAGCCACCATGTCATTATGCAGCAGGGAGCTCTACAGTTACACCCCTGTGCCCTTGCAGTGATAACACAACTGCTGCCCTGCAGTATGGCATTATGGGCCTTTTGTGTGAGCCACAGCTCCTTAAATGCTTCCTCCCAGAACTGTTATGTACATATAAGAAACTTACTTTTACTTACAACAAAGAGTTTATTGGTGTTTCTTGTAGCACAATTTTCTATGTGTGTGTATATAACTGTTTCTATAACTGTGTTGGAAGGGGAACTAGTCATGGGTCCCTCTCTTGGTCTTGGTCTTTTCCTGCCAGAGTTACACTAATGACTTTCAGGCAGATGGAAATCAACAATCTCTTGCCAATAGATTTCACCTGAATTCAGATTCTGTTCTCTTTTACATAATCCTGTTCATGTAATGGGAATAATTCCGGTTTACCACCTGGTAACTTTAATCAGAATCTATCCTTTAGTATTTCATAAATCTCCATTTCATGAAGCTATTTCAACAATTATAATAAGTGTTGAAGAAGTCCTGGACTGGGATTTTTTTTCTTTTCTATCTGGGGCTTTATTTGCCTTGTTATTATTTCCCCGATAAAATCAATGCTAAGATTCCAAGGGCGTAATTCTCCTTATATGTTTAGTAGCCTTAAAACCAGATGCAAGGAACTATAGATGTCACAGGTAAAGAACTCAGCTTAAAATATTGATAGTTTTAACTGTTTTTCAACCAATATGTAGGACGAATCTCAGTCTGAAGTCTCCTCCATCAGCCATGCTCCTGCTGTTACACTCCTTTCTATTATGATTAATAACGTCTGAAATCTGAAACCAAGTCAGCTGCACTATAATAAACTTGGTATCAATTTTACAGGTCACAAATAACCATGTAATACAATAACCCTCTATATGTTCCAGAACATTGTGGGACCACATGCTTGTGGTGGGGAGCAATGACTGCCTAATTTCATGAGGAATGAAGACCATATTCAGGGAAAATAATCTGAAAGCTGAAAGTATTTTATACAGGAGAGCAGAAGGCAGAGGCAGAAAAGGAAAGCATGTTTGCAAGAGATAGTTACCTTTAATGGTATGAACTATCTTCAGTCTTTAAAAAGTGTCTGTGCATTTTGGAATGTGTCCAAATGATTAATAATTCATCCTGAACAGAATGAATATGAACAGTTAAAGAACATGACGTAAGACTAGAAATGATCAGCCAGAAAATCAGTGAGGCAAGATTAAAAAAAATCTGCTTTGAAGATGAGATTTGGGATCAGATATAAGGTGGTCTAGCTCAATTGAAGTCCGTACTTTAGCCAAAATTTAGAGGAGATTACTTAGTGTGAGTATCAGGATCACATATAAAAGCCTATGAAAACACTTAGAAGGAAAGGATTATGTGTTCCATATCCAGTACAATGATGTGGTTAAGTCTAATTCTCAGCTTTCTTTTTGTTTAAGAAAATATTTTTTTTTGTCACAGGTGTACAGAAAATGTGAAGAAAGTAAACCTTACAGATGGAGAAATCAGAAGGCAAGTTAGGCCCTTTTTCTCTCTTGAACTTAATCTTATGACTGCAAAGCCAAATGTATGGCTTTTTGACATCTACTTTCCAATTGTTCTGCACTGTTGGGCTAATGAGACTTTGCAGGAGAAGGTTAATCTTTTTGAAATCTTACTAGTGAATTATACCTGAAGAAGCCTAGTGACCACAGTACGCATCCATAGGAATTCACAGATCCTTTCCTTCCGCCACCTTGAATTTATGGCATCTAAATCCTATCAAGTCATATGTTTCTGACACTGGTAAAATACACAGTTATACAACACCTGAGAATAGCAGTGGGAATGCAAATCAAGGCCCTTTGTTTGCCTATGAGCAGAGTGCCTAAAGCGCCTATGAGTGCCTATGAGCAGCAACACTCCGTGAGATGGCCAAGAGAAATCACAGAGGACTTGAGTTTGTAAGGGAGCTCTGTAGGTCGCCTGGTCTAACCTCCTCCTCAAAGTGCAGTCCTATCTCCTCAAAGTGCAGTCCTATTAAATCAAGCTCACAGGGTCTTCTCCAGGGTGCATTTTGAATATCTAAGAGGATGGAGATTTCCCATAATCTGCTGAGTTACCTATCACAATGTTTGATCAACTTTATTTTGATTTTTT
>VXAV01010316.1:92229-107943 GCA_013399715.1 Alectura lathami | reverse complement strand
CTTAAGTTCACTCCTCAAGAATGTGAGATAGATAAAGCTAATTAGATCATTCCTGGAATGGCATGTCAGGATCTGGTTCCCAAATTTCACAGTCAGTTTTAATAAAATGTGAAAACACAGATAAAAGACGGATAAGAATTGTCTAATATTTGGGAAACCTGCCTTCTAAGATGTTTCAGGTGTTACATTTCCATGAGAAGTTAAAGAATTCTTCTAATAAAATACTTTAGCTACCTGCATGAATTTTGGAGACTGAAGGCTGTTTTATCAATATCAAAAGAAAATAATAGAAATCTGTAATGATGGTAAACAAAAAAAAAAATCTACACTGAAAATTACAAGCAATTTTTGTCACTGCACATGATAAATCATAGTTATACATAGACATAATCTGTTCTTCAGCACTTCAGTTCTTTAAAACAGATTTGTATTCTTTGCTGAAAATACAGTGAAACTTGGAGATGTTATATGCTAGCTATAGCAATAGCAGGACAAAACTTTACATCTTGGGATATGTCAAGACCATCTTATTTTGAGATTCTTACTGATTTTAGAATCAGCAAGTTTTAATTCTTATTTCAGAACTTCATTTTCTTATTATGAAAATCATGACCGGAACGTGATCGTTGCTCTTATTGTGTCAGTAGGGCTGCTATAAGATCCACAGGCTCCAAAAGGCATTTCATTTGCATGCTGCATTTAATACACTGTTGTCTTTGTCAGGCACTCAAAGAATTGCACTTGGACTTTGAGCTTTATTAGCCCCATTACCACATTTTCTGAGGCAGCCTTCATGCTTTGTCTCAGCAGTTCCATTCCTCTCGTCTGTGAGATATTTGTGGTGCAAACAATTTTCTTAGCTGTTGCTCTGGTTTTTACAGGGAGATGTGTCTGCAGTTGTGGTCACTGAGACTTGAGGAGTTTGGGTGGGACACACAAAAACTTTTATTTCTTCCTTTTTTGCTGGAAAAAAATACTTTTGTGCTGTTTCCCTTTCTTGGCTATTCAAAGCTCAGTGCTCCATGTGACTAGTATCCATCAGCAGGAAGAATCCAGATTCCAAACAGAAGTGGAGAAATACACATTGAAGTCCTTAAGGGAGAGAAAATGTGTTGACTCAGCAATTCTGTATGCTTTATTTCCTCCCCCATAAAATGAGATTAGACATATTTTCTGTGAAAACTTCCCATGATTTACTTACAGTTAGTGATGTCTGCTAGCATTTCTATTACTGTATACTTTGCTGGAAAATTCATGAGTACATAAAGACTATGAGAACAACCCAGAGTTTTTACTCCAGGAAGTCTATTCTGGAATAGGAATCCTAGTCACCCTTTTACTCATTTTGTTCAGCTGACTATTATGACTTCATAATAGTGAAGGCCACTATTATGTTCACTTTGTAGAGAACATAACTGTATTATTACAATATTTCAAAGCCATAGCCAGCGACCTCATATCAGTTCTTTTCATTTACAAATTAGCAGAAGTTACAAACTCAGTATAACACAAGAGCTGGGAGAGGAAGAAGTTTTATGAAATAATGAAGCAATTTAATTGATTTTGCTGTCCACCCTTGTCTGGTGCTTTGGTGTCCCACGGCACCATAAGAAATAGTCTGTGAAATTGATTTCAGATTAAGATACCTACATTTAGGACGCACTAAGGTCTCTGGTGAACTAAATGTCTATGCTTCCATTATAGCTAGGGATGAGAGGGTACCACAAACGGCCTCTGGCTGTTTCTTATAGGTGATAAGTCCCCACAGCATGGATGTATGCATGGGACATAGCTTACCTTTCACTGGCACTGTGACTTACTGAGATGATTGGAAACACACAGTGTGAAACAGATGCCAAGGAGACAAAAGTAAAACCTGAAAGATCCAGTGCAGATTCTTGCTGTATTGCCCTAAATGGTATCTTTAATAATTCACAATAGGTTTATGATCACGCAGAAATGCTCTTCTCTTATGTGCAACACAAACTGGAACCATTATCTTGTATAGAATACAGGACTTACTTTGGAGCCGCCAAAGAGGATTTCTTCCAGACTTTCTGCAAAGCATCAAGTACCTCAGAAAATTTGCTGCCAGGGCAGTGATAACTTTACCTCTGGATTTGTTAAGACAAAGGGAATATGTCATGCTGTCCACTGTTCTAATGTAATGGGCCTGTTAAATGTTGCAGACTTCTCAGAAAGAAAAAATGGGTGAAAAAAAAAAAAAGAAAAAGATGTAAAGGACCTGCTTTATAGTTCTCTGTCTACCATTTCCTATATTTTTATTATAGACATTTTAAAAGACAAGAAACAGCCTTTTACTAAAGAAAGTTTTACACACAGCTGCACACAGTTTTGTATGGAAACTCTTGTTTTGGCAAATGCATTTCGTGTTTTAGATGTTGTTATGGTTTAAAATATAATACACTGATTTTAATCTGCATGTTTAACCCTAAGTAAGTATACATATCATGTGTACCTAATGTTTTTAATGTAAAGCTATGGAATGCTGACAAAACTGGAACCTGTTGTGCTCTATGTTTTGGATATCTTAGGAAATTTTTCATTTTTTGTGTTTAGACAAATTGTAACCATAAAATGGCTCTTGAGTAAAAAAATATTTTGATAGTTTGCCACTAGTCGCCTAGGATGGTTAACCCAATGATAAGAATTGAAGTGATTTCCTTGGTGCTTCACCAAAGTTCCTGTTGCTTTTCCAGTATCAAAGTGGCCACAGAATATTTGAGAAAGGAGTAAGATTATATTTTGAAATTGCTGATGCTCAAAATGCCTGTGGATCATCAGATAGGCATTATTTTTCTGCACTGAAATTCTAATTAGAATTAGAAATTTCTAGTGATAATATCTAGTGAAAGATGAAAAATAATCAGTTAAAGAACTTCAAATATCTTCCAAATTTAAGATGAACTTTCAATTCCACTGTGGTACCAAAGTCTTAGGCCTCATTCTTATGTTTCAAAAAGCTTTTCAGATCAATGAAAAACTAATAACACACTTAAGTAGCAGGATAAGTACCTATTTAACCAATTCCTAACCTTTTCCTTCATCCTCTGAGAAAAGGAAAGATGGAAATAATGCCTAACTTCAACATCCTGTCCTTTCTTAGATTCCCCAAATAGCAGCAATGTTGATACTGTGGTGATTTTGCTTAAATATGTGGGTGGGGAAGAGAATGCAATAAAGAGGTGAAAGAATCTAAAGGATCTGTATTTTGAATTTTGATCGCGCTATGTCTCAATGTAATGACAAATCAGTCAAAAAACTGAAGTAAATACCTAAGTACCATTGTAGTGCACGCTACAGCTGGAACTGAATCCTATAGATTCTTTTCTAAACAGTATTACTTCATTCAAGAATGAAAGGCAACCAAACCTTCACAAAACTCAGGAAAATATTTATGTCGAAAGCAAGGCATATTATTGCTTTATATACTGTTTCCAATGCTGTGAGAGACTACCTCCCCCGACATCAGATCAGGACAAACACCTATTTTAAAACAGTTACAAGTTTTCAAAACCCAGTGAAAGCTGAGTTACAGAAGCTTTGAAATATATTTTTAAGTAGTTGGTTTTTAATCAGAGTTCACAATGAACACAAAAGGATTGTATAAAAAAGTATTTCATGGAATCATAGAATGACCTAGATTGAAAAGGACCTGAAAGGTCATCTAGTTCCAACCCCACTGCTGTGGGCAGGGTTGTCAACCACTAGACCAGGCTGCCCAGGACCCCATCCAGCCTGGCCTTGAATGCCTCCAGGGATGGGGCATCCACTACTTCTCTGGGCAACACGTTCCAGTGCCTCACTACCCTCTGATTGACACATTTCCTCCTAATATCTAACAAAAATCTTCCCCCTCTTAGTTTGAAATCATTCCCCCTCATCCTATCACTATCTACCATCCCTATTTTATCAACTGCACCACTCAGCTTGGTGTCATCAGCAAACTTGCTGAGCATGCACTCAATTCCATCATCTAAGTCATTGATAAAGATGTTGAAAAGCACTGGTCCCAAGACCAAACCTTGGGAGACACCACTCATGAGCAGCCTCCACTGGGACATAGAGCTGTTGACCACTGCCCTTTGGCTGCAACCAGCCAACCAATTCTTTGTCCATTTAATAGTCCTACCTTTCCAACTTAGAGATAAGGATATGGTGCGGGACCATGTCAAAGGCCTTGCACAAGTCCAGGTAAATGACATCCATTACTCTGCCTTGGTCCACTGATGCCATCACTCCATCATAGAAGGCCACCAGATTGGTCAGGCACGACCTGCCCTTGGTGAAGCCGTGCTGGCTGTCTCAGATCACCTCCTCATCCCACATGTGCCTTAACATGGCTTCTAGGAGGATCTGCTCCATGATCTTCCCAGGCATAGAGTTGAGGCTTACTGGCCGCCTGTAGTCCCGTGGGTCTTCCTTTCTCCCTTTCTTAAAAATGGGAGTATTTCCCTTTTTCCAGTCAGGGAAGACTTCACCCAACACCCAAGGTTACTTTGTAACTTTGAGAATCTGAAGGTTAATCATTGCAATTATTTTAAAAGATTATTGGGAATGGTTGGATTAACAAACGAGATATAGCTGAATTTATGTTTAAATAGCAAGTACACAGCAGAGAAATTTTAATAAAAGACTTGTAAAATGCAGGTTATAAATGATGAAGTATTACATTTTAACCATATATCTCAATACATCAGATGAATTTGGTGCTCAAAGGATGGCTTTGATTTACAGACTGGAGATCATCATGGTCTGTGGCGTAATACAATCTTCCATATTCTATAAAACTTATAAATCACAGTGTTTTATAAGTGAGGTGGAAGCTTGTGATTTTCTGCTATAGACTCTGTCTAGAATGACACATGCTCATATTGTGCTACCATGCCCATGACTAATTGCACTTTCCCTTTGTTGCACAAAACAAGGTGAGACAGGCCCACATGGAAGAAGATTTATTAGCGGGGTTCATAGGAGATGACATTCATTGACTCTAATGCTAATATTTATTGCATCTGGGGAAAGACATGATAGTGTGGAAATGGACAAGCAGGGAATGGGAAAGGGAATGGGAATGGGAACAGCAAAGTCAAAGAGGAAATCTTTTACAGGAAGTAAGAGCAGTGATAGTCCAGGATCAATGTCCTCCTCTGGGGAACACTCATTGCACGCCTACCAATATGGCACACATAGCCCTGGGTAGTATTTGTGAAGTACATAACTGTTTATGTTGTTTTTGGTGTGTTTTGTTGTTGTTCTTTTCTATATTCTAAAATATGCAAAGCAAGAAGTGATGGCTTCATGTTGCACCAGGGGAAATTCAGGTTGGATGTTAGGAAAAACTTCTCTGAAAGAGTGGTCAGGCACTTGAACAGGCTGCCCAGGGAGGTGGTGGAGTCACCGTCCCTGGAAGCGTTCAAGAAGTGTGTAGATGTGTCACTTAGGGATGTGGTTTAGTAGGCATAGTGGTGATGGGTAGATGGTTAGACTAGATTATCTTAGAGGTCTTTTCTAAACTTAATGATTCTATGATTCTATATTTCTATGATTTTCAGCCTGCCTACTGCAGACATTTGTCTAATGGACCAGTCCCTCTGGGGAGACAGATGAAGATTTGACACTAATGAAATCTGCAAACAGTGAAGGATCCTATATTTATTAACAGGAACTATCCAGGGATCTTGTTAGCCCCGAATGATTAGATGACATTAGCTGCTTTTAGACTTTAAGCATTGTTGTAGGCATTGTGGTTTGATTTTTCTGGAAAATTTGAACTACAGAACAGCTTTGATCTAAAATTGTTCTGTTTTGTCAGCAGAGATCTTAAGAAATATATAAATAAACTTATTGGAGAAATTAAGTTTGGGAATACTACCCACATTTTCTGGTTTTGGGATGCTGCCTCAATTGAAGCTATTTCTTCGCAAAGACAGACTTTTTTCTCTACAGTCCTTTATCTGTCTACATTTCTGTGTGACTTCTAAAGAGAATGAAGTATGACACTTAGACTGTATCCTTCTGGAATGTTTGTTGTTTTTTTTTTTTTTTGAGAGAGGACAGCAGGAAGAGTTGTCCACACAGGACTGTGTGAGACACTTAAGTCAGCTTTCATCTCTGTGGGAAATCCACTTCTTTGCTATTACTTCCAGGCTGTCAAATGAGAGTGAATGGCAAAAACTTGGCACTGTGTTACAGGTCTAGGTGCACAGTATTTCAGGTACACTGCAGACATCTGTTATCTTGGAGGAAAAACAACTCTCCTGTAGTCCCACTGAGCATTTCATTAGCCTTCATTATATTATTTCAGTGGAGGCTGTAGAAAATTGTCTAGCTCTCAGTCACCTATAAAAAGGAGGTTGGATGTGTAAGTACAGCTTTAGAATTTGATCTGGTGGCAAATACGTTCTTTTAATAAGCATTATTATATATTAGTCTTACCGTGTAATCTGACTGCATCTTAGAACCTGACTGAGTTCTGACATATGCAGAAATGAAAGCTGCACAGTAGGACTCAGGTGGCATTTTTAGTGCATTAAGAACAACATTTCTTGCAGTATGAACTGTTTTCAGGTTCCAGTTATTGAGATGTTCTGTGTGTTTGTTCATGAGTTCATTCCCAAATAAGCAGATATGGGGAAAAAGAGTTTTCAGCACACAGAGAGCAAGCAAAAATCTCAAAAGTGTGCATTCCTAGCAGTTTCAGATTCCCCCCAGAAGTTTGAGTCATTCATTGCATTTATTTTTGATAATATCTAAATAATTCATTTTACTTGAGCATTTGAAAATTATTTTTGCTCCATAGTAGCTTACCATTTAGAGTGAAAAAAAGTCATTTGAAACAGAAAAATAAAAATATTTTATGTGAAAATATCCAAACAGGAAATTTCGACAAAACAATAGATTTTATCAAGAGGAGAAATTCATCAAAGAAAAAAATCCAAATTCAAACCCTCTCAGCTGGTGTTTTTCAGTTTTGACAAGCAATATCTTTTAGTGGAATAGTACAAATCATTCTGCATTGTATTTTCTTATGAATGCGAAATTACAAATCAAAGCAAAGCTGCAACATTCAAGAATCTAATTACTTTCTTGAAATTCTTGATACAGATACTGCCCTTTAGGAAAAGTCCCTTTATAACTTGTTGTGAAGTAAGACTTAAATTAAAACCTGTGAATGAATTACTAAGCAGGGAAAACGGCATATTTAAGGATTATTTTACTTTGTTGGGTTCACAATAGTCTTTTGGCACATAATGCCACAAGGTGATGGACATTTGGTTGAAATACATGAGTTTTTCTATATATTCCATTGCTTGTTGTACTCTTTAGTTATGAGCTACCCTCTATCATTCTGCCCTGCAACGTCCTTTCATTAAGTGCAATTTATGGCCCCAGAGCTCAAACAGGTAATGGAGTCCTTTACAACTGGGAGATTCGGCTATCCTACATTTTTAGATAAGATCTGGAAACTAATGCATTTATGCATTTAGAGCATAATCTAGGAGTTTCTAGGGCTAAACTAATAGTAATTATCAGCTTTTACTGAGCACATAATGGCTGCCATATTCACCTTTGTATACTACATTGCACAGCATAAATGTGTGACACTCTGTAAAGTGCTTCAGGATAAACTGAACACCACCAATATCATGTGAAATAAACCCTCTTCCTTGCAGCTGTACCTGACCACAAAACCCACTTAAGCTGACTTTAACCATGGGAATGAAATCTGAGAAAATTCTTACCTCATCCTGTCACGCTGAGATGGTTGGATTTAATGTTTAAGATCTCAGATGAACATTTCTTAGCCATAGAATTACATGTCTTGAAGTGTCCTGCTCAGAAATAGAAAGGGCAGGAATAAAGCTGGAGGAGCTTAAATCTGTGATGCCAATAAATGTAAATGGAGCAGACATTATAGCTAGTAGAATCCTCCAGGTGCTATTGTTCCTGGCACTAGTATGCATAGAACTCTTAAATGACCTGATATGCAGCACCAGAATGACAAAAAGTGAAGGTTGTTACAGCCTTGGTTTATTATTTGCTTCAATGAACCTTTGAAAGAGCCTAGGACTCATTTCCCAAAAACTCACAGAAGACATCTGTGCACTTCATCAGAAGATACAAGAATTGGCACTCGGTATACTCCAGCACTGGCCAAACTCTTGCATTGCAATACAATAGATTATCTCAACTTTCTCAGGCGCTCAGAGAATATCACATACAATGAACTGTTTTGCTTAAAGAAAGGAATCTAAAGACCAACCTTCTGAACATGGAGGCCATCCTGAACTGCCAGAAGTATCGGCTCAGCCCTACTCAGTATGATTTTTCAGCAACAGCAGCAGTAGCCCTTTGACAGTCTGCCTATTATAGAATTTATTGGAAATAACGCAGTGATTAACAGAGGCAGTTCAGAATAATCTAGAAGAAGGACAGAGAATTCCATGTTAGTTTAGCAGATATCCCCTCAATTCAATAAAATTGTACTTATTAATAAAATTCTTCTACAATTGGCTTAAGTAGTTCAGCAGACTACTGCTGCTACTTCAGCTACTTCAAAGAAAACTTAGAGAAAAGTTATATACCTGAGGGAACAGACAGTTTTTATTCACATTCTATCCTGAATTTCTTCATTGTCACAGTAGCCAATAAAAGGACTATACATCAATCAAAGAGAATGGGGAGGCTAAATAATTAAACCTCTTTGGGAGGAAAAATTACTCATCAGCAAATTTACTATTTCACATTAAAAATTAGCATATTTGAAGTCACACTGAAATGTGGCTGTATTCCAGTAATTGATCTTACTGACAAATTTCGCCAGAAAATAGGCAGCAATTCATAACCATTATAAAGGATGGCCAATGCTTGTTAAGTTCTTCATGTGAATAAGCTGAAGTATATGTGATTCTGCCCTGCAGTCCAGGGAGGCTGGTGTCTGTAACTGCTGCATTTTCACATGCCTGAAAGAATGAACGATAATTCTGTTTTTGACACAGGGATTTTTCAAAGCTGAATTTTGGATGCATAGTACTTTGCTCTGTATTGCACCAAATACTAAGACTTATTTACTCTTAAAGAACACTTGTCTAATACTTGTCTTAGCATTCTGCCCTCTTTGAAGTGCTCTGGGTGGCCCAGTGGTGTCCAAAAAGCCTCTTATGCCAGAATGCATTAGTTCAAGCACCTGTTTTGGATTCTGCCAGGGGGTATAACCCTTCAATCTGTAATGCAGCAGTACTTCAGGCATCCGCTTGAGACTGACTGTGGGTCTTTTACAAAGGAATACTGATAGGAATGACTACCCAGAAGAGAGTATTCATAAACATACATTAAATGCTGTCCTGAGATGCGCTGTCTGGGCAAAATTTTGCTACCCATCTTCCTGTTCACCTACTTCTGATTCTGTTGTATACTGTAAAGCTCATGAAACTCCACTGTGGCAGAGTGAATAGGTGAACAACGGTTTTTAAACTAAATAAAATGTAGGAGGATGTCTGGAAGAGAGATTAAAAATACTCTAAAGCACAGAGCTCATGCATGATGCATGGTGAGGTTAACATAGTAATGACATATGTTTTCAGCAACACCACAAGGGTGAAATCTTTTAGTCAAAGGTAAGGAGCTTTGTTTCAAGGGTTCTTATGTGGCCTTCTTTGTGTGATTAATTCATCAGCATTTAGGTTCATCATTTTTTTGAAACAAATAATTAAAATAAAAGGTGTCCTATATTATGCCATTGGGATTGGAACCTGCTCTTGCCAAGTAATGATCAAATCCCTCCTGGGAGAGTTAATGCCCCATGCTGAGGCACGAGCATTTGTGTTCACTGCCCATGTGTGGTGGTTTAACCCACAACAGCTCCCAACAGCCGCTCGCTCACCACCCCCAGGCTGCAGAGGCCCGGGGCTGCCAGCGTACTGCCAGCAGCCGGGATCAAAGGGATGGAAGAGGGAAGTGAGAAAAGGGCAAAAAGGTAGAACTCAAGAGTTAAGATAAAAACTATTTTACTAAAATAGCTAAGGAACAGAAGAAAATAAAAATGCAAAGACGATATAAGGGCAATAATACTGCTAATTGGAAAAAACAGTGACTTACGAGAAAGGCGATTTCTCACCCACATGCAAGCCCAACCCAGAAGGGGAAAAACAGCCATGAAAGCCGTGGCTTCCCCCCTCACCAGAAAGCAGGGGGAGGGCCATGACGTGATGTATATGGTATGGAATACCTCATGGGTCAATTTAAGTTAGAGGTCCTAACTCTGCTTCCCCCCACCCCACAACTTCCTGATCCCTTCTCTTCCACATTCACAGATTTGACTGTGCTAGAAACCATGACAATATGGCTTGTGGAGACAGGGAAGTGAGGCAAACTCTCACCAGATGCACCATCTTCCCCTATGGATGGCTAGGAGTGCTGCCATGACTTTCCAACTCTAAGCAGAGTCTCCACATAATTATTTATTAGTCTTTGACCAACTGTTTAAACATGGGTAATTACAATAGCTAGACAATTACTTGTATGAAATTATCCATTTTTGACTTCTGAAGTAATCCCAGTTCTTCACACACTGTTTCTTCTATTTACACTTGTACTATACTGTGTGATATCCTCAAACAAAAGGTCATCGCCTTTGGAGGCACAGCTAATGTTAAGCACACTGTCTGAGGCTTCAGAGAAATGCAGTGTTTTGTTGTTCTCCCCTCTGTATCGTTCTCTTCTCAAACGTGCTTTTGCAAAAGAGAGCACGGTCTGAAAGCTTTTACAGTGATTGTGGAGTTTCAGTCCTCAGGCTTTGTTCAGTGCTCAGAGACTGTTCCAAAATCAGATGGTGGTATCATCTGGTTACATTTAAACTGTAGAGCTAGCCTAATCATATTTCACCATGTTTAAACAGTGTCTTTTGTACTCATTAGAATTTTTGATGATATGGCCCTGCTAATGCTTCCTCATGAGAACAGGCCTGACTGAATAATGATTTTTTGTAGTTTTCACTCAACACAAAAGGGACCAAATCCAAAATTTTGAATTATTTATAAAATAAAAGACTAGATGGAATCTGGACAATTTGAGATAGTTCTAATTGTTATTAGCTTGTGTGGAATCACTAAATTAAAGATTATTATTATAATTAAAATTTTTAATGAAATAAAAAATCAGATTAATTAGAGACTCATAGAATCATTTGAGTTGGAAAAGACCTCTAAAGGCCATCTAGTCCGACTCCCCTGCAGTCGGGGACATCTACAGGGACATCTACAGCTAGATCAGGTTGCTCAGTGCCCTGCCCTGCCTGACCATGAAGGTCTCCAGGGATGGGGCATCTACCACCTCTCTGGGCAACCTGTGATAGTGCTTCACCACCCTTACTGTAAAAACATTTTCCTTATATCCAGGCTAAAGCTCCCCTCTCTCAGTTTGAAGACATTTCCCCTAGTCCTATCACAACAGACCTTGTAGCCCTCCTTTAGATATTGAATGGCCGCTCTCAGGTCTCCCTGGAGCCTTCTCTTCTCCAGGCTGAACAGCCCCAACTCTCTCAGCCTGTCCTCACAGGGAGGTGTTCCATCCCTCAGATCATTTTTGTGGCCTTCCTCTGGACGCACTCCAACACCTCCATGTCACTCCTGTCCTGAGGACTCCCCATCTGGACGCAGCACTCCAGGTGGGGTCTCACCAGCGCAGAGCAGAGGGGCAGGATCACCTCCCTTGCCCTGCTGGCCACGCTTCTTTGGATGCAGCCCAGGATGCGGTTGGCTTTCTGGGCTGTGAGGGCACACTGCTGACTCATGTCCAGCTTGTCATCCACCTGTTCCCCCAAGTCCCTTTTGGCAGGGCTCTGCTCAGTCCTTTCATCCCCCAGCTTGTATTGATAGTGCGGATTGCCATGACCCAGGTGCAAGACCTTGTATTTGGCTTTGTTGAAGCTCATGAGGTTCTCCTGGGCCCACTGCTCCAGCCTGTCTAGGTCCCTCTGGATGGCATCCCGTCCCTCAGGGGTGTTGACCGCACCACACAACTTGGTGTCATCTGCAAACTTGCTGAGGGTCCCTTGTCCACTGATGCAGTTATGCCATCATAGAAGGCCACTAGGTTGGTCAGGCCGACCTGCCCTTGGTGAAGCCATGCTGGTTGTCTCACATCACCTCCCTGTCTGCCATCTGCCTTACCATAGCTGCCAGGAGGATCTGTTTCATGATNGATTTGTTTCATGATCTTCCCGTGCACAGAGGTGAGGCTGACAGGTCGGTAGCTCCTTGGGTCATCCTTTCTACCCTTCATAAACATGGGTGTAACGTTGCCCTTCTTCCAATCACCAGGGACTTCACCTGACTGCCATGACTTTCAAATATCATAGAGAGTGGCTTGGGGACTACATCATAGAATCATAGAATGGTTTGGGTTGGAAGGGACCTTAAAGATCAGCTAGTTCCAACCCCCCTGCCTTTTGCAGGGACACCTCCCACTAGACCTGGTTGCTCAGAGCCCCATCCAGCCTGGCCTTGAACACTGCCAGGGAGGGGGCATTCACAAACTCTCTGGGCAACCTGTTCCAGTGTCTCACCACCACCACAGGAAAGAATTTCTTCCTAATATCTAGTCTAAATCTCCCCTCTTCCAGTTTGTGGCCATTCCCCCTCATCCTGTTGCTACATGCCCTTCTAAAGAGTCCCTCCCCAGCTCTCCTGTAGGCCCCCTTCCAGGTACTGAAGGCCGCTATGAGGTCCCTCCAGAGCCTTCTCTTCTCCAGGCTGAACAACTCCAACTCTCTCAGCCTGACTTCATAGGGGACGTGCTCCAGCCCTCTGATCATCTTTGTGGCCCTCCTCTGGACCCCCTCCAACAGCTCGATGTCCTTCTTTTGTTGGGAGCCCCAGAACTGGATGCAGCACTCCAGGTGGGATCCCATGAGAGCAGAGTAGAGGAGAAAAATCACCTCCCTTGCCCTGCTGGTCACATTCCCTCAGGACTCTGGGTTGCATCTCATCAGGACCTATAGACATGGATGTTCAGGTTCCTCAGGTGGTCACAAACCTGATCTTCACTTACAGTACTCCCCAGTCGCCATGTTTCAACACATCCACTTGAGGGGTTCATGAAGAGCAGTTGTTGAAGGCTGAGGCAAAAATTTGTCGAACACCTCAGCCTTCTCCTTGTCCATAGTTACCAAGCCTGTCTGAATTGCTCAGTAGAAGGGGAACAACTTTTTCGACTTTCCTTTTCTGGTTGATATGTGTGTAGACATTATACTCTCCNAAATTTGTGGTAGGATCTGCCTCTCTTTTTTTTTTTTTTTTTTTTTTGACATTTTTCTCAGATTCTGAACAATTTAGTGACACCACAGTATATTCCCAAAGATTTGTAATGTTTGACTTCATCAAATCTACAGTAAAAGCATTGTCTGCAAATTCTTCACAGCTGTACTTTCCATTAAATTGGAGTACTACTGCAAGAAGTGTGGAACTTAAGGGGGGAATCTTTTTAAAATTTTCAGGTCTAAAATAGAAGTGGAAAATCTGGAACTAAGCATTTAGTGGGCTGCAAGAGCCAAGTCATCCTATAGATTTGTTCAGTGCAAATGTCTTTTAATCATTTGTTGTTGATCAGGCTTTTTCATTAGTTTGGTTGTTAGCTTGTAAAAACGATCTGGGAATTGCTATTACTCATTGAAATGTTATTAGAAGTGAAATCAAAAACAATCTACTCTTTCTGTCCTGTTACCTTTAAACTATCCTTTCAAAACACATTCCAATATATTATGTCTTTGTCATTATTATTTATGCTTTTGCCTGACTTTTATAATAAAGGAAAAGGATTGAAAATATTTTTGAATTGACCATAGAGAAAATTTGAAAAACATTATTCTAAGTGCCCAAGCAAATACATTTTGAAGTTATCTTAGTATCAAGGAAAGATAATTCTTTAAAAATACACTTCAGCCATTTTTTCCCAGTTAAAATTCCACTTAAGTCTTTAAACCTGGCATTTCCTGTTGGCTGGGTGCCTCTGAAACCCACAAAAGGTACCAAGGCTTAGGTGGAATTTAAGCTGAATCAAAGCCTCAAGGGCAAGGCATTGGTCATAAATTAGAGTAAAATCATCATTCATACAAAGGCTTTCAGTGCTGAATGCTGTCCTTTGCAGAACTCCTTTTTCAATGACTTTTTTTTTTTTTTTTTTAATCCATTAGGTTTTCAATATGTCTCTATTTCAGTAAAGGTGGACATTTGAGTGAGTTCCAAAACTTCCATCTGATCTGTGAAATAAACCATCCTTCTATTCTGCCCAGGGGTGTATTCTGCAGTGATGTTTCATATCCTGCAAGTTCTGCAAATTCCTAAGTGAGCTGCAGGTGGTGGAAATTAGGGATCCTTAACACCGGCACTTGCAGGCTGAGTAACCTCTTTTTGCTGAAAAGTGAGTAGGCATAAAGGAGTCAGAGTTGGTATTCCTCAAGTTCTCAGAAGTCCAGTCACCTGTGCTTTGCTTTATACCATCCAACACCTTTCTGTTAGCCCACTTCTCTTGTCATCTATGTCTCCGCTAGTTTTAGGGTTGAGGAAAGTGGACTGGCATTCCCATGGAGGGGTACATAACAGGAGAATGGTCCAACCTGGCCTCGAACACCCCCAGTAATGGGTCATCCACAGCTTCTCTGGGCAGCCTGTGCCAGTGCCTCACCATCCTCCGAGTAAAAAATTTCCTCCTAATATCTAACCTAAATCTCCCCTCCTTTAGTTTAAAACCATTCCCCCTTGTCCTGTCGTTATCAGACCATGTAAAAAGGCACTCTCCCCGGAAGGTGGAATCCTGTTTGGAAGGAGAGGTGAAGGACATGCATATGTTAGAGTAGGAAAGAGAGAGAAATAGAGGCCCCCTGCCATTTTCATCAAGACTTATAGTCACTTCTTGCTTACTGTAGCCAATGTTAATGGCTGCATTTCTCAAAGCTTGGCTATATTAACTGGGCTGTCTTAAGTATCTTAATTCAGTTAATTGTATGTACATGCAATTCTGAAAGCAGGCATATATGTATTAGATGTTCTTATGCATGTAGACACATATAAATATCAAAATAACATGTAGTTTATATATTTAGACTTCTCCTTGCACCTTTTAGAAACTTCTTTGAATCTAGCCATGATCTATTAGCCTCTTTTGTCTTTTTTAATTCACTCTTCTGTTTCCTGTGTTTCATCTTGGAGAACATAAAAATAAAAATTATTTTAGAAACGGGATTATTTTTATATCTGGATAATAAATCCTTCTGTTTTTGTCCCAACCCTGAAAATACTCTAAAAGGTAAAAAATTAATATTTGTCATTTAGAAGTATTATTTTTAGAAGTCTAGTTTTTGTAAGACATTAGGTATAGAAAGTGTTTATGTTTTTGTATTTTAAACATGATTGAAACTTCCACTCACCATACCCACCACACACATAGCCTAAATAGTCAAAGCTCTTCTATATTTTCTAGAAGAGGTATGGTAAGGAAGACATATTCTTACAGGCCAAAGAATGATGAAGCTTGGTAACAGGCTTCCCAGCACTTTTTACCGGTTCAAGGTCAGCTAGGGGAGCATCTTCCTATCATCTATGATATGTCATAGAAATATACAACTATTATTGAAAAAAAAAAAAAAAAAAAAAAAAAAAAACATTTTTTTTTGTTTTCTCTTTAAAAGAAAAT
>VXAV01010316.1:64054-82320 GCA_013399715.1 Alectura lathami | reverse complement strand
TTGTACAGCTGCTATCCCGATTCTCCTGTCATCTTTGGCCTGACTTTGAATTGCTTCCTCTTTTTTCTCTCTTTTTTAGATAATCCTGCTTCTTTTTCTCACCCCCACTGAGCTGTCAAGAGTTTCAGTGCTGTGATATGGAATCATTGCCTCTGTAAGACTGAAAAAAAGCCCTGCTTGCACTGGATTCTGATCAAAGAGAATCATTTATAGGAGAGATGCAGCAGGAACCTCAGGGAAATTTTTTTAGCAGCAGGACCATGTGAAATGAGAAAGACAAAGCACCAGACTTTCAAACCCTTTTTAAACTTACAACTACATGATTAGGGCTTTTATTATATAATGTTTTTTTTTTTTTTTTTTTTTTTTTTTTTTCTTTTCTTGATGCCATGCTATTCAATGCTACATCAAAATGGGGTCTGACACATTCAATCCAGTGGAAATGGAAAAGCTTAGAAAATTTAAGTATTACAGGAATGTTTTTCGAGAAGAAGAGGAGAAGAGAGAAGAGAAGAGAGGAACTGGGAGTATTTCACAAGGAGGGAAAGTACTTGAGAGAAGAGCAGCTACTGGGTTGAGGATGTAACGAGAATGGATGAGGACTTTTCGCACCACTTCCCATTCACACTCATGTCACTCTGAAAAGACCATGTTTTTGTTGTGCCACTTCTTGTTACTATCCTTGTCAGGACTGTGAAACAAGGGAACGTTAATGCTGAGCTTGCAGAAAGCACCCTCCTGCTCTCTTCTTCTCAGCTGTTCTGTAGGCTGTTTTGCTCAGGCCTGTTGGTGTCCCCACTTCCCTACAGGCTGGTGAGGCTGATTGCCATTAGTGGGACCAGCCAGCCACTAAAATAAGGGAATAGAGACAAAGGGTGCAAAAATTGAGTCATGATTCGTTTTTTCAAACTTTTGACTCAGTTCTGTTGGAATTCACTTTCTAATGTATCTGTCTTACATCGACTGTATGTGCTCTGAATCTCTTCATCAGCCAGGGATAAATAATAAGGAAAATAGAAAAACTCTGGGCAACTTCCAATTTTTACAGTCATTCTGATGTTTTGGGGGATGCTTTAGTACCCAAAAATCAAATGCAATAGTGTACTAGAAGAGACTCAAAGCTTTTTTCCCTTGTATTTTTCCTATTCAGGATGATGGTACAATGGGAGACATTAGTACTTGCTAATTTTTTAACTGATTCTAATGAAATGGGCATAGGGACATCAGAACTGAGACCAAATTCATTGTTGCAAATGATTACTTCATAATTTAACTTTCATTTACAAACTTAAACCCAGCCTAAAAGCAGCTGCACATTGTCTGACAAGCCCAAAGATCCGGACTCCTGCAGACTTGAAACCCAACATCCACCCACCTTTTCCATTAAAGAAAACAATGTCTTCCACTTTCAGAAAAAAAATTTTTACTGTAAAGCCTTTTTTGTTGGCTCATGGGCTGCTGTCTACCTCAGAGCTGAATTGCCCCATAATTGGGTGGCAAGCTTGGTAAGGCAGCTTTATCTGACTTTTCGCTAAGACTGACATGGAGGAAAGGACTCAGTTTCCTCCATGTCTGAGTTTCTGGAAAAGTTCAGAGCTTAACTCACTTGAACTATAACACATACAACAACAACAACAAAAAAAGTGGTGGCAGGCATTTTCCTCCAGTGTTTACTGTGTTTACATACCTCAGGTAAACAGATGAGCCCACCACTCAGGGGACTCACACGAATATCCAGGACAGCAGGCCACAGGGAAATTATATCCGCTAAAACTGAGCAAGTGCACAGCCAGAAAGGCAAGAAGCAGTAGCCTACTTGCTATGTATGCAGAGTGGTGGAGTTTGCTATTTTTATGTATTTTTCAGCAGAACAATCATCTAAAACTTATAAATGACTCAAGGAAAAATAAAAGGACAGCACAAGGATCTTGTTGCTTGTACTCCAGATCACAAAACACCAGGCTTTGATTCACAGCCTCCCAGTGGTGTCTGAGCTCATACAGAAGATACCACTGCAACCACATCCTGGTGTTTCTCATCTGTTTTCCATGTTCAAACACTCATCATCTTGGCTGTTGTGAATCTCAGGCTTGGAGGAAAATCTCCCTCCCCTTCCATGCTTATTTACTGGAGGTGGATATCTGTACGATTAGTCATTCCTGTGTTGAATATCACATCCCTCAAATCCTTTTGGTGGAGGTCTACATAACAGAGGGACGGTGTGCCTCACAGGATGTAGCACTTATCTAAGGATGTGTTTAGTTAGCACTGACCCCTTTGCTCAGTCAGCGTGACTGAGTGTGGGGGATTCTTTTTGTACTGTCACCAGTCCATTGGGAGCATGACTGAATTCAGACTCCTGATTTTCTTCTGGCCACTGAACACATAAAACACAGCAGTATCTTTCTCTATCCTGATCGATGTTAAATTCCTTTCCATCTCTATGAACCTTCCAGGCTCTCTTCCAAACTGCTGTACTATATATGTTTTTATCAGCCGCAAATAATATCCTTTGGATTCCTGATAAAAAAACAGAAGTATTCTGTAACACTGTAAAATTTCCTCTATGTCTCCTCTCATCTTAAAAGCCTGCTTTAAGGACTGCTTCTATGTTCTAAGTGTTTTAATACATCTATTTATGTACTTTCTAATGTCCAGATAGTTAATATTTTTATATAAAACACACAAAAATAAGAAACAAAAACTGCATTTTCATCATACATGAATGGCTATCAATAAACTACTTGAAATATATGTTAAAAATTTCATAAGAATAAGATGAACAAGAAACAATGATCATATTTAATAAAACTAGCATGTCTGGGCAATTCTGAATCTGATCTGCAAAGCTGGAATTTGGATTCTGTCCCTTGAGTGTGCATTCACATTCATTAACTGAACACATGCTTAGTTTTAGCTATATGTAAACACCCCTCTGTCATGAGATTTAAGTATATGCATTTTCTTTCTTTGGGAACGAATTTCTGAAGCAAGACTCAAGAAGATGACAAACTGCTACTGTGACGGGTCTCAGCTTGGCAATCAAATGTTTATTTTAGTTCAGAGCATTTTGCAAGTGGTTAGCAAATGTCTCTCTCTTTGACTGCAATCTGTATTTAATTCCTCAAAATTGTGACTAGGATCTCTTGCTGTGTATTTCATTTATTTTTCATGGCAGCAGTTTTGTGTTTAACTAAGCTGTTATGGACTCTTAGGTAAATATTTGTCTAGTGAGTTTTGTAATCATTGGATTATTGACATGGTCCTGAGATGAGATATTTACAGCCTTTCCTAAGTATCTCTGAAAGTCTTTTCATTTACAAATTCAAGTTATTTTAGGAAAGGATGGGAAGCTTATCAGAGAGTTTTTATACTTTTAGGTTTGAAGTATATTTTATATATTCTAGAAATGCTAAGAATTCCTTACCTGGACTCCTGAGACCCTGAAATGGATACTGTAATAAAATTTTCACTGATTTAATCACAGTGTCTCTGCCTTGCTGTGCCTTGGCTGGCATTCAAATTTTCCAGTGAAGAAACAGATGCATAATTTCACAAAACGTCTCACACTTTAAGCTACTTCTCAATTCAAACTGCTTTTATCATTTTATAATGTTATAAACAACTTGAATGCTAATGACTTTTGTTTTAGTTGTTCCAAATCTCACACGAAAAAAAAGGAGGAAAAGCTGTTTTGGATATCCACCTTATAGATGGAAATCTATGACAGAGTCATATTTTGTTTTGTTCTTCCATTGCATATTGCACTAGTTTGATAAAATCTTTAACATCAGGATTTGAGCATTATGAAAATATGGAACTGAGAGTAGTGAGCGCATCCATGGGTCCTAAAACAGCTAAATAACTCATTATCTCATGACCTGAGATAACACTTTTTCAAATATTGTACCATCCCATTAGATCCCAAATCTGGGTCTCCAGAGATGGAAAAGTAATGCATATATTCATCTTTTCGGATTTATTTTGTCCTCAGTGAAGTGACACTAAATGCTCTCAGAAATGAAAGCAACATGAAAAAAGTGAATTAAAAATATGCAAACTATCTTAAGTCTTAACTATGGTTAAAATATTTCTGAGGAAATGAAGATTCTACATTACATTTTTCAGATCTGTAGAAAAGTAGCAACAATTTTAGAAACTGGCAAGAAGGTTGAACAAAAGTCATTAACTTTTACACAGCTGGGATTTTTTCTCTTTCCTTGAGTCACCTCATACCTGACATAGGCTCATTCACATCAGATACCTTCTCCATGTTGTCCTGCTCTGTGGGTAGATCTGAAACAGCTGTGGGACTGAACTCATGAGGAGCAGCTCCTGCACCTGATGGACATGGTAAGGAAAGTCATGGTGGCTCTTCTGTCTCTTGCAAGTTACTTTCACAGATACAGGCAGATCATGAGGAGCTTTGCCAGCATAATACTTGAGAATGATGGATGCAGTTTCCTTCTGCTCCACAAACAGAACTGTCCATACTGTGCATTCTCTTGTGACTTCCTGTACAATAGATCTACCACCTCTTGGCATCGATACTAGTGAATGTGCTTTCTGCTTTTATCTCCAATAATTACCTTTGTTATGTAAGTGACTAAAAATCTTTTGGTGTTGCCTTCCACTGCGTCTCATGTATCTACTTTTTAAAATGTTCTCCAATTTTCCTGTTACTTTTTTTTTCTTTTCCTTTGAACACAATAGGAGGAGAATGGGCTGGCTATGTGGGAGCTACGTAAGAAATGCTCTGCTGGTCTTGAATTGAACTAGAAAAGAGTGTTACTTTTTCTATGTAAAATTGGCGTTTAATGTATTTAAGAAGACTGTAGATGGTTTCTTCTAGACATAGAAAATATTTAATCTGGAAACACACAAGGTGATGTCATATTTTGAACATTACATGCATTCCGTTCTCCTGCACAGATTTGGGTTACTATGCAAGCTATAGCTTCATTTTCATTTTGTGTCAAAGAAACTTACTTGGTGAACACATAAATAGTCTCAAAGTCATGTCAAGAAGAAGAAAAAAGAAAGATATAGGAATGATGAAAAGATCTAACTGAAGTATCTAACTGAAGAAGTGCCAGCAATTGAAAGGTGACACAGAAATGTAACATACTGCAGATATTTCCCCCAAGTTTTAATGTCTCATTACAGCATTATTGATTTTAGAAATTTTACAAGTTTACCCTTATCTTGACCTCCCTATTTCATGTATTTGTTGTCTTCCTCCTAGTAGAGAGTACCAATGATCTTGTACATATTTTTCACTGCTTTTTATTTTTTCTCTTTGACAAGATAATCTTTTCTCTGATGCCCCACTATGTATCAAACCTATGCAAATAGCCTCCAGTTAACGATTTATAGTAGTCAACAAGCTTGTCATTTGCTCTGCAAGAGAAGAAAAATCAAGCTTTCTCCTGCAAATAGCCATCATCCGTAGATTCACGCAACCAGATCACATCTAGTGCCAGTCTTTCTTGTGTACAGAAAATTCAATTTCCTTGCAGAATAGAAACAGAAGATCAGCCTGAATCTTGACCTTATTTCATTCCCCAAAGGTCATTTTATGTGCTGTTTTTATGGACTGCTAAGACTCTTTAGCAGAAGAAAAGGAGAAAATTCATCCAGGCAAAATCTATCCTCTAATTTATCCTTTATGTTATTAACATTTCACTGAAATGTAAGCAAATAAAAACTGTAGAAACAAATGATCACTTCCTACTTTGTTTCTGCTTCTTGTTTCACTGGAGGCTTTTCACACCTTTGACACACGGAATAAGACTTATTCATTCAAATTTAGGTGCCTCCTCTGTAAATCGCTTCACCTGAGTCGGTCACCCTGGACACACTTTGCAATCCCAGAGAGATTAAGTCATTGCCAGGGCAATTCAATTCAGCCTAAGGCAGATGTCTACAATACATCAGATGAATCATGCTCTAAAAGATCCTGTTTCTCCCTGTTGAGAAAATGGACAATGGAGAAGACAGGTAGATATTTGCAGTGCCAACTTAGGTTGATCTATAGCCAGAAATCTGACCCAAGATGCTGCTGAAGTGCAACACTGAAACTAACCTGCAGCCTGTCGACATCCTGTGGTTAATTCACTGGCTGAGCTAAAGAACCTAGGGTTCCTATCCTATGTTTAAAGGGCAGGGTTCCTCAGATTCATGCTCCTGAGGGGTGGGATGCCATCCAGAGAGACCTAGACAGGCTTGAGCAGTGGGCCCAGGCTAACCTCATGAGCTTCAACAAAGGGAAATGCAAGGCCTTGCACCTGGGTCATGGCAACCCCTGCTATCAATACAAGCTGGGGGATGAAAGGACTGAGCAGAGCCCTGCCAAAAGGGACTTGGGGGAACAGGTGGATGACAGCTAGACAAGAGTCAGCAGTGTGCCCTCACAGCCCAGAAAGCCAACCGCATCCTGGGCTGCATCCAAAGAAGTGTGGCCAGCAGGGCAAGGGAGGTGATCCTGCCCCTCTGCTCTGCGCTGGTGAGACCCCACCTGGAGTGCTGTGTCCAGATGGGGAGTGCTCAGGACAGGAGTGACATGGAGCTGTTGGAGTGCATCCAGAGGAGGGCCACAAAAATGCACAAAGGGATGGAACACCTCCCTGTGAGGACAGGCTGAGAGAGTTGGGGCTGTTCAGCCCGGAGAAGAGAAGGCTCCGGGGACACCTGATAGCAGCCTTTCAGTATCGGAAGGGGGGCTACAAGAAAGAAGGGGACAGACTCTTTAGCAGGGTCTGTTGTGATAGGACTAGGGAAATGGTTCCCAATTGAGAGAGGGGAGATTTAGCCTGGATATAAGGAAAATGTTTTTACAGTAAGGGTGGTGAAGCACTGGCACAGGTTGCCCAGAGAGGTGGTGGATGCCCTGTCCCTGGAGACCTTCAAGGTCAGTCTGGACAGGGCTCTGAGCAACCTGATCCAGCTGTAGGTGTCCCTGTACACTGCAGGGGAGTGGGACTAGATGGCCTTTAAAGATCATCATCTCTTCCTGCTCAAATGATTCTCTGATTCTATAATTTAAATTGAAATCTCTTTTGGTCAAGATTTGCTTCTCACTTTATTTTTTCTGAATCCAGTTCTTGTCTGAGGCTTGTGTGTTCTGTCAGGTTATGTATATAGATAAATTAACATGTATTGGCTTACAGGATTAAACCCGGTCTAAAATCAAGTCTATAATCTAGCATTTTAAGATGTTTTCCACATTTCATGCAGCATTGACATAATCTGTAAAACTCATAGATACATGTGCTATATTCTTGCTTCCCATAGGTTTATTTTGAAGGCTTGCATAGCACAAAAGTTTGCGTTACTCTTCTTATACTCATTTGTAATTTATTTTAGTTGAGTTGAAGTGCCCGGCAGCCATACTTGAAAATCTGTGTTCTTCTATTTACCCATTAGTTTAGACCTATGTCTTGTTGAATATATATTCCAAGTAAAGACAGCCTTGCTTAATGTCCTAGGTTTATGAAATTCTAGTCCACATTTAACAGAAAGGAAAAAAAGTAAAGCTGTGCAATCATTCCTGGTTTGGGTAACTGCAAAATTATTATGTCACTCGAGATATTTGCTCATAAACTACTAGAGTGAAAAATATTGCTGCTTTTGTTTATACACGATAAAAAGAAAATGATTTCTATATCCACAAGTATGTGTATATACATTTTTTGTCTGTCTGTCAGGCTGGTAATCCCCTAGACACCAAGTCAGCAAGAAAATGATTTTGGTGATGTTCATTAATTTTCAGGAAGTTCTCTGAACTAAATTGATAACAACAGCATGTGATAGCTGGAATAAATTTTCCATAAAACTATGCACCTATTATTCAAAATGGAAACTTTTTTTCACTCTATTATCAGATTTCACATTATCGTGAGGTTACAGGGGGCTTGTAATTCTATTCTTCTACAAAGCAAATGAAATATAAAGCTTCATAAGCATATCCTGTCTTATGATTTTGAGTTCATTTCTGGATCGCAGGCAATATCCCTGTGAGTTAAAGGCTTCCTATCTAGGCTGTCTAGCAACAGTCGTGGACCCTTTGCTGCCATATCTAAAGCACAGTTTTGTGTCTAGAGGTAATCATTTTTATTAAATCAACTGATGTAACTGGAAAAAAAAAATCAACTTTTGTGCAAACATACTGTTCTTCAAGGCTCTGAGTACCTCAAAGCCTTTCTGTTTGTTTTTCCAACTACATTAGTTGATCTAATAAAATTATTGCTTCTTTTTATGGTGTTTGCTTTGTTGTTTTGAATATCAGAGCTGTGACAGCGTGGGCTCTGCACCCTAAAGAGACTGTCCCTGGAGTGGAGATGTTCACGCTGGTAAAACCATTGGCAGCTGGATGAACTGTGCTCCCCTGCATAGCTAGGTGCACCCCTGTTTTCTGAGTAGTCCAGCCCCTTTTAACATAGCAACTGCTTTTCTTACTGGATGTGCCTGTTTTAAAGGGATGAGTATGTATACATGTGCCATATTTCCAGCTGTGCACACACATCTTTACTGGAAGTAGCTGAGCACACAGCATCCTTTGATGTTGAAGAGCCCAGTGGCTTGGCTGGAGGCCTTACTCTGCATATAGTGCCTGTGGGCTGTGTGAGCAACACAACTCTGGCTCAGAGGGTTCCTATCATTTTTTTAACTAGTGCTCTAAATAGTCTCACAACAATAGGTAATTAAACAACAACAAAAAAATGCTGTGTGTCTTGTTCCCAGACAGAGAATTCTCTGCTCAGTAAACCAGTGAAGATTACAGTAAAAATTAAGCATATATTAATGTCCTGTTAACTGTACTGAGGCACTTTTAGCCTTCTCAGGATGAAAGATCTTAATGAGATAGCAAACAAAGTGGTAGACAGAAAAGTGGCAGCTGGTCTTCGGACTAAGCATACCCCAGGTGAGCTTGCCACCATGTCCGGAGGGCTAGGCAGAATAATAATGTCTGTTCTGCAACCTCATCCTCATGGATCTCCAATCACACAGAACTTCTTTAATTGCCACAGAAGCCTTCTGTCTCTTTTTATGTCATTTTGCTTCACAGTAGTGTTTTTACTAATTTAAGTAATGGAGAGTGGGGACATGGCTCTGAGCCCAAAATCAACGTGCAAACATATGATCAATAGGAAACTGCTCTTGATGCTTCTGGCTTAATTAGCAGCATTGTTAGACATTCATTTAACTGAGTATTGGAGGGCCTTATCTTGTTCCAACTGCTGTATTAAACAAACAACTTCTTCCCCTAAGAAGGAAGGAAGGAAGAAAAAATGGAAGGAAAAAAGGGAGGGAGGGAGAGAGGGAGGGAAGGAAGGAACTTCTTTGTTGAAACTGCATTGTGTGAATTACTATCTTACTTTTGGTGTGTGATTATTGGTGAACAGTAAAGAAAGACAGTCAGTCTCACATAAGACTTTCTTTTCCCCAGTGCTTCAGTGGAAATTACCTTTGCTGAATTTTTTTCTGTCTGCATTCTGACCTTTGCACAGAGTAAAAGCTGTAGTTTAAGCATCTGGCTAATTTTAGATAAAAGAATTTTTCCCAAATGCACTCTCTTGAATTTCTAGCAAGGTGATAATATTTATTGGAGGATTTTTTGCAATTTCCTACTTATATGTAGGAAGAATGCTCATTTTGTCTTTCTCTCAGCTCTGTGATTTTACTTCCTCATAAAAATTTTCAAGGGGCATAAAACTCCTAACTTTTGTTCCATACCCTCAGGACACTTTTACAGATCTCGATGTACAATTTCTCATGTCTAGACATTACTTAGTTATGTCAAGTTTAATACTTTATAATGTGTCAGTGAGGTCTGCCAGACCGATTGTCTTGGAAGATGGAATCTTCCTCTTAGCTCAGGAGCAGTAGATATTGGAAAAGGGAGCATGATTTTCTCTGTGTTTTTTCAAGACATGATCTCAATATGAACAATCAATGATAAAGGATAGGACCGCCTCTCCACAACCATACAAGCTCAAGCAGACCTCTGTGGTACTATGGCTGCTACTGCTTTGTGTGGCCAGGTTCCTATCTGAGTGCACTAATAATACACTCACAGAATTATCCCTATTCATCAGTGTACACATGACACTAATTTTTAGCTCTTGTTAAAATGAGAACTACACTGTAATAGGTGTTCCTAGTGTTGATTCCTACTGCCTATTGATTTTGCTATGGCATGCAGTATGAGATAGTAATCAAAATGCAAAGTTTTTTTATGTGTACAAGACCAATCAGAGTTGGGCCTTAAAAAAAATTCTTCTCCAGTTTGGTGCAATCCCTTGGGCCATCCAGGCATCAGAAATGAAATCCCAGTGCTTGCTCTGGTGAGCTCATCTGTTCTGGGTTGTCACATGGTTACAGTTTAGTGCAATAGGCACCTGGCATCTCTAATCAATCTTTGGCATAAATGGGAGAAATTGGGTACAGACTTCAATGCTTAATGGGTCTGAGAAACCTAACTTCCCAGAGCTTGGCAGCAGCAAAAGAGAGGCATTGTTTCACAGCTCTTTGCAGATAAATATGAGTATAGCCCTCTTATTTAAACCTTAGTAAGGTTTTTTGATAACTGTGAAAGAAGCTAAAATCAAATACATTTGTGTGTCTAAAAGTATCATAAGAAAATAATTTTATTACTGAACCTTTCTTGAGGTTTTTATGCTTTGTATTTTCAGGCTATATTTGAATGTATTCCTGTGCTATTTGCAAGGTTTCTTATGTCTCTTCTGTTTCTCATCTAATGGAATCAAAGTCCCTTGCCAGATTTCTGACTCACTGAAAAGCCTTTCACACATACTGCCATGTATTTAAGAACCTGCATTATGTAACTTAGAGAGACCGCATTGTGTTAAGAATGCTCTGTTTATTAGATGTTCTTGTAGAAGTTTGGATCTAATCATCTGGATGACTTGTTGACACTATAAATTTGTGATGAAATTTGAGGTTTACTGTAGCCGATTACTTTGCCATGCCAACAGTACAGGCTGTTTTACTTTATCTTTTTTCCCTTAAATTTGGGTATCTCTGTGCAACAAAGCTAGAGGAGCTGAACTATGTATACTATTTTAAATGGAAATTAACGCTGTTGCTAGTTTCACAGCATGATCAAGACATAATTCAGTCATACTAGCATTTTTATATTGTTTATCTAATTGATTGTGCTTGCACTCTCTGGATTCTAGACTGCAAACCTCCAGTATAGTTCTCTAGGAATTTGCCTAGCAGTCAGAGAAAAGAAAAGGGATTTAACTCTGAGGTTTCCTTCCAGTCTTTTGTCACAAACTGTTTAATTTTGGATAAATTGCATAGTCTTCAGTCTTAATAAGGATCGAACAGTCTTTCAACTTCTTCTAGTCCTTACCATAAAGCATGTTTCACTTGAAGCATTAGTGCACACTAGACCACCGAGTATTGTTTGCATATCTTTCCTACTATATATCAGTTTTACTTCCAGCATTGAGGAAAAGGTATTTCATTAAGTTTTCACAGCTCATCATTTGATGAACATCAAATAATAACACATATAAATTCAAGCAATCTTTATTTTACATATATATATGTACATAGGAACTATAGTTTTAGATATTCTAGCCTTATCTACGATGCACCACAGTTCAAACCTTTCCTTTTTCTTTCTACTTGAAACTGTAAGCAACAATATGTGAACCAAAGAAAATGAAGCAAATAACTTTTCACTGAAAGGTAAATGCTTCTCTGTATATATTTCACCCTCAGGATGACAAATGCAGATTCTACTTTGATTCCATCTAGGACAGATTAATGCCCAGAGCCAATTTATCATATATCATTTTACTCATAGACAAATGAAGGAATAATAAAAAATGAAGGTCATTGAACCTAAATCTGTTAAGGGAAAATCTTTAAAAGATCCTGATTTCAAAAGATGTTGTGTAACTTGTAAGTAAAACAGCAGCCTTCACAACATATTATTTCAGTGAGAGCTGAGGCACTACAAAAAGTATAGTGATCACACACCTTAGGGTGTGATTTTAACTGCTGGGAAGTGTGCTTCTTAAGGAAATTCTTTAGAAAAAGATAACTTCTGGCTGGTCAGAGAATGAAGGTAAACCTTTGAGGAAAAATTCTAATTTCAGATAAACATAAGATTTTTATAGAAATAAAAAACACCCTAACTCATGTTGCATAAGTGAGTAACTTAAATCTGATAGTGCTGACTGTAATATGCTACAATGATTCCTCAGAAGATGGCTTTCATTAACTTGACTTTTTGTCTAATGGAAGAAAACCACCCAACAAATCATAGAATCATAGAATAGCCTGAGTTGGAAGTGACATTTAAAGGCCATCCAGTCCAACTCCCCTGCAGTGAACAGGGACACCTACAGCTGGATCAGGTTGCTCAGAGCCCTGTCCAGACTGACCTTGAAGGTCTCCAGGGACGAGGCATCCACCACCTCTCTGGGCAACCTGTGCCAGTGCTTCACCACCCTTACTGTAAAAACATTTTCCTTATATCCAGGCTAAATCTCCCCTCTCTCAATTGGGAACCATTTCCCTAGTCCTATCACAACAGACCCTGCTAAAGAGTCTGTCCCCTTCTTTCTTGTAGCCCCCCTTTAGATACTGAAAGGCTGCTATCAGGTCTCCCCGGAGCCTTCTCTTCTCCAGGCTGAACAGCCCCAACTCTCTCAGCCTGTCCTCACAGGGAGGTGTTCCATCCCTTTGTGCATTTTTGTGGCCCTCCTCTGGATGCACTCCAACAGCTCCATGTCCCTCCTGCACTGAGCACTCCCCATGAGGACGCAGCACTCCAGGTGGGGTCTCACCAGCGCAGAGCAGAGGGGCAGGATCACCTCCCTTGCCCTGCTGGCCACGCTTCTTTGGATGCAGCCCAGGATGCGGTTGGCTTTCTGGGCTGTGAGGGCACACTGCTGACTCTTGTCTAGCTGTCATCCACCAGTACCCCCAAGTCCCTTTTGGCAGGGCTCTGCTCAGTCCTTTCATCCCCCAGCTTGTATTGATAGCAGGGGTTGCCATGACCCAGGTGCAAGGCCTTGCATTTTTCTTTGTTGAAGCTCATGAGGTTAGCCTGGGCCCACTGCTCGAGCCTGTCTTGGTCTCTCTGGATGGCATCCTGCCCCTCAGGCGTATCAACCTCAACACAAACTTGGTGTCATCTGCAAATTTGCTGAGGGCGCACTCGATCCCACTGTCGACATCATTAATGAAGATGTTGGAGAGAATCGGTCCCAGAACAGACGCCTCAGGGACACCACTCATCACTGATCTGCATCCGGACATTGAGCCATTGGCCACTTCTCTCTGGATGTGACCAGTTCCTCTCCATCAGAGTCCACCCATCAAATCCTTATCTTTCCAGTTTAGAGAGAATGATGTTATGGGGGCTGTGTCAAAGGCCTTCCTGAAGTCCAGATAGATGACATCAGTGCCTCTTCTCTCATCCACCGAAGCAGTTACGCCATTGTAGAAGCCCACTAGGTTGGTCAGGCAGGACCTGCCCTTGGTGAAGCCATGCTGATTGTCTTGCATCACCTCCCTGTCTTCCATGTGACTTAGCATATCTTCCAGGAGGATTTGTTCCACGATCTTCCCCGGCAGAGAGGTGAGACTGACAGGTTGGCAGTTCCCTGGGTCATCCTTTCTACCATTCTTAAAAACAGGTGTAACATTGCCTTTCATCCATTCACCAGGGACTTCACCTAGCTGGCATGACATCCTAAATATCAAATAAGCCTCCCCCATTAAAAAGAGTAGGAGTGCAAGCAATGTTTTAGGTAGCATTTCACCCAAAAATTAGCATCTTTTAAAGTGGCGATATACAGAGATAAAAGTCTCAAGAATTCAGAAAGATCTGTGCAGTGTTGCACTACCAAGTCATTTTTTATCGAACTAGTTTATTCAGGTAGTATTACAAACATCAGCATGAAGAGATTTGCTGTTATAATTATACTTTTATTCTCCCCATCTGTCCCTCTCCGTCTACATGATGCTGACTGAATACCATATAGCTGCATCTCTCTTGAAATAATTACACCAAAATCAAGGTGTCTCACAAAACTTTTATTTAATCTTAGCAACTGTTGTTTATATTGGGAGAAAACTGTTCATAGATGTATTATCTTGAAAATATGCATGTATTTTTTCCCTGTAACAGAGCTGTGTTCATATCATTTGTGTGGTAAACATAATGTAGCAAGTTGAAAACACAGTCATAACTTAAAACATAAATATGCTCTAAGGACATGGCAGCAGAACAAAGTTATTTTCCAGGATCTTCATTTGTGACATATTTTTAAAGCATTTTTTTCTTCTATATGTGAGATATGAAGCTCCCTACACACATTTCCATATGAATGAGCTTTACAGAAGTGAAGTGGAGTGTGTTCTGCTTTACTGTGCATCTGTATTTTATTATTTCATTGGATCCCTCCAACTGATGCCATGCAAGCTGCTCAAAGGGTTTGTGATATAATGGCCACGCACTTATACGACTTTTCTGATTACATTTTTGTAGGAAAGGGTTGATTGATACAGAAAACTTTGGACAAAATTTTGCATGAACACAAGGTTAAATTCATTGCCCAAAGTCAGATGACCAAAGGGAATAAATCCACTCCTTAATGTAGGTAGTTGCTTTTTGTTGTGTTGCCATTTCTGCAGGCTATAGTCAATTCCCTTCTACAGACACTCCAGTGCTTTGGATTGATAGCAGTTCATCCTGAATGATGCACTGGCTTTTTGCCTGACCTGTGCAGATGGTGGTTGAAGCCCAGCATAATGTTTTTGTGCCTGCCAGTGTCCTCCTTTTCTCTTCTGCTGAACAGTGACTCACTCATTTACCAAAATGCCATAACACCTTTTATTCTGAAAATTCTTAGCATCTATAACCACTATATTTTCTTTTAACATGCAAGCTGGGAAACACATACTTATGCCTGAAAAACATTATGGTTTGTGAGCAGAAATGGGAAGGAGTCGTCAATATCAAGCTACAGTCAAAACGGGAATGACTCACTCTGCTTTCCAGTGTTTCAAAGGCTATTGCACCCATCATTCATCCAGCATTTTTGTTACTGCAGACTGGACATCACAAGAGACAGGTCACTTGCTGCTCGCCATAGTCTATGACTAGATGACTGAGTACTGCCCTAGTTAAACCAAACTATGGAGCTAATTTAAACAGAAAAGCCATCCACTAGAAGGACTGCTGGCCAGGATGCCTAGACAATGTTGCTGGAGACTTCAAAATGAAGATGACATCAAAAACGTTCTAGGTTTACCCAGTCCCAAAAATGGTTAAAGAGAATTTCTCAATAGTAGGTGGTAGTAACAGAGACTACATTCACTATATAGACCTCATCTGGGCATGAAAGGAAACACGAGTGTAAGAGGAGACATTTTAAATCTTAAAGCCCTTTTTCCCCTCCTATCTTTCTTCTGAAATTCCTCATTTGAGAGTTAAGAAAACAAACACTTTGGTTTGCCGCCTGAACAGGTCTTCTCCACCCACCCTTCTGCTCTGCTACCTGCCTCTTTCACTTTGGTCCTGATCTAAATGAGCTCAAACCTCCAACTAAGTTATCTCCACCTATCCAAGGTTTCTCTGCGACAGTGCCTCTTTTTCTTTGCTAAGACATGCAAACATTTCTCTGTCCAATCTGCCCTAACATGTATACTAAACTCTTAAAATGATCCTGAGGGAAAAAAAAAATCCCTCTCTTCTGACTAAATCTTCTGCCTTTTCACTTTCACCACCTTTTAACTCGAAGGTCAAGATGATCTGGAAGAATCCACAGTTGAATATAACAAAGTGAGCCTGCGACCGTGCATTGCTAGCATCTGAGGTTCAGTAGGAATTAAGACCTGTCTGTTATTCAGAAATTTTCAGAATTTTGGCAGTTTCCCTTAGGGATAATAATCACAACTGACTTCAGTGAGGGCTGTATGTCTAATAGGAGGGTTCTTCAGGTGCCAAAAATACATAGTTTAAATAGCTATGGACTTTCACATGCCTTTATCTAGGTGAATAGCAGATGCTAATGTTGACTGAGGGCTGAGAATAGGCAGGATGAATCATGAATTGATACTCAATCATTTAAAACATCCAGATGGCTAATTTGTAGTAGATGAATTCAGGCTTTAGAGGATAATCACATCACCTTATTTTAGGTATACAAATTAGGTACCAAAATTAGAAAGTTGGTCTTTCTATATTCCCTCAGCCAACAGGGAGACACTGGTCTTCTAGAAGATAAATCAAAATTAAATTTGTACTCTGAACTCTAGAGAAGCCTGCAGTTCGCTGCTGACTTTAGGGGGTGTGTAGATAATTATTCCTCTGTCTAGTTAGTTATGAAACTAACTCCTCTCTCAAGTTACAAAGACTTCCATATGTATGAGCATAGCTTCAGGATTGAGATCCAGAAGATCATAAATACATCAGTTTCTTCTGAGGTTGATCTGAACATGCAAGATTAAAATGTGCAGTCCAGCAGAAATCAGTACTCATTGATGCTGAGTTGCTGTAGACACATGAACAATTCTGCTTGGTAAGGTCTGCACAGATTTTTAGAAGAGGAAATAGTTAATAAAAATCAAAGAAATTACATCAGTTCATAGGTACAACGCAAATAATTTTGCTTTTCTGTCAGGTGCACAGGCTAAAGCTGCCTACAGGCAGTTTTAATTGACATGCATAGCATTCATGAAATAGATAAACCTTACAAATACTGACCTTGCCATTATGAAACAGGGCTATATTAACATAAAGATGTCCTTCATCCATTTTATACTGGAGGAAATGCTGGTGAAAAAAAACGATGTGCCCATGTACCTATGCAACACCCTGCATGTATTTTACTGGGGAAAATGTATGGTAGTTATAGCCCATAAAAGGAAAATAGAGATCCTTAATTTTACAGTGTAAGGGTATCAAGGGAGTACAGTATTGTGTTACGTAAAGCACAAATCTTTCCAGTAGGATTTTCACTTACACTGCCAAAAATCAAAAGAGTAATAACGTTTGATTCACATCTTTGGTTTGAGATTTGAGTATTGAAACTGATTTCCTTTATCCTGTCCTGGAGAAGTCTGGTGTGTGACTGTTTTCCATTTTTTCCACAGCATAAAGACCTGAAGTAGATGCTAAAGTAAGACAGATTATTTCTGAAATCAGTGTCAGGATGTTCGTGCTGGACCACTGTCTACTGCTGTCAGTGACTTAACTAGGTATTATGCACTGCCAGTGTAGTGGGCACTTGATAAATGTTTGACAGCTGACTTGCACTCTAAAGCAAATGCACACATCTGCAAAAATCAGCTGATGGGCATGCTATACTAGAAGATGTCCAGCAGTGAATAATTGTTTTTGCAATACAATGGTGAATGATGCCATAAAGAACATATATACTTTTCAAAGATAGCAATAGTAAATTCAAAGGGTAAGAAAATATCTTGAGATTTAAGTAATCTACCATGCAGAAGACAACAACATATTGATATCATCTCTCACAGGAAAAAAAAAAAAAAAAAGAAAAAAAAAAATCTAGAACTAAATCAATTGAGAAGTTTGGCTACATCTTAGTCATTGATCCTCAAACTTTTATCTTCACAATACCATAACTCCACATGACTGAAGTCACAATTCACCTTTTCAGCCTTCCAAGGTGCAGTCATCAGCATTCTCATAGTAAGTATAATTGTCTTTTTTTGGTTATACATCTACAGCAATGGAAGATGACAGCTTGTGCTGGTTGAATGGAACCCTGCAGTGCTGTTTCCTGATAACACAGAAGATTAGTATGGCACTTCCACAACCCTGGGATNAAGAGGTTAATCTATATTTACTCAGTTTGTGACAAGAATAAGAGAAAGTCTTCTGGGAAAGAGCAGAAAAGGACCTCAGGCAAGCTTATTCTTTCCACCTAATTTTAAGTGACACATCACAGTGTGATGACCTTGGTATCAGAACAAGCCCAGAGGTGAGGTTTTTCCTTCAGGTGCTAATTAAGCTGTATGTAAACAATTCCCCTGTGTGACAGCTCAGGTTTGATTCCTCTCTGTTGTGCCTTCCTGTGACATCCAACGCCACCCATACCTGTTGTATCCTGGCTGCCCTATGTCTTGCATGTTGTTTCAGATCTTAGTTTTCCCTGCTGTCTTTAAGCTTCCCATGAGATTTCATCTTTTTTTTTTTTTCCTTGTGATATCACTCACTCCATCCTAAACACCTTACAAGAGCATAC
>VXAV01010316.1:37710-59682 GCA_013399715.1 Alectura lathami | reverse complement strand
AGCAGAGCAAGACTCCTGTGAGTCTTTTATGAGGAAAGTTCGCCATTTCTCCCTAGCTGCTTAAAATCCAGCAGACCTGTCCTCATCTCTAAAGACCCACAGCAACAGCAACATATGTGAATGATGGCTGGCCAAAAGTAGTTCAAAGAGTACACTTGGGCTAGAAACTGAGAGCCTATGAACCAATGCACAGGGGAGGATCTTGTCCTGCTGGGACCTATAAGTCTCAATAGGCTGGAAACAAACAGATCAACACCTGTTTCAAACACTGCTTAAGGAGATAGTTGTTTAAAAATGGTAAGTCCATCTAGTTCTGTAAGAAGATCAGTCTTATGTAGATTTTCTTTCAGGGAGATTAAAATAAGCAAGCCTCATCTTTCAACAGAAATGCATGACTGAACTGTCAAACATTACTTAATAAGAGGATTATATTGGATTTTATTTTACTTAAGACTGCTTTATAGAGAACAATTTATCTTAGTTCTAGCAAACCCCTTGCTTTTGAGATACTGGTTTGGATTTGGCATTAGTCTTAATTGGTGTAGGTTTAATTATTTCACTAGAGTCTTTTATTGTAAGTCCTCTGTATATCATATAATTTTACATAAATAGCAGGCTTCATGCAAGCTATAATCCATGTACTGAGATGGCAGGAAGGGAAATAAACAGAATAGCCTGGTTTGTGGCTTTAGGCACATGAACTATATAAGCTGAAAGGAAAGATTATGCAGCAACAGACTTACATGATTGAAGAACTTGGTTTGTTTTCTGTTTACTTGTCTTTCTATTGATTTTCAAAATATATAAATATGTTATCCCCAAAAGAGACACTTAGTATATCAATCAATTGCAGGAAGTGGGGTGAGTTTAATTTTAAAAACAAACAAACAAAAAACAGTAAAACCATGAACCATAATAACACAAAAGGGAAACTTGGGACAAAACACACAAAACAACTTCAGTCATATAATTCATCTCATGAGATGGGCTGTACTTTGTGGGCATTAGCAGAGAGCCTCAGTTTAGATGACAGCTACAGAGTCTGATCTTGGAAAGACTGTACATGGTAGAGTTTTTTCAGGCGTTTTAAGACAACGTAAAATTGTAATACATTAGTTTTCTTCTGCAGTTGGGACCATTTAATTAATTTCACAGCTAGTTGATGGATAAGAGGTAGATGCAGAAGGAGATGCAGTTAGGGAGTCTAGAATGCATCAAACAGTGAGGATGAACAGGTCTGAGGTGAGAATTAATTTGCCCCAGGAAAAGTGCTTCTGGACTCCAGTGAGAGAGTATTCAAAAAAGATGAAACTGGTAATTATCTACTCTTTTCCTTGATCCCTTCTGTGTCAGTACAAGTGCCTGCTATACAAATCAAGGACTAGAGGGAGGAGCACAATCCAACACTTAAGAACTCCTATTTTCAAAGAACAGGAGAAAACTATCTGTTTGCAAAATCTGTTTCCTCATCCTAGTAAAGCTGACATACCTGCTCAGCATACTGTGGAAGAAGCTCTTGCTCCCTAATGGCACCTAAATAAAGCCAAGAACACAACTAATTTAAAAATATTTTAAGAAATCAACAAGAAGAAAGAATCCCAGATTAATTTTGATTAATTCTATAGTATTACGTTTTTCTTGTCTGACTTTTTGTTGCCAGGACTTCAAAGCATTTCAAGTAGCATTAGAACAAATTCATCCCTGTTACTCAGTGATTTCACCCTTCATACACATTTTTGAAAATGTGTACCTAAGCTCCAAAGAAATTAAAACAGTATAATTCCTCTGCAGTTGCCAGATATATTGAGTTTGAGCCATTGGGAGCTGAACAGAGACAGAAGGAACAAAACTCTGAGCACTTTGATCCCACAAGCTTTATCCCTCTGTACATCAGCTGAAGAAAACCATGTGTGATGGCAGCCCCATGGCCCTGTCTACAAGGGTCCTTCTACTAGAAAGCTGAGGCAATGGAAGTTGCAGTGCCTTAAAGGACCCTCTAGGCTGGAGGCTGTGTCAGAGGTGGAAATGAGCCATTAGGATGGACTTGCTGCACTGAAGGCCATTTGGAGCTGCTAAGAAAAAAACAGACGTGAGGTGAGGCAAGAGGATTTACCTCTTGCCACAGTGTATAAAGAACCCAGCTTACATCCATGAATTTGTCCAAGCAAGGATTCAGCTTCTCCGTTTCACTTGGCTACATCTTATTATGCCCACACTGACAGTAGGGGAGTATGTGAGTTCACATATATCCGCTCTCTTCTGGGAGCCAGCTGTGCAGGCTTTAGCCAAAGCATGAGCTGGTAAAAGTGCGTATGTATTGGATTTATATGGCAAGGTTTTGTTAGCAGCGTGGAGCAGGAGCGGCCTCTGTGAATAGAGACAAGAGGCCACCCCTATGTCGGACACAGCCCGTTGAAGCCAATGGACCTGTTGTTGGCCAAAGCTGAGCCAATGAGTGACACTGGTTTCAACTCTGTGAGAGCAGAGTTAAGGGAAACGCTGCTGCGCAACAGCAGCTGGGGGAGAGGAGTGAGAGATGAGGGAAGCAGCAGCCCTGCAGCCCCCACGGTCAGTGCAGCAGGAGGGCAGGAGGTGCTCCAGGCACGGAGCAGAGGCTCCCTGCAGCCCAGGAGAGGCCCATGGTGGAGCAGGCTGTGCCCCTGCAGCCCATGGGCCCCACACGGAGCAGATCTCCACGGGCAGATCTCCACGGGCAGCCATGGAGGAGCCCACGGTGCAGCAGGAGGATGTGGGCTGAAGGAGGCCGCAGCCCATGGAGAGCCCCCGCAGGAGCAGGCCCCGGGCCGGAGCTGCAGCCCGTGGGGAGCAGCCCGCGGTGGGGCAGGAGGCCTGGGGGAGCTGCTGCCCGTGGGGCCCCGTGCTGGAGCAGCTCCTGAAGGGTGGGCCCCGTGGTACGGAGCCGTGTTGGAGCAGGGCTTGGGGAGCTGCAGCCTGTGGGAAGGACTGTGTTCTCTGGGAGGGATTCCACTCTGGAGAAGGGGAACAGAGTGAAGGGGAACGACTGGCAATAACAAAGTGATATGGACTGGTTGCCTCTCCCATTTCCAACTCTCCTGTGCCATTCAGTGGGGTGGAGTTAGAAATACCATGATTGAAGTTGAGCCTGGGAAGAAGGGGAGTAGGAGGAAGGTGGTATTACCTTTTTTTTTTTTTTTTTTTTTTTTTTTTTTTTTTTAGCTCTCACTGTCCTCCTTTGTTTTCAGTCACCTATAATTGAAATTAATCTCCAGGCTGAAACTGTGTTGCCATCTCCCTGTCCTTATCTCAACTCATGAGTTCTTTGACCATATTTTCTCCCTTGTCATGCTGAGGAGACAGAGTGAGAAAACAGCTTGGTAGATGCCTGGTGGCCAGCCAAGAATAACTCACCACAACTGATAGGTGATTGGAAAATTAAGAATCAAGAACGAAATCCATCTTTAAGCTGACACAACATCAAAAATATATTACAGCCTTCAGAAGAAATAATCACATTTTTATGCAGACAGACTCTGTACAACTCACACTAAAAAGAGGTCAATCTTATTCTCAGTTACATGATTGATTTTGATGATGCATGACTTAAGTATTGAGACTTATACCCCAGTGAACTGTTACTGTTACGTAATGATGTGATGTCTGAGAGCAATATGCACCTTGCTGTCGCACTGAATACTAAAATACTGATTTAGCCCTTGTCTGTAGCTGTGCCAGTTACAGATTCTGTGACAATCAGACAACTGGTCTACAAAGGATGAATACCAGTGTGTATAGAACTAGACAATAGATGCTGGAAGATGTGATGTAGAATAAGACAACCAAGACACTGAGAGACCACTGACATTTCTCATAGTAACTCCTGGTTATGCTCAAACATAAACATAACTCCTGGTTATGTTTATGGATAAAGAGGAAACATACTGTAAGCCAAGGATTTATTGCTATAATAACTAAAATCTTAATAGTCTAATCCAAGTGCTGTTGTTCATTCAGACCTAATTATTATAAAAAAAAATAAATTATGCAGTAAATGTTTAAATAATAACAATACATTTAAAATTTTTATGCACACCCTTTCTGAATTTTCCCATTTTTCCTCTTGTTATGCTCATCTTTATATTTCCCTGAGTCCTAAGGTCAGTACTTTCATTCTAAGGATGAGGTGAGCTTGTTGTGGTGAATTGCCAGCACCTGGAGTCCTTCACCAGAAGGAATATGGTGTTCATGTTTCATATTTCTTCTTGCTCACTCTAGGATACACTTTCAGTAATTATTGTTAACATACTTTTACACCTTGCTCTTTTGTGTGCAGTTTCACGTAACATTGGAATTTACTATGTTTGTTGTGTTTTGTATGTATTAAATGGTACTTTCTGTTATCCTCACAGCTTTTTTTTTTTTTTTTAGCTCCAAGACTGCATTTCTTTACTAACCATTTGTGAGTTGTTTATAGTCATGTTGTCCACATTGTCAGCCTGTGACCCACCTACTTTTACCCAATGCCTGCACCTCTCTGGCACTGCATCCTGTGTCTCCACTGTTCAAGACCTCCACTATCATACCAGGCCTGTATTTCTCTGCAGAACATTTTGTAAGTTATGAATACTTCATTCTACACAGAACAATTATTTGTTACTGCAGTCTATATAAAGTTTGTAACTTACAAAGGATAACAAAAGTAAAAAAAAAAAAAACCACTCACACCAGACAAACCAAATAAAACAAAGCTGCAGGCTGCCCAGTTCAGGCAGAGAAAGCATGACAAACCTTAATACTGAGGCTTTGCAAAGTCAGTAAAAATCTTGTACCTTGTTATTAGCTGTAGCAATACTGTATTGAAGAAGTACACTATTGCAAACTGCATGATTTCCTCTGTGGAGGATCTCATACAGGCTCTCAAAACAAAGGTCTGGAATATACAGACCCAAAAATGGTAACTCCAAGCACCCTCCAAAGGAGAGCTACAAAGATGGGGAAGGGTCTGGAGGGGAAGACGTATAAGAAGCGGCTGAGGTCCTTTGGTTTGTTCAGCCTAGAGAAGAGGAGGCTGAGGGGAGGCCTCATGGTGGTCTACAGCTTCCTCCCAGGGGAACAGAGGGGCAGGCGCTGATCTGTGATCCCAGCTTACAGCAGGTCTCAGGATTCACTGTGAAAAAATCTCTAACCCCAGCTGTTCCCAGCTCATTTGAAGGCCTGGCTTTCACTAAGGAAATGTGTTGATAAACTCCATTCAGGAAAACCAGAACAACTTCTTTAACACATGCCAAGTACCTGGGTTAGAAACCAAGCAACATCATCTGCAGAGATTACAAAGCATAGCTTTCCATATGTGAAACTATAGGACAGCAATATGTTAGGTCATAACTGTTCAAGAGGATACAATGCACGTGATACTAGCGTATGTGACTTTCAGCTCATGGTAGCAGTTGACATATGCATTACAGTGACTTTCTAGTATATTTATCACAACCAGAACTGTCTAATGAATGAACACCTAATGAGCCCCCATTAAGCATAGAAATGCCCTGTTTTAAACCATTAGATCATGACTTTAATAAGGTATTTTCTACTGCAGAGGAATTAGAGCAAAGCTGTTCTTTGATGCCAGATGACTGCTTAAGGTGCAATGAAAAAGAAAGCAGAATTATTAATTCAAAGAAATGTGAAACCCAGTCTAGGTAAGAAACCACACAGAGAAAAAGAAGCTTTCACATATGTATTACTTTTTTCCTATTAGTGTTTCCAGGTTTGGAAACAAGCAATTTGTATTGGCAAGATGGGAGCTTTGACTTTTACTGCTGGTGGTGAAGTAGACTGTCAATCATTAATGATCTATTTGGTTAGCCTCTTTGTTCTGGCATTGGACTGTATTGGCATTAGCTAAAAATGATTGTCTCTCAGAGGTTCAATAACGAATGTCCATTTAGTTGTCTTATATTTCTTGATCTTTAATTAAATGACATTTAGTGCCTTAGTTTGGGAATAGAAGACAGTCCAATGCTTAAGATATTAGAAGGTGGGATCTTGTGAAACCTGGCACTGCAGCTCCCACATAGTGTGTGATAGGACAGAGAGGTATCTTAAGGATTATGTAAGAGAGATCTTTAGAGTCCTAAAGAGATGGATTATTGCCTGATAGGATCTTTAAAAGCACTTGAGCTGTGAAAAGTTAAATGTAAGACTGAACTCGCACTGTATATCTGTTTCCCTAGGTGCTTATCCAATCAGAGCAATGAAAGATTTCCAATCAAAAGAATTAGAAAGAAAATTATGACCGTGAGTATTTATATTGAACTTCTTCTGATTTATCTACAGACTAATAATTATAGGTCTAATTCAGAGTTCTTAGAATTCAATGAAATACTTTTTCTGAGTTAATAGACTTTATATCAGGTTTTTGTGATTATAGTGAGTCATTCTCAATGAGGAATTCATCTTGGTGAATTATAATGTAGTTGTGGGTAATATGCTAATAGAAATTAGGCACAAATTATAAACTGTTTGCTATAAATTATTCACCCAATTATATTGCACCTAGATAGGCAGATAGGAGAATTATGCATTAATAATCATGTGTTCCATATAGCCATTGGCAGTATGATGGAACAGGTTTATCATGAAGGATCTGTCCATCAGTAAAGATTCACTGTGAAGTATTTCAAAGAGTCCTATTTGACTTCAAGTCACCAACTAATAAACAAAGAATGGCTGGAGGCTGGCACTCTTCGAAGATCAAGATCAGTGAGGGAAATGCTGTGTGGCAGAAGCAGNCTGCCCTCCCTCTTCGAAGATCAAGATCAGTGAGGGAAATGCTGTGTGGCAGAAGCAGTATTTTTAATACATTCCTCTTTTTTTAGCTCCTCTTACATAGGATATGTCAGTGCAATTTTCCTTTTAGGAAATAGAGAGTGGGAAGAGATCGATGGAGAATAATTAGGCATAGGATCCAGCCTTGAGAAAATCTATTCTCATGATTTCTCATAGGAAAATTGAAAACCAAACGATGTCATGGATTAAATTCTGGTTGAAATTAATGAGTTCAAAATTTCATCCTTTCAGCAGTCCCTGTATCTTTGGTGTGAGCGTAGGATACTTGTCATTTCCCTACATCCAGCTTGACCTCAATTAAAAAAAAAAAAAATTGCTTAGGATCAGTTATGCCCAACGCATAAAATGAATTTCTACCTGACCAAAGAGGGAGGGCAGGTCATTGTAAATCTAGCCATCAACCCTACCTTTATTTTATTTCATGCATTGCTGTGTGTACTGTGTGTGCATGGCTGGGTGCAGCACTGCATCCCTGTGTGTATTGCTCAGCATGCAACGCATCTGTGCATATTCATGCACCCTCTGAGTACACAGCTTCATGTATTCATGGCTTTTTGCAAGTTCTTGGCTCCATGTGTGTCTTCTGGTGTGCATGGCTCTGTGTCGTGGTGTCTGCGTGTGCATGGCTCTGTGTGCTTCAGGGTGAAGAAGGAAGGGGGTGTAGTCATGCTGTGGATACTTTTGCAAAATATAAATTTTCTTTTTATTTCCAAGAAAGACACAGTGTCAGTTTTGCCTTGTCCCACTATAGTGACCTATCTAAAAATGGACATAAGATAATTCAATCTTCATGCTGCATTACGTCTCAGCAGAAATGCAAGGAATTTTCAGTTATAGGATTTAATAGTGTGGTAAGGATGCTATTAGAGTACATTGTATGGACTGTTTTACTGTAGTTATTTCGCATAATATCATGAAAATAATTCCTAATCATCACTCCCAGGTTTGTGTAGCTTGTCATTGCCATTTTTGGTCTTGGATAGTGCCACCCCTAAATGTGTGTGAACACATATTTCGAGAGATAAAATAATTAAAATGGGAATTCGGAAGTTTCAGTGTGGATATATGAATTGCCAAAGGCAAAAAAAAAAAAAAAAAAAAAAAAAAAAAAACCATAAAGCTTTTTTNTAAAAGAAAAAAAAAAAAAAAAAAAAAAAAAAAAAAAAAAAAAAAAAAAAGGAGAACTTATGTTGTGGAGCTTTCCTGCCCTACTTTCCTGCCTGTGGAATTTTGCATGTGTGTGCTATGTATGTTTGTATTCACAGCCATGTCAGAAACAAGGCTGTTGAGCCAGGCAGTTATAATTCTCTATAATTCTCATGGTAGACCTTCAGAATGGAAACAAACAGACACTGTTATCAGTGCTAGTGTGCCTGCCATTCACTCTAAATCCATATTTCATCTTGAATAAACATTGTGAACAATTTTGCAGAGAAGCATGAACCACATTTAGGTGATGCAGAGTACAATGGATTCACTTCCGGCAGATTCACCCTGTGCTGAGAGCAACACAATGTGTGAACCACAGCAAGATCAGTGACTTGATTTTTCAATGTTAGAAGAAGGGAATTGCAACTTAGTGTAACTTCATACAACACCCAGGGTAACACGGCTTCAGTTCTGAATGGGGCTTTCAGGTGCTGCACAAGATATTGAGGAGGGAAATAGAAAGGGAATGACATAGACCTGTTGCTAAAAGAACAGCCAGCTCTCCCCTTTCCTCCACATTCACCCTCCCTGTCATCACTCACCTGTGTGGAAGGAAGAGCAGCATTTAGATAACAGTTGCTCTCTTCCCTCTGAGGGATCTGGCAGTGCGGGCAGCCCGCACAGGAGACTAATGACACTTCTCACAGACCATTACTCCCAGAGCAGGCATGTGGAAGGACTCACAGCTGAGCCTGTAATTAATAAATTACTGGAGTGAAGCTGACCAGCAGGAAATAAGGAGTCATTCCTGGGAAGGGAACAGAAGGCATGCAGTGGGATCCACCACAGTGATGGAGCAATGTCACTGTTGCTCACTAATGGTTAATGATTGCAGCTGGAAGAACTTCTGGGAACAGCACTCCCCAGCTGCTGCCTCACATCTGCTCAGCTGGGTGGCCTCGAGCCTTCTCTCCAAGGCTCCTGCAGCTGCCAAGAAGAAGCCAAGCTCTGCTTCCCAAGGGCTGTGAGGCAAGACACACACGCACTTGTTCCTGTTGTTATGCTTACAAAGGACATTGGAGAAGGGAGAAAGATCTGACAGCTGCGATTAACAACAACAACAGACATGGAATGGAACTAAGAAAATGGTAAATGATAACCACAGGTAATCAATTCTCACTGTGTATCTGCACTATTGGTGAAAAGTGGGTCTCAGCTTGTTTTCAACTCTAAACCTCTGTACTACACAGTGTGCTTTCTTGTGATGTTATGGTCTGTAACAAATAACAAATGTAACCTAAAAAATAACAAGACTTGAGATCACCTGAGTGTCCTCAGATTCCTGATACAGAATTCAGCTTTTCTGTGGACTTTATCTTCTTTGAGATAAGTGAAGACTGCCTGGAAGAAGCATATGGCAGTGACTTTTGCAGTGTCAGCATAAGAAGACAATTCCCTGAACTTGAATCTCACCAAGCTGAGGGTGATCAAGAACTCACCAAAAGCAAACAGCTGGAGTGCCCCAGCAAGCTCAGGGTCACATTGTGTTGTCTGTCTGTAATGAAAGTGCCCCAAAGTTGTCTAGGCATTGAATCATAGGATGGTTTGGGTTGGAAGAGACCACAAAGAGCATCTAGTTTCAACCCCCCTGCCATGGGCAGGGACACCTCCCACTAGACCAGGTTGCTCAGAGCCCCATCCAGCCTGGCCTTGAACACTTCCAGCAAGTGGGCATCCACAGCCTCTCTGAGGCTGCTGCTTTTCCAGATATGGGAAACCATGTATAGGTCCAAGGACTGATTTCTTCAGGTTCACTCAAACAGCAGCAGGCTGGCTAACGGTGTTGTAGGAAGACAAAATCCCACAGTACTCCAATGATATGAATGATTCAACAGGAAACAAAACATAGAAGTCTCATGTGACACAAGGAACTGTGACTAATTTTTCTACACTGTTACTGGCTGTACACAAATTATATTGGTCTTTACAAAGGCATGCCCATGTATCTACAAGTGGATAAAACACTAGGACAGGTGAGCTTAATTTAGTTAGCAATTAGTTAATGACTAACAACTGCTGAAAGAAATGCTAGTCTGTAACCATCACAGAGCATTCTTTACTCTTTTTATTAAAACTTCACTGTCTACAATAAACCTAATAAATAAACAAGTCTCTGATAATCAAACTGTAATTATTCCAGTCCCTATTAATGTTCCCTAAGAATATTCTTATTCTCAAAGAACAAAGATTTTAGGTTTAAGTTGTTCAGTGAGTGACCAGGAGCATGTGTTCTCACCTGTGTGTACATTGCCTCTAAGACTCTCACAAGGGTAGAAGGAGATTAATGGCTAAGATATTTGGCAAAGAAATAAGTATAGTTGTGAATACAATAAAAAGTCAAATGCTGTTTTTACATTTTCTTTGAGGATAACTTCAATTTAAAGAGAATAAAACTATCAGTCTCCCCTCACCTCTTCGTGTAGCTGTTTTATGGAAATAATTAGATCTGCACTAGAGAGCAGGGACAAAAAGGAAACCTCAACATTGTAATTAACTACCATCTTCCTTATGAAAAACATATTTTGCATGTCAACTTCTTCTACCAGTGACTTTTTGCTTACACAGTGCACACACAGCTACAGAGTCATCTTTGGAAGTTCTTTGTGTAATTTCATGAAATCTCGAGTATTCCACAAATAATTAAAGAGGAAGAATTTTTCAGTGATTCTGTTGTCATCTCTTCAAGGCTTCTTTTTTGTTAAAAACTATTATATTGTCCAAGAAGAATCCAGCTGTGCCCAAGAAACTGCTATAAGTGACTTTTAAGTGGACAGAATTCACTTTTAGAGGGTGCAGATAATGTGAAACAACCTTTGTAGGGCAGGGAAAGTAATCTTTGGCTTTTAGAACTATCTGAGTGAATCAGTGTTGCTAGGCAGACTGACATCAGACTTGGATCAGAGCAGGATATGAACTGCAGTTCACATGAGGGCATTCAGCTTGAGAAGAGACTAATAAAAGGGCAACACAGAAACTCCTAGTAAAGTTTTGTCTTGCAGATCAAACATAGTGGCTGCAGGGCATTTGTCTCCTAATGATCTGTTGATTATGGTTTGTAGTCACCAGGTACAGCTCAGTTGTACAAAGTGTGGGCCCTTGCGCGATGGCTGCTGACTTTGCTGAATTTTTCGTTTCCTTCCAACACAACGGCTTTAAGTTACTTGGTGTTACAGAGCAGTTTCCACCCCTCCATGCTCTTGAAAAATATTTTATTAGATTGTAAATGAAGTGATCTTATTCTCTGAGGTTATTTTCTGCAGCAGTTTCATTTCTCCCTTCTTCTGTCTTTTTCTCTTTTATTTTGTTTTTATTGGAAGGTAAAGGGTAAAATGTAAAACAGCATCACCAAAAGGAGCTAAAAACAAATATATCTTTAATATACTGGGAGAGAGGACTTATATTGTACTTCCAGCTCCTCAGTCTAATAGCTCATACAATGTGAAATGGAATAGAGTGAGCTCTTTTCCTGTTTCAGCCCCTAGCAGTGTAGTTACAGTTAAACGTTTCATGTTTCCCATTATAAATATTCATTTTCATAGCTTTACAAAATGTCATAAAAATTCACTCCTGATTGAAACTTGCTCAATAAGGTCATAACCTAAGAACAATTTCAGAGAAACATGCAGTGAAATTTGAGTTGATGAAGAGTGAACTAGCCTGTTTAAGCAAACTGTATTAACAGGTTGAATCTGCATGAGGAAAGAGTCAGGCTGGGGATTAGGACAAGGTTTGGCACCAGAGGGTTGTCGGGCCCTGGAACAGTAGTCATGGCCCCAAGTTGCTGGAGTTCAAGGAGTATTTGGACACTGCTCTCAGCCCCAGGGTCTGGATTTGGGGTGGTACTGTGTGGATCCAGGAGCTGGACTTGATGATCCTTGTGGGTCCTTTCCACCTTGAGATGTTCTTTGGTACTTTCATTTTATGATTTATCTAGGGAGCTGGCACCAAAAATTCTATCAGTGTTTAAAATACTGAGTTGTTGTGAGACAGACAGCCTCCTACAGAAGATGGAATCAGCACCTTTACAAGGGCTTTTCTGTTCTTATTAACAAAGATGAGCAGTACATTGTCAGGAGGTCACATCAAATGCATTACTTCTTTTTAGGACATTAAGCTAAGGTATGCCTGAATCATATGTAGGAGGAGGGAGGGAGAATGGGGACCTGGAAGTGAGTAGCCATGTGAGTGTGACTGCTGTTGTTAAGTAGCTTCTATCCCCAGGCTCTCATTGTTCTTCAGGTCACTATTGGTCTAAACTCTTTTTCTGACATCACTATTTTTTTGCAAGAAAAAGCAGGGTCTGTTGTGATAGGACTAGGGGAAATGGTTTCAAATTGAGAGAGGAGTGATCTAGACTCAACATAAGGAAAAAGTTTTTTATGATAAGAGTGGTGAAGCACTGGCATGGGTTGCCCAGAGAGGTGGCGGATGCCCTGTCCCTGGAGACCTTCAAGGTCAGGCTGGACAGGGCTCTGAGCAACCTGATCCAGCTGTAGGTGTCCCTGTTCACTGCAGGGGAGTTGGACTAGATGGCCTTCCAACAGAAAATGATTCTTCAATTCTATGTGGGTGACTCACAATCTACCCCAGCTTCATTCAAGGAGGCTCTAATCTTGTAAATCTATAAATCAAGTGTGCATCCATCTATTGTGTTCTGGCATCAGGTCTCTGTCTCTGGAAATACTAATTTGATTGTACAGTGTGGAACAGGTGAAAAAGAAGACAAGGAATTAAATTAGGTCATAGTAGGATCAGGTTCAGTGGTGATGAAGTAGAGAATCTTAAGTAACTATTGCTTCCTTCCTTTTGCACACTGGACTTGTGAGTTTTCAGTGATACAGTAACACTCTTCCTTGTGGTTTGATGGATTTGTAGGCTGACAGGTATGCTTTGTGGAACTGAAACATCTTTCCTATTTTGAACTGTTCTCCAAGAGAAACTAGAATAGCACATACAATGGCCAGTGACCATACCTGCCAGGTTCTGAGGTCAAAGCAGATCAGAGCTATTTCTTGAAAAAAATATTTGACTTTGGAATTTGAATTCTATTTTCAACAGGCCTTTACAGTCACTGAAGGAGGAGATTTCCCAGGGCTTAATTCACAAATGTTTACATTCCATTCCTTTTCTTTGGGATTTTGACACCTGTATATGTCACTTAAATTGTCATCTGTTGTTACCCTGATGTAGTGTTTTATCATGTACCACATGAGGCTGATACCTATTGATATACAGCCCCATGGTAAAAATGAGCTGAAATGAACTTCAGCTGATTCCCATTCTTTACAGTTGCAGTGGGCAAAGACTGCATCCTGGGCAGCTCAGAGCTTGGATGACTTACAGTAGCCCAAGTGATTATCTGAGGCCAAGGCTGAGAAAAAGGTGCAAAATAAAGGTCAGCGTTTGCTGATCGAGAGACATGTCTTGAGGAAGAATTACATCCACTTTGGTGGCTTTGTTTCAGGACTTCCTTCCCCACGTTAACTTGTTTTTTGCGTTTTGTTTTGTTGTTGTTTGTTTTTGTTTTGTTTTTGTTTTTGTTTTTCTTGTCTTGATTTAGTTGATAAAATAGCAAGAGGGAATATCACCATGAGGTTTGTGAAAAGTAGAAGAATACTCAATAACTCATGGGTTTTTTTTAGGGTAAATGATTTCACTGAAGCCCCTCACAAGCCTTACTTATTTTCCAGGCAAGGTCATTTTCTGTAAATTACTGTCACAAACTGCAACTTTAAAATCCTCCTTTCCAATAATACTCACTGACTTCTTACATGAAAATGAAGTAGGCCAGCCTATAAAGAGCACAGACTGTAAAATAATTACATTCATTCTTATTAAAATGGCCAGTCATTTGCTGTAAAAGTACAATTTGCAGTGGCAGAAGAAAGTAATTTGTTAAACAAGATATTCATCCAACTATTCATAATGCAATTTAATCAGTAGATTGTATGCAGACTTTAAATATAAAATGTCCAAAATCATCATATTGAATTATTAACAGTTGATATCTTGGAGAAAGGAGAAATACAACCCACATTTGCAATGCTGGGAGAAAGGGAAAGAGGAAAAGACAGATTAGATCAACCACTGCGCTACATTTTTCATTCTCTGAAAAGTTTCTCATCTTCCTATTGAGCTCAGAGGCTACTGTCCTAACTAGCATAATGTTTAATTCTCACAAATTTCTCAGTAAGCTAAGAACTTAAAACTTATCAGCTTTTACTAAAGAGTCATATTTTGGTGCTTTTGAAGATGTCATTTGAACACAGTTATTAGTCTAATCTATAGCACATATGTTTTCCAGTAGCTTGGCCAGGGCCCACCAAATTTCATACATATTGTATTGAAACATATTTTCTGCCCTGTGGTTCCCTCACTTGTTCATGTAGCCCTTACTCTGCAAAAACATATGCTTTCTTTCTCTTTCCCAGACAATATTTGCTAGAGGCTACTCAGGCAGTCCCACTAGCTTATGAGTTGAAAAACTCATGTATGATGCATTTTCCTTTTTTCAAAATCTGGCACTTTTTATGTGTGTGAAGGAAAATTACCTGAAGCTTATTTGGCAGTTTTGCAGAGTTCTAATATATGCTACCTGTATATGTAAGCAATTTTCTAACAACATATGGTAGGTGGAAGGAAGCCTTTAGAAGTACTTTGTTTTTCACTCCATCCACTTTTAATAGCCTGTAGAGATCTACAGTTGNTTTTTTTTTTTTTTTTTTTTTTTTTTTTTAATCTGTAGCAGACAAAGCATAATTTTTATGGAACAAAAAGCAGTGCCAAACAGTCACAATATGCTGTTCTTACATTTTTGTGTGGTGTCTGGCATATGCCAGCCTATAAAGGATTAAAGGCTTATAATACATCTTGCTCACTGAGATTCTTGTTTTTTTTTTTTTTTTGGAAAAGATTGCAAGCCTAATTCTGTGCTTGTTTAAAAATAGCACAAATAATAAGAAGCTATTATAATATGTGACAAGAAAGTACATCAATTGCATTTACTAATCTGTTATGCCTCAGAACATGTTCCTTGCACAAAGAAAAGCTTTCATTCCTGTGGATCTGATTCTCTAGTGCATGAAACCCATTTTATTCCAAGGTAATTTCATCTATTTTAATAGCATTATAATTTGATAGCACTGGTGTGATGGAGTAGAGAATTAGTCCTGTTTATATAAGGTAGATAACAGCCCCCCCCTGCGAAACACGGAAAGGAGCTGGAATTTAATCCCATTTCTATTGCTCATGTTCTACAGTCGCAGATGCAGGAATCCATGTACCTGCTTCACTCAGGATCTGATATAATAATCCTGGTCTCTCATTAGGGCTTTTCATCCCCTCCAGGCACTCTGCTACCACAATGTCTCAGCCCTGGGTGGCAGGTGGCAGGTGCCCATCTGCTTGGAGCATGGACTGTGTGCATCTGGCTTCTCCCTCAAGGTCTGCCTTCCATTGAGAAGCACGCTCTGGTGCAAATGGGCTATGCTGGATTGACCTCTCTGAAGATGTGCTAACAAAAAATTATGCCAAAAACAATATTGGATGCCAGAGCAAAGTATTCTTTCTTTACCTGCTTGTTCTCCATAGTGATTGTTGGGAGTACTGAGCAAACAAAAATTCAGCACAGCATGCAATGCACTGCTCTCTGAGCCTTCAGCCGACATTACCACACTTCAAAATCCCATTTACTGGCACCAAAGAAATGTGCTGATTTATTAATAAAAGAATATCAGTGCTCTGCCATTATTGAGAAGTGTATAGGATTGTATCAGAGAATAAAATAGATTCATATTAAAGGCAAGACAGTGCAATGTGTTTCTGTGGCAGCCCATTGGTACTATATATTTCCTGAATAAAACCATTACTAAAGAACAACAGAAATATAGTGATTCAACTGAATATATTGGTATCTTCTTTATATGAAAATGCTTTATTCTCCAGAATCAATATTGGATGTAATTCTAGTAAATCAGATATGCAGGTAACACACCAGCCTCCTAAGTACAGATTATAATTAAGTTTCCAGTGAGCTTTCATGAATTCATAATCATAAGACAGCAATAATTTATTTGGCATAGAAAACAAAATGACAAGACACCCAGAGAGACGCCTAGACGATTGCTGCGTCTCTTACTGCTGGGAACTTAGGACTTGATAAATGAATTAGTTAAATATTCAAAATGGCTCTGTGTGCGATCACAAAGTGGAGCTGTCTGAAATGACTTATGCCAGCAGGTCTGATACCTCTTAACAGATATAAAAATACAACTCTTTGGGTTAGATTTACTAGCATTTTATATCGGCTCAGCAGCCAAAAATAACATTAACAACTTAGGTGCTGCTGATTACACTGGTACAAAATAAATGCACTATTTAAGAAATTAGAACAATTTGGCAGTTTTTAAAAGCATTAGGAACCATTAGGAACATTTAACAATTGGAGTAGGTGGTTTTTTTTTTGTTTTTTGTTTTTTTTTCAATTTATGAAAGTCTCTCTGTATATGCCGTGCTTCAGAATAATCCCTCAGGCGTGATCAGGCAATTGCTTGTGTTTGTTAGAGGTACTTATCCTCAGAAAAGAACAAAAAGATTACTGATGAGCCATTTGCTTTCTAACTTGCATCTCAAATTTAGTTATCATTTTTGTTGAAATATCTTTGATTACAGCATTCAAATTTATGTTTAGTTAACAGTGAAGATGACAATTTGTATGGTCTTGGTACTAGCACTTTTCAAAGTGAATAGTCTTTCTGTGTTCCTCAGGTGAAGAAAGGTATAATTTAAACTATTTTAAAACCACATAAGCAACTTTTGGGACAACTGGTGAACTAAAATGTGAGCTTCACATTCCAGAAATGGACCCTGCTCCCATGTAGCCAGTAGGAACATGGGAACTAAAACGTGGTCATAAGCCATCAAGTCAGTCCCGCATGCTCTTGGTGAGGATACCCACTTCACACAGGGTGGCTAAAACAACCAACTTGCTGATTTCAGAATTCCTCCATAAGTTTGGCTCCATTGCAGCTACTATTGATATGCTGTTATGGAACATAAACCTCTGTTTTTGTCTGCCTACATTTACTTGTATCCAGGTGATACCTATGTATTTGCACACCAGTTTTGTTCTGTAGACTGTAGCTCTTCCTCCTCATGCTGTTCATTCTCCAGAAACATTTTTAAGGAAAAAAACTACTGTCTTGAGGTTTTATTTTGTGGATTTGATCAAACAGATTTCTTTCCTTCTTCTCCCATTCCTTGAGGATTTCAGATGGGCGTCCTCTACTTCTTTTTTGCTTTGAATTAATCATCTCTGAACAGGAAAGAGTAGGATGGTACTGGAGTTTCTTGCAGAATTGTATGAATAGTTTCTTTTCTTTACAGGAAAAACCTTGGTGATTTGTTACCGTCTTAAGAGCAAATAACAAATCTTCCTACTCTTCCTCAGCTCTTTGTAATTGATAATCTCCCAGATGATAGTACTGTGCATGAGCTTCCTTTCTCTTCTATTTATTTTCCTTCATTTTCTTTTCCGAAGTGTCATCTGGATCTTTTGATTACCCAATGTCTAATGTCCCATATATTCACTCTTCACATTTATGCTTCTTAATATCTAGGACATAGCCTTCTGTGTTGATGATGTTTCTATTTTTGCATTTTGTACATGTGTTTTCCTTATTTGCTAACATTTTTCTTGATAGATCAATCATTCATTTAGGAACAGACTCTCTTCCAACAAGACTTCTTCCTCCTATTAGCGGCAGGTTCTTGGCAGTATAGTTCTTTGACCATGAAAAATGTCAGATGCCTTTAGCTTCTGAGAAGCCAGTCTTCTCTGTTCAGTTCACGCTCAATTAGTTTCAAAAGCAAGGTCCCTTGCTGCAGACACTGTTTGTTCATTCCTACATGTCATAGTAGCCAGATCATGATCACCTGAAAAGAAATCCAGAAACCAAAACTCTATTATAATGTCCTCATTTCCTTTCAAAGTTATGCCTAACGCAATAGATCCTCTGAGCATTTCTCTTGTGATTTCCTGGGAAACATTTGTCTACCATCTCCAGGAATAATAAAACAATAATTGCATTACCATCTGAATCTTTTCTGAATTCTTTCAGGAGCCTGTCTACAGTCTTGACAAATAAATTGCTGCTTCATTACAGATATGTATTCTCTCCAACATGATGCTCCTCTATCTATCACAGCAGCAGCTTCATTTATCTAGTTTTCCTAAGATCAAGCATAGAAATATCACATCTCCCAAAATTCTTTTCTTATTCCTACTCTAAAGGTTTTTTAATGTGTCTCTATGGCTTTGACCCAAATATTTCTCTTCTGAAGTATGAGACAGGAAAGCATGTTCTTTCCATGAATGCTTCTATACAGTTGACAGTCTCTGAACTGCCCTAATTTAGTCAAGTCATTAGTCATCTCTTTATCTTTATTATCTTGTCCTCTCGGACCTTGAAAAAAAACATACTGTTGGCCAACTGCACTTTAGCACTGTCAGACACATTCTGCGGGCTGGGAGTCAAAATAGAAATAAGATGGTTCTTGGCAGATGACGTTTATGAGAAATTATAGGAATAGAAATATCAAAAAATCTGGACTGTGTATGGAGAATTTCATATGAAGATATTACAAATGGTTCCAGGCCAGAACAGTAAAATTTCTGGAGTCAAATTTCAAGTATACTAAAGACATGATACAAAATTTGCAAAAGGTCAGCTTGAAACTAACACAAGGACAAGTAAGGCCTTCAACTGGAATGTTGTAGGGGAGCTCTGAAATAGAAGTTTTTATGGTGCTCCATTTTCCAGTGGGAATCAAAAATTAGTGAAACTGATAATATACAAGACAATAAAGACTTTGAAACAGTTGTTACTTCTACCAAAGTGCTCGTGCCTTCATGCCTGTTAAGATAATCACTGTATTTTACAGTGAAAGAAAGGAAGTTTGGAAAGCAAAGCAGAGATTTTCAGAGATTTCCATTTGTGCAATAATAAAAGTCTGACGTCATTTAGAGATACTCAGAATGCTCATACAAAAATTGAAAGGGCACAAATTCTTATTATATGATAATTTTTTAAATTACATATTTCATAGTACATAAAATATTGTGGAGGAGACTGGATGGCACCAGCTAGAAGAAACAGAATGGAAAGACATAATTGTGTACCCGTAGTGAGCAATGTAAGGTACGAACAGTATGGAGAGAAACAGGATCTAGTAATTAAGATACAGATGTGTTGCTAAGAGATGAGAACAATGGCAGAAGAAAGAAGAATAAGTTTTGGAAGTACGCGTAGCCTACACCATGTCACCGCCAATCAGAATGCGAGGACCATGCATGTACGCCGCATGGATGTAGAAGAATGATGAATCAGCATACAGAACGGGCGCGTGTAGGGTCTGATTCCTTTAAACATAACATAGAAGCGTAACATATAAAATGTTGTTTGCCTGCGTAATAAAAAAACTTGCTTTTCTCTATACTTGCAACGTCTGTGTTGTGTCCGTCTCTACCGTGACAAAATATGACATCATTATTGCATTATTGCTTTTGTTTGCTTTGTGCCATAAAATGCAATAGACAGGTGTTGAGGTTGATTAATAGCCAAAACAAAGATGATGCATTGACTAAGTCTCAAAATCCTTTTGTTATATAGCAGTAGAGAACAGTCTTACCATGCACTATAAAATAATAGATAATGAGAACAAAAGAAGCAGGACTGGATTTTTCTTTCACTTCTATTAAGATTCTTCTGAATTCTGAACTAGATATGAAGATTTCTATCCACTACATGGAATGAATGGATAGAGACAGGCTCATTGAGAAGATCGTTTATCCAGCCTTTCATGAACACCTGTCATTGGACAAATCATCCTCTGGAGATGCCTGTCTCCCGCATTGATCTGAGAGAGCGTAGACAGCTAGGTCAAAAGAGACGCACTTAAAGATGGATGAAGTCGGTATGATGCTGAAGTGCCCCTTTCACTGCTAGCACATAGCTGAATTCCTATCACAGGGAGATCAGTAAACTTCAGTAGCAGCTAACCATCACTATACTGCATCTTCCTTTGGGCAGAACTTTGTTATTCAAGGTAAAATATGCTTAAAGTATCAAATAATCTTTCCCACTGTATAATCCTTGGCTACTTTTTACACTTGAAAATATCCTTGAAAATTTACTACTTCAGATGATACTGCAAGAGCTGGTTTACTTCCTGAAGAAGGCTTAAGTAGGCTGGTGTCTGTAGCTTCTATTTTTGTTATTCAGAGGTCAGTAGATGTTCAAGATGATGCTTGCAGAAAGGAGCACAATGAAGATCTCTGAGTACCCATTCTCCTTTTCTCTCTAAAAACGTTGCACAAATTTATGTTCTTCTCAACTTTCTAGTCAGGTAGATCCAAACCAGACCTCAGAACAGTCTACATTTGGTGTGTATTATACAGATGATTATATATATAATATATCATACAGATTATATGGAGTGGTAAGGCACTGGCACAGGCTGCCCAGAAAAGCTGTGGACATCCCATTCCTGGAAGCATTCAAGGCCAGGCTGGATGGGTTCCTGGGCAGTCTGATCTAGTGGGTGGCAATGCTGCCCACAGCAGGGGGGTTGGAACTAGATGATCTTTGAGGTCCCTTCCAACCCGAGCTGTTCCATGATTCTTTGATTCATTCTGTGATGTGTATAACGGCAGTGCCAGGGATTTGTTCTTTCATGTGGTCTGATCCTGCAGTGTTTAAATTATAAGTGCTAATTAATGCAACATACATGAAGGGAAGGAACACGTGTGAGGAGCAGGTGCCCTTTCCAAATCTTTACTCTGTTATCTGAGTCAATTAATAGCAGCAAATCAATTGAACTGTTATGCAGAAGGTAAACAAATCCTGTTCTATTTTACTACATTCCTAGAGGCAGACTGTACTGAGCATTAACTGATGGACTGAATAGATTTAGGTGCCCTGATCTGGCATGACTCTAGGTTTCTTGAGCGACCACAGACCTGCTGTGGCTGAATTTTTCTTGAAATTAAGCTTATGGCATATCTGTGCACACACATGAACACATCACCAGCATGTTGTCATACTCAGTGTATTTACTGCAAGTTGTGAACATCCATACAAATATACAAAATAAAAAAGGAAGGAATTCATATCTGCAAAACATTTTGAAAACCATAACTGAAAGAAAAAAGAGGCAAATGATTAACTGGCAAATGATGGACTCAAGTTTTCTGTTGTTGTTGTTGTTTGTTTGTTTGTTTGTTGCATTTTTCTGTTGTTTAATACTAGCCCAATGTCAATCTCCAGTGCAGATATACAACATCTGAATAAAATGGGACTTGCAAAAATATAAAGTCTACCGTAAATCAAAATTAGTGGAAGTATTGACACAGCAGATTCAAGTAAGAGATTTATTTTGGCCTAGCTCCTTTTAAATCCACCACTGCACTGAGCTTAGAAATACCATATCATCTAGAAAAGTCATTGGAAAATTGACAGAATCGCAGTGGTATATTGGTGTATTTAACCCTACTCCTGTGAACCAACAGTTCTTTATGTCAATGACTGATCAGCAACATGTACCTTAGTATAACCTTTAGTCTCCAGCTGGATACAAAGGAGACTTACAAATTGCTGTGTTGTTTTCCAGTCATAAAAATTAAATATTACAGAAAAACTTGGAACAGATGACTGCAGTTGCTGATGTCAAGTGGTATGCTTATACTAATTTTTTTTACAGGAAAAAAGTCTCTCACAACAGTCATGATGGTGTTAAACGTTTGTCAAAAATGTCAGAAATATACTTGTTGAATAAAGATTCGAAAATGAAGGATGCAGCTCTCACAGCTAACTCCTGTCCATCTCTCATTAATAAGATACAGGTAGATGTGTGTATTGTCTCTGTGGTAAAGAAGAT
>VXAV01010316.1:0-27726 GCA_013399715.1 Alectura lathami | reverse complement strand
AAAAAAAAAAAAAAAAAGCATGACCAGCAGGTTGAAGGAAATTATCCTCCCCCTCTACTCTGCCTTGGTGAGGCCACATCTGGAGCACTGGGTCCAGGTCTGGGCTGCCCAGTTCGAGACAGACAGGGCACTACTGGAGAGAGTCCAGCAGAGAGCTACAAAGATGATGAGGGGCCTGGGACATCTCCCTTATGAGGAAAAGCTGAAAGACCAGGGACTGTTCAGCCTGGAGAAGAGAAGACTGAGGGGGGATCTTATCAGTGTTTATAAATATCTAAAGGGCAGATGTCAAGTGTGTGGGGCCAGGCTCTTCTTGGTGGTGCCCAGTGACAGGACAAGGGACAATGAGCAGAAACTAGAACACAGGAAATTCCGTGCAAGCATGAGGATAATCTTAATTACTTTGAAGGTTACAGAGCACTGGAACAGGCTGCCCAGAGAGGTTGCAGACTCTCCATTCCTGGGGATACTCAAAACTAGACTGGATGCTTTTCTCTGTAACCTACTGTAGGGAACCTGCTTTAGGAGTAGGGGTAGACTACATGATCTCTAAAGAACCCTTCCAGCCCCCATGATTCTGTGATTCTGCTGCTCACAAGTCAGCAGGGTGTGCCTTCACACCATTTTAGAGTTGCTTTATCCACAAACACAGTAAACCATCAGAGATTTTTTTCAAGCAGTTTGTGTTAGAAGTCTACAAAGAGAGAAGCTAGTGTGGACATAACATCACTAAAAATATAGAAGAAAATCTACCCAGGAAAAAAAGCCAGAATGCCAAAGGTATTCTGTTAATTTAATGGCTGTGAACTGATTTGTTCTTAAAACATAAGCAATTTAGCGGAAACATATGACAATGGCCTAGTTTTTCTCAGTCTAACCAGTAAAATAAGGATTTTGAAAAGAGTCAGTGGGAGTGAAGGATTCATTACATCTCATTTGCCATTCTAAGACCAACTGTTTTTTTTTTTTATCATCTCATCTGCAGCAAGCAGAGAAAGACAGGAGCTTGTGGACACTGAATCATCCCATCATATCCATGATACTCATGCTGCCCATAAACTACTTAGTTTACTTGCTTGATTTTCATTCAAAATATAATCAATTGTATGATGTAATTTCACAGGTCTACAAAAAGCATTTGGCTCTACTTGGAGGTATATTAGCCAGCAGTTTTTTCTTCTTTTCTACTTGTGCACTTAAGTTTGAGGGAAGAACATCTACTTATTCAAAATCTCCTATGTTAGCAGTTCAGAGCAAGAGTTACTTGACTGATAGCTCATTAGATCAACAGCGCAAGACAATTTTACTGTTGAAAAAAAAATATATTTCTACTGTGGAAAACAGATTTCTTTATTTTCTCTGTCTAAGCACAATAAAGAAAAATAAATACCACTTACATTCAAAGAAAATGTAATCCTACATTCTATTTTTACACTAAGATTCAAGTTAAATTTATGCTCAGTAAAGAAAATTGGAAATGAAACAGGACATTAATGCAAAACTATTTGTAAAACTAGCAGCAAAAAGGAGCTTCAAATGGTACTATCCTGGATGTCAGAGCAACTGACTCAATTAATCATATGCTCGGTTTATTCTTTCTGTGTGATGGACACACAGCAGCACTGAAGACAGCACCTTGCAACTCCATAGAAGGTCAAGGCTCTTGCTGTTACTCTCTGGCCTTTTGTCCATATGCAATTCTACAGTGAATGTCAATCAAGCCATTTTTTGTTTAGGAGGCACTTTCTGTTCAAAATGCATCACAAAGTCCCAGAGAATGAAAGAGAGGGAATATTGATGATAAACAAATGGAATAATGTTGAGCAGTGTGAGAAAGGACTGAAAAACTTAGCTGAAGATACAGCTTTTTAATATTTAGTTACTTGAAGACATATAACAGGGAATACATGATAGCACTGATCAAGTTTACTTCTTCCCTTCCCTTCCCTTCCCTTCCCTTACCTCAGATCATTTTAGTCATAAGCATAAGCACAGATAGACAAAACCAATCAGGAGAAGTTAATTCACAAAACATGGAGTTTTTGTTTGACTAATAGATTTTTTTTTTTTAATTTATTGGGGCTGTAACTCATTATTCCTGCACGAAATGAGCCCAAATTCTTTAAAAAATATATGTTTACCGGCCCCTCCCCCCCACCATTTCTACATATAAATATATAGTGTTTAGAGCATTTGGAATTGCTGACTGAATTATGTAGAAGACTCTCTCTATATACATGTCACTTGTATCTTTGTGTTCTGCTTTTAGTAAGGAACTGAGTGTACCTAAGAAATCTCTCTCTTGAACCTGTTGTCAAAATCAATATACTTCTGTAAAACATTTTAGATTGTTAAAAACCTTGTCGAAATGCTCATATCTTTCAGTCTTAAGAGTAATGCACCACAATTCTTGTTTCTCATAAAAGGAGCCTACACACCTCATTAGGAAATTTGTCAAAAAATTACTGTCGATTGCTGGCATTGTTTCAAAGTGTCATGTTGATGACATCGCACTCATCCTTACCACATTCTTTCTGAAAGAAGTCGTCTCACATTTATTTTTCATTATTTATTTCATCATTTATTTATTCATAATTTTTCTGCAGGGCTATGCTCTTTCAGTCCTACACTCAGTAGACACAAGGCTGATGTTTGACGTGTGATTGGGTGCAGTCGGACTTCACCCATGAAATTTCTTCCTTTTAGGCATTTCATGAGTCTAACAGGTGAACAGCATGACCTGAAACCTTTTCTACACACACAGGCAAGGTGCAGCCATCTACACATGCACACGCACTATTGAGTGCAGCCTGAGAACTGAATCTGTAACCCTTATCCCCTTCTATATTATTGCTGTTATCAACAGCACTTTTCAGTAGAAATTGTCTATTTCTGCATGAGACGTTATTCTAATCCTGAAGAAAATGATTCAAATTATATTTTCACTTCAGAAGTGTTGAAGCAGGACTTCAAACAGTTGAAAAATTTAACCTTAATGACTCTTTCTCCGAAGCCCATGCAGTTCCAATGATTTCAAAGAAAAAAAAAAAAAAAAAAAGGAAAAAAAGCAGCTCAGAAAGTTCCACTTTTAGACATCAGCACAGATTTTAAGAAAAGAATCAGTGAATGTGGCGTCACATTGCAGTTCCTTGAAGATTTGGTCTGTTCTTGAAGATCAGAATAAGGAAAGATTCAGGAGTAAGCTGTTCTCTCTTTAGAATTCTTTTTAGGTTGACAAATTATATATTTGGGGATTTTGATATTTGGATGAAATATACCAGCAATGTTAATAATGCATATCATAGGTATGTGCTCTGTCTTTGTTGTTCTGATGCTAAACTGCATCCTTAGGGTCCAAACTGGGAACCATTAAGGTAGCTAGTTTCATCTGCCCATAGCAATTACGAATGTCACGTTATATGTACTTCAGGCTTAAATTGACAGAAAATCTGTACAAACCTGTATTTGGCAGGGAAGTTCAAGAAAGAGGTAAACATCTCTATCTGTGGCACTGGACACTGCCATTGTTACCCACCTGCCAAACATAATGTCTTCTGCTCTGAGTTCCCCCACTGTAGAAAAGCTGTCAGTGGAGCCAGCTCTGACCACTTCCAGTGGCTGCCCAAGACCTAAGGTATAGTTTGAAGAGATTAATGAGCCCTTCTGCAACACTTTAACCGGCCTATCTGAGCACAACTTTCAGCCCACTCAGCCAGACTCAGAAGTTGTCTCTCTGTCCCTTTAGGACACGCGGTAATGGTTTTAAACTAAAAGAGAGTAGATTTAGTTAAGATGTTAGGAAGAAATTCTTTACTCAGAGGGTGGTGAGGCACAGGCTGCCCAAAGAAGCTCTGGATGCCCCTTCCTGGAGGTGTTCAAGGCCAGGCTGGCTGGGCCCCTGGGCAGGCTGACCTAGTGGGTGGCTACATGGCCCATGGCAGAAGATTGGTACTGAAAGGTCCTTAAGGTCCTTTCCAATCCAAAACATCCCATGATTCTGCGATTCTCTGAAGATTAAGGACAGTACACTTTGCCAGGTTAGAAGGATGAAGAAACCAATCTCTTTTCTTCTACTGAGGACACAAAATGTCAGAAAACCTTTCTCTAGGCTATTAATTGACTGATTGTCAGGATTACGTTTGGGGACAAGCCTTGAAATCACTTACAATTTCTCTTTTGCACTGGATTTAGGCTCTGAAGTGCATCTTTTCAGCACGGCATAACCTTGACGGAGCCCTTTCCTATAGAAGCTGTGTAATTCAGCTGAACTTTTTTCATCAGTACCCTTATAAAATGGCTGGAAACAGCATGAGCTAGCAAAAGCAGGCTTCTGTCAGTGTGCACACAGGGTTTTGCCAGGATAACCAAAAGTGTTAAGCTGCAGAGTTTATTCTACACCTGTATGACTGATGTATTTTCATGGTTTTGTTGTTAGGCCTTTCTGTGGTCGTCATGCAAGTGCTGGTAGATGGGACATTGAGACTTGGTATGGAAAGGCTCAGTGTTGTTCCTGCCACCCCAAAGTCTGCCCAAAGTGTCCTTCTTCCAGCTTGTGCTTCTAGTGGTCCTGCAGCAACTGCTGAAGTGCTCTATGGTTAGCAGGATAGCATGCAAAGATGACTGTTAATTCGACTGTTAATTTCATGCCATGACTGATAACAGTCGTGGCATGAAATGGCTGAACTGCCTCTGTCATGAGTGGAGTCAGGCTCCTTCAAGTGAGGGACAAGACCCTTCATTCCCACAGCAAGTATCTGGCATGTAGACACACAATTCATCTGAGCACTCTTGAACTTTTTAACCTGCATGCCCAAACATGCTCCGAGTAGAATGAACGACTTTCAATAGAGCTAGAAAACAGCCTGTGTCAGAGAAGCTTCCAATTGATTTTTGTGCTTTCGCTTGCTTAAGCACAGAGGATCTCTGATGTTTGAAATCAGTGCACCAGCAAGAACCCAGCAGCCTTTGTGCAGGCGAGGCTGTGAAGCCCTGAGACAGCATGGAAACAGGCTGACCTCTTGCCCTCTTTCAGCTGGGATGTGCAACTGCCGTGCCACTATTCGGGCCGCTCCGTGCTTCTCTGCTGACATTTTTTTTTTCCAAGATGTGTCAGATCCATGAACACAGAAAAATCTGCAAAATGAGGGCAAGTGTTGCTTAGTGGTACTTAGCATTAGCAATGCAGGGAAAGGTGCCATAAAAGTCATTATTTCAGCACACAGCAACACAATTAGATGGCTGATCTATAGCATGTCCACATCACTAATAAACATTCAGCTGAAGTTATCATGATATCCAAAGCTTTAGTCGAGGATAAAATCTTATATATTGTGATAGACAGAACAAGGACAAGCTGCTACAGAATAATCTACATCTTAATCAAGCTCTGAATTAAACAGGAGGCTTGATCTTAGTACTGTAGTCATCTATTCGTGATTTCAGCAGGGAAGAGAGAGCAATGGAGACATTTTCAGTTTCCTCACTCCTCTTCCTCAATAGCACAACTCCTTGTGGCGGAGCTGAGGCTTTCATACAGGCTGTGTTTGCCGTGCATGTTTTCCAAACAAGTGGGCTTGGAAACTAGAGCAATCTGGGTCAGCTGAGACTGTGATCCTTGAAGTGGCTTGTTTGTGCGACTGTGTAAAACCTAGATGCTCAAACTCAGCTGCATTTTCACATTTACATACCCTTCTTTTTATTTCCTCATTTTTTTAACAACATTCATTACTACCTTCCTCTAGAGGTTTCTTAAGAGAAAGGCAAAATTGTTTTAGTCTTCAAAAGAAATAGGTTGGAAAATTCAATAGTGCTTCATGTCTTTTGCTAAGTAATTACTGTCTTTTGCACAGTAATTACATAAGCTGCAGCAAATATTTAACAGAAAGAAACTTTTTTTTCTTCTCATTGCCAGTTTTGTTGATCATAATAAAAGAACGAGAAGATATGAGAAGCTTGAAATGAGAAGCTTGAAATGAGAACTATGGATGGAGAAACTGAAAAATAATTAGCACAGAATTGTCATCCCACAGGAAATCTCCTGTATTTAAGAAAGGTCTTCCAGTTTTTGTGAGACATTTTAAGGAATAACTATGGATTAAAGTTGTTGTATCATTACTGTCTTGTTTTATAAAACCCCCTAAAATTGGCTGTTGGATTCAAGGGAATTTCCTGGTTGCCTCAGTTTCAGAGAGAAATATCTCTAATGCGTTACTCTTTGTAAATTAGGGTACTGTAATTTTTTGTTGCTTTTTAATTCCTTCTCTTATAAAAAAGTCACCCAGATAATAACAGGTTATCTGTCCTTTTGGAAATTATGTGAAAATGTGTGAATACAAATTTAGCACTTTGAATATGGCTTTTAATATTTTTTTCTTTAGGAATGTGTTATCTAGTCCCATTCAAAGACTGATTATTTTCTGGAGAACAAGGTGGTAAAAATTTATTTACTCTTAACTTAAAGCATTAGATCAGAAACTAGCCTAAAACCAGTGCACTCCCTGACTCCTCTCTGCATTTCCAGATCACTGCCTGCAGCTGGGTTGCCAGTCACCTGTACTCACAGTTTGAGGTTGACCTTAAATCTCATCCTCATCTGTGCAGGGTGAAGCTGAGACCTGCATTTTGGGGATGAGCACTGCTGCAGGTTTGGTGGGACGCAGGTGTCCTACATCTGTGTCTACATCTGAGAGGCCTTGACCCTTTTCTGCTGGAGTCCTCTCAGTCATCTCAAAGCCTTGAAGGTGTGTTAGAAGTTTGCATTTAAGAAATGTCCTGAAGTGACAACCAAAGTACCCAAAAGAGATATAGGTGCTGCCATATTTATTTTCTTCTCTCCTTTTCTGTTATTTAAAAATGTAAATGAGGAATTCTACTTATTTGAGGTGAGGAATTAGTTGGAGGAGAAAGGAAGAAGAGGTGTGCTGGTGCCTTTTGAAATGTATGGATATCATCCTCTAAACATCCACCTTCACTTGTTTTAACAACTTCTTCATCACTGCTTCATTGACCTCACTTAATGTCCTCCCTAATTGGCATAGATGTTAGAACATTTTTCCTAATGTTCACTTTTAATATCTTTTTATTTCTAGTTTTAGACCATTACTCCTGGTTTAACCACCTTAAATATTTCCCCCCACTCTTTCATATTATTCCCTCTGAATATATTTTCTTTTCTCCAGTTATGATAGCCCTTCACCTTTTATTTTCTCTGAGCTGCATTAAGCTTCCAATACAGAAGGATAATCAGAGACTCACCGTCTCAGTGCAATTTACATCTACATGAAAATGGCCTTATTTAATCTCTGATAATACACAACTTATTCTGTTTCTGTATGGAACCTTTTAAATGGAAACACAAAAGATCCATCACTGAATATATTTGTAACATGCCCATTTTATAAAATCGAAGAAATCCAATTCTGTGGCAGTGTAGTGTTAAGCTGGCATGAAGAAAAGTATGACAATTAATAAAAATAGACATATAATCAAGTTGTGCTACTCACATCAGCTGAACATCAATACAGGCTAGAGGCTGTCCAACCCATGCAACTAGTGAGGTTGAATAAATTCAAGCTTCAGTAAATAATATTTGAATTTCTGGAATCCCACACATACCAGTTTATTTCTTTTCACTGCACTGAAAGTCTCTGAGACATCAGAATCTCTCCCAGGACAAATGGGTGACTCTACCCACCACACCCTCCCCTCCTAGTGTGTATATAGTATAATGCACAGAGTTGAGGATATATGCCATGCACCCCTTGATATATGGCAATTTCAATAGCTGTCTTTTTATTTATTTATTTATTCAGAAGATTCAGAAGCTTCATACATCACATGGATAAATGACTTAACCTAGTTTTGGTAGACAGTCATTCCCTTCAGTTAGATTTCTACATGCAGTTAATATTTTTTCTTTGTCATTCATTCAGAATAATTGCAGTTTGCAGGGAGAGAAACACAGAACAAACAACTCAAGATAGGTCTTACCTTCCTGTAGAAATAAAATTCTTTTTTGGCTCCCTGCAAAGTGCAGAACTTGAGAATGATTTCTTCTGCTCCCTGCCTGGATACTGCTTGTCCAAAGCAATTTTCATATTATCATTTTAAGTTTGGACAGAAAAACATACACAAGATAGTAATTATCAGTTATCCAGCTGGTCAATTGCTGCTTTTTCTTTTCTTTCTTTTCAAAATCTTCAAAAACTGATAAGGGTCTTTCATTACTTTTTCTTTTCACAAGAATTTTGAAGAAGCCACACCAACTGAAAAGCAATCTTTCATTAATTCTGCTTTTACAGAGCCCAGTGCTGTGGGAAGCATTGTCTTATATTATCTGAGTCTGGAGCTTGAGACTCAGTGGACGAAATTTCTTGCCCAATGTCACATGCTCTCAGTACTCCATGCCACATCAAATGCAAGTACTGTCTGGTGCTCAGGGGTGGATGAAATGTCTGTTTTCTTCCTCAAGGTAGAATTTAGCATGTAAGGAATAAATCAGTGGAATCTGGGTGCTGCCACTCAAAGATCCTAAGATATTTGGTCTGCCAGCTATATTTTGCATCTGCAAGTAGAGGTGCCAAATTCTTCATGGCGCTTAACCTCCATGAGGTGGACTGCTGGCACAGTTCTGGCCTGCTGGAGGGCACCTCAGCCACATCCAGACAGCAAATAGAAGGAAGGAGGGGGAAGAACCATCCCACAGGAGAAAAATCTAGGTGTGCAGGCAGAGATGCTTCCAGGGCACTCTAATAGCTATGTCTGTGGGGGTGGGAAGGACCAGCTCTGACACGTGGCTCCCATGTGCTGTTGGAGCCATCCCTGCGTTATTGATTGCTGCTCTCCAGGCTACATCGTCCTTCTTCCTCTTCTACCTCTTGACTGAAAATCATTCAGAGGAGACTTATTAAGGCCGAAGAAAATGTATGTTGACTCTGGGAAAGGTAACTTAGAATAATTGCTCAGGACCTGCCATTTTAAATGCTTCTTACTCTATTTTTAATTCTCTGGCACTTCTGGAAGAAATTTGTTACAAAGTGATTGTATGCACCAGTAATTGAAACCAAGCACAATGCTCATATAAACCTAAATAAGGAGGAAGAGGATGATCATCAGGGCATTTATAATTGATAGTGTTTTATTAAGTGTTATAAAGCAGTTCTAATTATAAAACAGCCCAGGTCTTCTATCAATCATCTTTCTTTCATTCACCTTATCTGTTTTAATCCCCACACACATTACTCATGCAGCCTGAAGCAGGCCACTTGCCATATCTACTGCACAGTTCCAATGGTGGTTATTGAATGTGCACCTTATGAGGAGAGAAACCACAGTACTAAATGCAGCATGAGCTGGAATGAATAGCTCAATTATGCAAGGCTTGTGGCACACACTCATTTTTTTGAATTCCTAATGCATGTAGTTCTACTACATTTCCCCATTAATGAATGAGAAAACTACATTTCAAAAACAACATTTTCCAATTAAATCTCAGTTACTGCAGGGAGTGATTTTTTTAGCTACCTTTCAAGCTATGACCCTCATGCATGTTGGTGTGCATTAGAATAAACACTCTTGCAAGGAATTCTGCAATTATGCACTCTTGCTCCAAAATAGAAATAAAAATTCATTTACTGTCAAAAAAAAAAAAAAAAAAAAATATCAGGGAGCAAAGGTTTTTTTTTTTGTTTTTTTTTTTTTTTTTTTTTCACAATAGCAGCTAAATAGTTACTGTTTCAAGCTTTTTAAAGCCTATTTTTTAATCAAAATTCTGAATCATAATACAAAATTCCATATGGAAGAGTAGAAAGAGGAAGTTTCTGAGTTTCATAAGCAGTGCTTTACAGCCACTTTGAAATGAACTTTTAGATACAAAAGCAAAAAAAAAAAAAAAAGTAAACAATAAAAAAATCTGAAACATCTAGGCATGGTTTTAAATACATATTAGAAGAGCTCTGATGAAGTTTTTCTGTCTAGCTGTGCTCCTGAGACCTACTGCTAGCAAGAAACAGTAGTTGCCTGTGCAATGACAAAGCCTTTGGTAAAAGGCCTGGATCCAGCTCTGCACTTCACATTGGCCGTCAAGCACTTGGGGAACAGCAGGGGCCCTTGACAGATCCAAACCCTGCTGAAGTGTGTGAAAAGCTGCCCAAGCAATTTCAGCTGGCTTTGATCAGAGATACAGATTTGATGGGTGGACCAGGTAATGGGCTTAAGGACTGGCTGCAAGATCATACCCAGAGCAGTGATCGATAGCTCAATGTCTGGATGGAGGCTGGTGATGATGGGTCCCTCGAGGATCTGTACTGGGACAGATACTCTTTAATATCTTCATCAGCGACATTGAAAGAGGGATCGAGTGCACCCTCAGCAAGTTTGCTGTTGACATCAAGCTGTGTGGTGCAGTTGATGCACCTGAGGGGTGGGATGCCATCCAGAGGGACCTGGACAGGCTTGGGCAGTGGACCCAGGCTAACATCATGAGCTTCAGCAAAGCCCAGTGTAAAGTCTTGCACCTGGGTTGCAGCAACCCCCACTGTCAATACAAGCTGGGGGATGGAAGGATTGAGTAGAGCCAGGCGGAAAGGGACTTGGGAGTACTGGTGGGTGACAAGCTGGACATGAGCCAGCAGTGTGCCCTCACAGCCCAGAAAGCCAACTGCATCCTGGGCTGCATCCAAAGAGACCTGATAGCAGCCTTTCAATATCTAAAGGGGGGCTACAAGAAAGAAGGGGACAGAGTCTTTAGCAGGGTCTGTTGGGATAGGACTAGGGGAAACAGTTTCAAACTAAAAGAGGGGAGATTTAGACTAGATATATATAAGGAAAAATTTCTTTACGATTAGGATGGTGAAGCACTGGCACAGGTTGCCCAGAGAAGTGGTGGGAGCCCCATCCCTGGAGACCTTCAAGGTCAGGCTGGACAGGGCTCTCTTGATCCAGCTGTAGATGTCCCTGTTCATTGCAGGGGAGTTGGACTAGACCTTTATGGTCCCTTCCAACTCAAGTAATTCTATGATTCTATGAGAAAAGACAATGCTAAACAGTGAGTAAAATTAAAGAGTAAAAATGTAAAAATAAAAAGCAAATTCTAAAAGCCACCTTTGACAAAGTAGTCAGTCTTAAAGGGTTTTCATGTTCCCTCAGCCACTTTTTAGTTGGTACTAAAGATTCAATATAAGGGAAAATCAAACAAATTAAAACTTTTTATGAAAATTCTGAAAAAAGAAAAACATCTTAATTAGTGTGACTTTAAATAAAATCCAAATATTTAGTTTACAGTCAGCTTAGCCACAGACCAAGCTTATTGGTGGAGGCCTGATTCCTGGTTGCCTTACTCTTCCCTGTACCAAAAAGTCACCTGCTTCTTAACAGTTCTCTGTGATGCTCTGTGGATGCCACAGGATTTCAGATGTGCCATGGGACAACAGCAGAGTCCATATCTCAAAACAGGAGCATGAGGTGTCCAGACTGTATCACTTATGAAACACCATTGTGTTTCTCAGCTAGAAACATAATTTTGAATGGATTCAGATGAAAGCATTATGGTTCCATTCAATAAATGCAAAAAAAAAAAAAAAAATGCTTTGACTTATCTAAAATCAAAACTCATGCAAAAAATGTACATATGTTGCCTTTTATCTTGTTTTCAGACAAGAATAATTTGTTAAACAGCTATAAAAAATAAAGACTCTGAACATTCTTGTAGAAAAGCTAGAAAAAATATAGGATGGACATTATTGTTACTGTTACATTATTTGTGATAATGACAATAGGAGCATGACTGGGATGAACTTCCACTTAGTGCAGTCTTGCACTTCAGTCACGTCAGATGATCTCTGTCCTGCACATCTTCAGCCATCCTTCCTAGTAGCAGCTAGTGTCTTTTAACCTTCCCAGAAGTGACGGTGAAGTCCTGAACAATGATAAATCCCATCATGTTCTCCCTGAGCAGAGGAGTCCCCCCTGGTGTAATCTAGACAAGTCATGCCAACTCTTGTAGCTGGTGGCATAAGGGGATAACTTAGCCAAAATTTAACTCCAGTGACTTCTAGGTCTGAGCTGAAGGAGCACAATTTCCTCTCTTCACTGTTCAAATTGCTTCTGGGACAGCTTATGGTGCATATTAATAATAAAACCCAGACTTCAGTGTCAGAAGCTGACACTTCAGCCCCCCTGGCATCGTATACCCCTCACCACAGGGCTACCACTTTTCTTCTTTCCCTGAAGAATAAGAAATTGCAGCCTTTTCAGTGTTTTGGGAACCTTCACTGAGTATATATGGACTTCATTACTGTGATTGTGCTGAAGTGAAATAGCTGGTAATATTGTCCTTCTCTTATCATGTAATGTCATTCTAGTATTGTTACAGCAAACTGTAATGCTGGTGGAAATGCATGATGAATCATTATGGCCCACCAAGGCACTTCCCAGCTGTCTCTCTCACTCTGTTTCTCTGGTTGTATTTTCAACATCTAAGGAAAGGGGCAATATGCTTTAAGGTTACCGCGTATGACATGCTCTACTTCGAAGAGCTCACAGAAGACATATAAAGGCTCAGAATGGAGGGAATATTCCCATTACAAGGCAAGCGATGCTGCTACCCTGCCTCAGGCTAACTCGCAGAATGAGGGAAACGAGAGAATGCCAGGGCTGCTTTCATCCCAGGCTGCAGCTGTGCAGAGGTGCTATCTCAAAATGAATTTGCCAGCAGCCAAGGCATGGTTGTTTTTGAAGCACGCCTGATAAGAAGTGAAAAATCAAAGTAATTCACTGTGGTAACTGTTTGGTAACCAATGTGCTATGCACAGAGCCAGCTCTGTCCCTTTCTGAAGAACAGCGAAAGGGAATGTCCCACCTTCCATCACCACTGGGTAGCAGCAAGCGGGATGTAAGTACCCCATGTCTGATCTTAGTGAATAACAAATAATAAATGCTTTAGCATCTTACAGGACCCTACCTCATTCCTAATGAGACCAAGTCCGTTCATAAAAATTTCAGTAAATGTTCTGTTTCCCTCTGGCTGGAAATATATGAAATTGAAAGACATTTTCTCTGAGTAAAACCGCTTCTAATCCGAACAGAACTGGGAAAACAAAGACAACAATATATGAATAAGAATTAAACAAGGTAGCAGTATTTACGCCTTCTGTACTCTCCAAAAGTGTTTTTGGTTAGTTTCACATTTTCTACAACCAGTTCGTGTAGGCCTGCTTCTTTCTAAAGCTAACTTAGCTGAGAAAAACGGATTCCTGTTATACATCTCCAATTTGCAGTAATCACAGTGATTACTTAGCACACACAATAGATTTTACAAGTCATCCTGTATATTACACCGTGGTGANTTTTTTTTTTTTTAATCAAGCTACGGAGAGAACTGTGAGTTTTAAAGCGTTAGTCCATTAAAACATAGGCAGATGAAAGAGGAGAGAGGAAAATAGGCTGGGCAGATGATAAAGATGTACCAGATCTGAGGCCAGTGTTTAGAATGGTGGTTATATTGCCTTTCCTGCTTCTTTTTAACCTCTTTTCTTCCTTACCCTTAAGCACAAAGGTTTTTTTTTGCATTTGGAGGTTGATTTAAGATTTAATGACCAAGCAGCCAAATGAGTAAAGTTCTGGGCAAATGTAGCAACTTCTTAATTTTATTTTATTTTATTTTATTTTATAGCATAGACCTTGATTGTTTCCATAAAGCAGCCTATTTGAACTTGTGGGCAAATGGGGATATACTATCTATATTGTTTTACAGCCTAATTCTTTACAAGTCTTTGTGGCTCACTGTTGAAAAAGCACTCTCTACAGTGTAATGCAGATGGTATTTCTTTATTTTTCAAACAGTACTTCTCTCCAAATATAAAGCCTAGATTACAGACAAATTTTTCTGTGTAAAAACAGAGCTTGATTTATAGAACTTAAAAACAAAAACNTCTTCATTGTCTTGGTAGAGAAGGATTTGACTTCCACTGGTTTTTAGCACATGGCCAACTCCTTTTTGTAGACTTATTTCTGTGTGAACACAGTTTCACAACTGCTTTTGAAAACTCCACCCTGAATACTATTATTATTATTAAAGGAAACATGAAGTGCAAATATGAGTACTTTAGATTCCTTAATATAGACCTGAGTATCATATTTCCTTTTCTTAACTGAGAACTCTAAAAACAGGATCCTTTATGCTCCTTGTTTTTCCATGTGCTTTGACCGCCTCCTGAAGGACACAGAACACCATTTCAGGATCCATGCAGTATCACTTTATCACCCACAATTGTTTTTCTCACAATGGCTCGTTGTGAAAATCTGACTAGCTTTATAGAATGATTTTTAATGAGTTTACTTTAATTTAACACAGTCTTGGCTGTAGACAGCATTTCTGTGTCTATATTCTTCATGAAACCATAAAGAAATGTAGGGTCTGCTTAGCCATCTGTTAAAATTTGTGTAATTTAAATTAAATGAACTGAATTGCATTAAAATCATAAAGGATGGGAAAAATAATGAAAAAATCCAAGAGCTCATTTAAAATATGCACACTAAATTTCACCTGGTGTTAATGGTCACAGCTTTATTATAATGTACGCAAATAATGTTACATCAATGCATAAAGAGGCATTTATGTGATGAGTTGCTTCTTTGTCAGAGATCTTTTCAGTCTGCTTACATAGTGCTTTGAACAATGAATTTCTCTTCACTGCAAAAAGCCAGTGTTGGGGAAATGGCAATGCTGCCCATCTCCACTGGGACACCTTAAACAATGAAACTGCAGTCACATGAAAGCAAGCAAAAATATATAACTAAAAACAAGCCAGGAATTTTCTACTTATCATGGATCTGCTCCAATAGATTACATCGATTAAGGCTAAGGTACGCTGCTCTTACACTGACATCAATAAAGCTGCAGGTTTACTTTCAGAGATTCCTAATGCCCATTTCTACACTCTGCATTCTCTCTTCTAATAAGATACGGGTCTTTTATCGGACCATAAATAATACTTCTGCTACTCATAAGTTAAGTTCTCGAGTTAGAAACTCCAAACTTTCTCCCATAATGTTTAGAACATCTGGGAAAAATTCTCAAAGCATCTGCACATCTTCAATACTGAGTTTCAAATTCTTCCTTAATTTTTTCTTTGCTGTTCAGCCTTCAAAACGGCTGCAAGCAGGACAAGAATTAGGCCCCGGGTACACTGTTGTATCGTTTAAACCACTGATCTTGCTACTCCATCGGGTTCAATCTTTGCACACGGTTTTGGATGAGGTCTTTGTTGTATGTTTGGACATCACTTGGAAAAATAAGGTCCAGGTCTGCAGCTGTGGCTGCCAAGTACGTATTCCTACAACGGAGATATCTGCATCCAATCAGTCGCTCAAGACTTCACTTTAACTTTGTACAAACAAATAAACCCTTTTAGGGACAATGAGCCAAGAATGTATGTTTTGTAGTCCATTATTTGCAAGTAAGCTTGATATTAAGTAGTGCAGATACTTACTTGAAATGAACTATGACTTCTCAGGTCGATCCATGCAGTTCCCACTCTCACAGGAGGTCCCTCTTTTCCATTCTACATTTGTATAGGTGTTACGACCCTTTAGTATGCACAAGATTGAACTAAGGTAGTTTCTAATGACCACCTGTGAAGCTGTGTTTCATAATGCGCAAGCTGAGTCAAAGCACCTAAAGTTGGATATCAACCTGAATTTACCCTACAACATCTCCTTTCTGTCTCCAATCATTTAGTCCAAGTAATAACAGTGAAGTTCAGCAGGGCCTTGGTTTAAAACTAATGTCGAACATGGGAACTATTTTACAGTTGTCTTAGAAATGCTCTGTTCCAGAGTATTTTTCTCTAAAAATGTATTTTTCATATAATCAAAAAAAAAAAAAAAGTCAAAGTCTGGACTTGTTATCCGAGGGTCTGAGGCCCTCATTGTTTTGAAGTGTAAGAGACATCAAGAAAGTTCGAACAGTTTGCTCTCTGGAGGAGACATTTCTGTTGTTCACTAGTAAGTAAAGTCAGAGAACCCAGCCTTCCTAATGTCCGAGGCTACTGAGTTAGGATAGTGGATGCTTTTGTTTCTTTCTAAACTCAGTCAAGAAATAAGAAATTCCATGATAATTGAGACATCCATGGCTGAAAACACCTCTAAAGATACACTGTGTTTTCTGTTGACCACAGGATGAGCTCCTAAATCAGGCAACTCTGCTCAGTGTCTGATCCAGTCAAAAATGCAGGCATCATAAATGACTTAAAGCTATTCTGTAATTCAGCAAACTCAGTCCTGACATACAGAAATGTATCTCCATACAATTATTTCCCCACGCAAAGTACACATTTCTGGGATGTTCAGTATTGTATTTTTCAGAAGACTTTCTTTTTCTTTTTGCTTCTTGCTTATGATGGTTTCTAATGCTGATAATGCAATTTTCCTATTAACAGATGCATTGTCAGTATCTTCCATGCCTAGTGCTGCTTTACCTTCTTCCTGCTTTGAAGCTGCTTTTGCTTGTGAGCTAGCACCTTCCATAGGTTAGAGATAAACACTTTAGCCTGAAAGTTATCTGAATCCCTTAAGAATTGTTTGTCCTCTCTGCAATTCAAATCAGTTCCACAAATAAATCTTTCCAATCCAGAGAAACTCATACTTAAAAATAAAGTTTTCCTTTTATGGCTCTTTTTTACTTTTCACCTTTTTTTCACAGCATAACAAGAAGGCTGATACACTTCATGGACAAAGTGACCTGTCAGGGTGTCTTCTCCATAGGATTTTTGCTCCTGCAATGTTGTCTTTTCAGACTTTATCTGAACCAAACCTTGGCAGCATTATAATTTTAGACTCAAAAGGGAAAGAGTGACATCTTCCAATGCCACTTCTTCTCAAAACAGAAACAACTTAATTCTTGCTTTTTTTATCTCCCACTGGCCTGAAGGAGAAGAACCATTTATAAGAGACCCTATTAAAGGCTGATTTTTGGTGCAAATATTGTACCATCCCGAAGCAAGTAACAGCATCGACGATGCAAAATTCCAGGAGTCCTTCAATTGATTTGTTTCATCACCAAATACTATTTTCCCTGCCCACATTTTTTTTTCTAAAAGTAGCTACAGCAGGGGAAAGACTGCCTGTGTGGCACTTATGTGGCAGGGCTCTGATCTCTTCCTGGCTGCTATTGTAACAAAAACAGAACTGTGTCAGCAGACTGCATTGCCTTTGTTTCAGTAGGTGTCATTCAAAAGCATTGTAGCTTATTCCAAATGCAATTGTGAAGACTTAAGGAGTTCTTCATGCAATCAAACATCCAAGCGATGGTTTCATCCTCTGGAAGAGTTTGAAGCTAGTGTTTTGTTTCTCATTAGCAGCAGACAGATTACATTTCTTTTAGAACTTGGATTTTTGCCATTCCATTACTCTGTGTCTCTCTGTATCTGGCTCCAGAAATCTTTGCATGATCCAAGTACCTGCTGTTGCATCTGTAGATACTAATGAAATTTGGAGTATACAGAGTGATAAATACCAGGTGAAAATTAAACCAAATCACGTGGCCTTAGGGATTCTTTATTATGAAATGTAATATCTCACTACCTAAATTTACTAGATAAAGCATACTATCTAGGTTCAATTTCGATTGTATTTGAGAGAGGAATTGTGAAAAGATCAGTTTGTTAGTTTGTTAGATATGAAACCATCTCAGAATTGTAATGAGTGCAAATAAAGCAGCCTAACTGGGAAAACTTACCAGACCTAGCATCTGCCCCACAGAGCAGTGGCTGTGGATGAATACCATATGATTTTGGAAGGTTAGCAGTCTTCCCTCCCTTCTGGCTGTGGAGTCAGCTTAGAAGGCTGTAACTGCAGCTTGTATTGCCAGCTACTGGCATGTTACACCCTGGAAAGCACGTGTTCCTATTTTAGAGAGCCTGCAATGAGAAATCCCTCTTCATCCAGCACAAACAAGCAATGCTCTATTGCTCCTGGTCATGACAATGTGGCTTGCTAGGAGTGCAGGAAAGAGAAGCTGTAATTATATCCATCCACACTGTAATTTCACACATTTTTCTGTACCTAAGCACAACAGCTAAAGACCAAGTGATAAATTCTAGTGGAATCACACGCTGACCAATGTGTGGTGCCATTGAAACCCAAGCAGCATGTGATTTCAGTTCATTCTGCCCAAGTTTTCTTTTGAAAAATCTCTCAATGGAGATTATTCCAAAGGAGACAGAACAGTCACAACATCCAAGTAAACAATTGGCTTGGATTTTTCATTTTGGAATTACCTCTTTCCACTTGCCTTTGTTTTATTATTTGAGGTTATCATGTATTGCAATAAAAGGTGAATATTCGGAGTCACTATCAAAACAAAAATCCTTCACTAAAAACATTTCAAAACAGAAGGAAAAAATGTCATTTGTTTGGGTTCTTCTTTTTGGAGAACTATCAAATATGCTCCAATTTGGAAGAAAGCCAAGCATTAAAATCCTGAAATCATCTGCAAAACCCAACACACATTGTCTGAAATTGCTCTGGTGCTATTCAGGATTACATTCCCCCAGCCAGACCAAGCTCAGTGACTGGAACTACCACCTGGGTCTGGGAGATCTGGCACTGGCTATGCCATTGATTTCCTTGGTGAGTGAGACTAGTCATTTGCTCTCTCTCTATTTCATGTTCCTTATCTACAGAAAGGGGATAAATGATGCTGACCTTCTTTGTTATATGTTTTGAGATGTATAGAGGAGAAGGGCTAGGCATTCACCTTCTCTCAGAGATTTTGCAGTGCAAATGAAACGTAGTCAAAGGGCCCCAGACTGGAGCAAGATTTGCCAAAAACGTCATTTCTAGAAAAAAAAAAAAAAAAAAAGAAAAAAAAAAACAAAAACCAAAAAANGCCCCAGACTGGAGCAAGATTTGCCAAAAACGTCATTTCTAGAAAAAAAAAAAAAAAAAAAGGAAATAATCAGAGCACATCAGAAAAGAGATAGCTGATCCCAAGTAGAAAAGACTTCCAGATGACAACAAATATTTTAAAAGTTTCATGGAGGATTCTGAAAGGACACCTAGGCTGTTGAAGAAGATGACAGTCCAGAAATAGGTTCTTCAATAAATCAGTAAATTTCCAATCATTTCGTTGTTTGTTTTTAAAACAATTCCTTAATCATCTATTACTGTCTGTTTCACATTAGGTTATTGACATCTTTAGTTTGATCCAGTACCTGAGCTGTTAATCAAACTTAAAGTGCATAGTCATTTGGAGTTTTCTTAAAGAAAACAAAAGTTCACAAAGTGGTAGGATCAACAAAAGAGAAAGTCAGACTGAAAAAGACACAGGAGCTGTTCATGACAGACACTGGCACAGTATGTTATGTCTGTACAGTACCTATGAATAGCTTCTTTATTTTTATAGTCACAGCAAGGTACAGTATGTGTCACCTCCGAAATTTAATGAACCTAACATTCCAGGAAATGAAAGTAAAGAGGTAGTCCTCAAATATGTATCTTTAAAAATGTCTCAGGCAATTAATCCTTTCCAGTAGGGAAATTGGCTTTCTTAGTTTTTAGGTTCATTAAACGTATATCCACAATATTATGCTATATAACATACTGACTTAAATACTGACACATCAGCACATACACACAGGAGATGGTATTTAATTCTGGGGAACAGAAGAGTGTAAGTTGGAGATGGCTGAGAGGGGATATTGTTTTACCCTGTAGGTTCAGGGAACAAGGCATGGCTCTTGATGTGTTTGATCTTTATGGATGTAAAAGGTGATGGATGTCTTTTTTTGGCTATCTTATTTTATGGTGCACCCTGCTTAGCAGAAACTCTGGTCAAACTTCACAATGTCATTCTCTTGTCTACCTTCTGTCCTTGCTTGGAAATCGCGTTTCCTACTATACCTGTGGGAAGCCTTGTGGAGTGTGTGTGATAGGCTGATGCCCTCTGCTTTAAAGTCAGGGCACTCAAGCTTATCTTGTTCAAGTCTCATCATCACCTGCATGCTGATCCAGGAGTTAATATTATCCTGTACCCTGCCAGCAGCTCCTGGTTATGTGCCAGGCATTGTACAAGCTCAGAAGAATACTGTAAATAGATTTATTTCCTTCACTTTTCTCTTGGAGTAAAACCAAACAGAGAAAATCTAGGTATCTTGCTAGTTAAAAATAGCCAGCATGTAACTACTGGCATACAGATGACAATCTGGTCTCAATTTTAAACAATAGGTATATTTTCAAGAACCCAGACCCTGTGGAGGTCTTCTAAGAGCAGGAGAAATTATTTTTCTTGTTTGATTGTTTTTTCTGCCTGATTATTTAGGAAGAGATGCCTAATCCTTTATCGGGCAGAGGGAATATCACACCAAGTTATGGCAGGTTTTGATATACCACAGGATAGCCTAGTTTTGTTCAGATTCACTGCTTCAAATGACATAGTTTGCACATTTTCATCCTCTCCCTCACTCACCTTCAGTCTTGCACAGGACATGCCCAATGGTAAAATAAACCTGCTTTAATTAAAATATATGGTCACATTGTTACCTACAAAACTGCAAACAAGTTACAATCAAAGGACTCTAATTGCAAACTTCAAGTAAATTTATCAGCTGAATATTTTTCCAGTTGCTTAGATTTTATTAGATTTTATTGCCTTTGGATTCCTAGTAATATCTTAGGAATCCATTATGAAAACACAGAAGCATTCTGCTTTTGGGTTATGTTCCCAGATTTGAATTTTTTTTCATCACTGGGCTCTCAGTTATGTCAGCTGGGTTTCTAATATATTTTTAAGGTAAAGTAGGTATGGAAGCATGTGAATATCATAGATGATTGAAACTTCAGTTGATAGTTAACTAGTCAAAACATTTCCTCTATTCTTTACTTTCCTTGTGGGATGTCTATTGGTGTTCTGTTTGTTTGTTTGCTTAATTCTACCTACACATCAGGCCGAGTTTAAAAAAAGCATATAGAGAACATGTAATAGACATTCCACTGTTCCAGGATTTATAATGTTCATTACCTTCTATGACTTTATTATATTTCACAGAATCACAGAATCACAGAATGTTAGAGATTGGAAGGGACCTCGAAAGATCGTCTAGTCCAATCCCCCTGCCAAAGCAGGAACACGTAGAGCGGATTGCATATGTTTCTTCTATTAAAATTAGTTGTCTGCTATTTTGCTACACTGGTACAGAGTCATAGAATCATAGAATGGTTTGGGTTGGAAGAGACCTTAAAGATCATCTAGTTCCAACCCCCCTACATGATGCATCAACAGTGCAGGAGACAGGTTTAGTAACATGTACCTTTGTCTATACTTCCTCCATCCTTTGCACTAACTCTTCTTTGACAGGCTCCAGCATTACAGTACTTTATATTAACCTCGTGACTACAAAGTCTAGAGTTAGAAGGGTGGACAGGACTGTCAGTAATTCACCAGCTGACTATAAGTGAATCATTTAACCATATTGTAGAAAGCTCGGGCTGTTTATTTGTAGCTTCTCATTATCAAAACTGCGCTTCTGATCCATGTCCTCTCCTGACCAGCTTTTGCTCTGATGTCAGAGCCCAGGTACCACATACAAAGCAACAAGTGACCCGGGCATCGTGGCTCACACCTCACATTGAGTCACAAAAGTAGTAAACCAGTGCCTGGAAATTCTTCCTCTGGAAGAGACTTTTCTCCCCTGCTCACTGCCTCTTTCTTATGATATCAGTTTCACGGATGAACACAAGAGATGCCCACTGATGTGAATTTCCTGCTATGAAAAAATGTCCAAATATAAAAAGAACAATGAATTAAGCAATTATTTTTTCTCATAAAGTACAAGTGGAACAAACTGTATTTTTCTTCAATACTTTAAAAAATGTAACAGTCTCAGAGCTCATCTAAACTTGCAGTTTGGCTTAAAGATCTGTCATCTCTTACTGGAAGGATAGTTTCTGTGCTTTTTACCTCTTAAATTCAGCCAAAGAAATTGAAAACCATCCACAGAATCTTCCCTGAATGATGACTACTTCTGAAAGCCTTGTAAGTCAGGGAGATTTGAGTGAGTTGGGTAGCACTTCCGTGAACTGAACTTCCATAGAATAGTTCTTGGAAACAGCAACAATTTAATGAGCTTTGTTTCTTAAAAATTAATATTTCAGAAAATTATATTGATTTGAACAATCTCCCAAACAAACAAACAAAAAATCTTTAGTTGGAGTGACCCCGCATCTAGAAAACTAGGAAAAAATATTATCCACAACTGTTCTTCTCATGGATCCTCTTAAGTATCTGCATCATCTTATACCAGTCAGGTTGTCCTATTGCCTTAGTAGAGCCTGATTGCTCTCGAAGAGACAAAGGCAGTCACACTAACTGCACTCATCTGCTATACAGAGGTATGGCAGAATCATTTCTGCACAGCAATGCCTCTTTCAAGGTGCTGTGTTCCACAGCAGTCATTTTGAGGCTGCCTAGGCTGATGACGCATTATTTACAACCAGGCATATTGAGGTGTTAGGTTTTCATGGAGATCAAGGGTATTGCCTGCAGCAAAGCCATATACGCAGTGAACTCTTAAAGAAAGCTTTCTTTGATAAAAGTAAGTAAGTAAGTAAGTAAATAAATGAATAAATAAATAAAGCGCATTACTCAAGGTCATTCTGAAGGAAAACAATGATGCTAAAGAGAGACATCATCGCTCTTGGCTGAAGAATCCTGCTCTTTCCTCTCCCAAGGGAGGTATCTCTGTTACAGGTTGCAAAGCAATCCTAGTGTAAATGCTGCTGTGATGATAACATTGGTTTGCTATGTTGTGACAGTAAATTTCCCTCAGTGCAGACAAAGATAATCTGTCCTTTTGCAAGCACATTTCTGCTGCTATTGCTAGGTTATTTCTTCTAGCCCTCCTGTCTAACGTCAGCCATTCTCAAGTCACCAAAACCATGTGCATGGGTTGAGTACACAGCACGCTAAACCAGCATTCAGTGTATTTTGGAGACATTTATTTGGGTGTTGCCAGAGGTACCTGGGTCTCTATTATCTTTGTGTGTCCATTACTACATCACATCATTCCCTATTAATCTACAGAGGTCTCAATACTTTATGTGACCTCAGTGATAATCATTCAGATACCAGATACAATAGCATCCTTCCTAAAATGACTCAAACACTAGTCTGGGATTGCCCTAAGGGAAAGGTGTCAAAAGCTGAAGGAGCTGCACAAGTGAGTGGATTAAGTGATGGGTAGAAGCCTGTTGCTGCATACAATATCTATAAGCGAAGGAGGAAATAACAGCTAGCAAGGAAATTGAAGTATTGGAGAAAAAAGCTGCAGCTAGCAGTTTTGCAAGGAGTTATTTCCTAGCATCACTAGTATCTGTGGACAAGAAACATACCAGTGTTATTAATGAATTCATGTCAAGGTTAAGTTGGAGACCCTTAGAAAGAAGAAAAGAATAATTACAATACTGGAAAATAACCCTATACTCAGGGACTTCAGGCTCTTTATCTTGACAAAGATAAGGTGATGAGAGACTAACATCTATTAGAATCAACAAAGAAAAGAATAATATGACTACAGGGAGTTCTGTAGCTTAACAGAAAGAGATGCAACAAGATTCAGTAGTTAAAAATTATAAAACAAACAAATTCAGACTAGAAATTATTTATTTCTAGGGCTATTTAGGTGGAAGTTCTCGAATGTTAGACTTTCCATTGTTTCCATTGTGACTCAGCTAACCAATACTGAACACATTTTTACAATGCATGCTAATATTTCAGACAGTCCTTAATTCAGAGATTAACTATGTTTGTGTTATACAAAATTTCAGATGATGTCAATTTGGTTTTCTTAAAATCTAGGAACCATTCAAACAAGAAGAGTTTCATCCAAGAGATAGTGACCTGGAGAGAAATATGGTAAATACGTCTTATTTGAGGATCCAGAATGTGCAACAGAACACTTAAAGAGTGCCTTATTATAAATCCAAGGAGAATAAATTAAACCTGTTTCCAGGCACTGACTGAAGCAAGCATCCGTTTAGCTGTGACAAAGCTAAAATAGCGTAAGCATTGTGCTGCTCACAGTGGGGTTCTGTCTGTGGCTGTGGCAGGAGGTTTGCCCAACCAAGAGCCCTGTGAGATGAAGTGACCCTCCAAGATGAGTGTGTGGCCATGCCCTGCCTGTTCTGATATGACAGCATTGGCAAACTGGTCCGAGCAAGCAGCTGTAGTCTCTGCTATTCATCTTGTCTTGAACAAGAACATTTAATTTTTCTGGCTGAGCATCAGTGGTTTTTCTCTTATTGCTGCTCCTGCTTGGATGCAAGAATGTTTTGCACCTGCTCCTTGAAGCAGAATTCGATAGCAGCCCTGCTGTTCCTCTGCTTTTACTTTCACTGCAGTGTGTTTTGGCCAAGCCAATTTTACCTACTGCAGCTTATCTCTTTTCTGCATAGTGCTCTTTATACCTTTCAAATCTGCACAAGAACAGACCGCTTCCACAGAATCTGAGACCCCTCTTAATTTTTGTCTTATGTTGTCTTTTCCAAACTAAGATGGTGGGCCCAGGGAGTACACTTCCTCCGTCTGCCTCCATCCCTTGGTGCCTGACACTCTCATGACATCCCAGTGCTTTCAGAAAGAGAATGACCTTTGAAAAGAATGTTTGCCGTGATGATTAATCACATCTAATCTAGTCTACTGTAAATACTATTACATATTAATATGCATGTTGTAATAATGGTATATCTAGTATATAAGTAATTACAGTACCTTATACTTCTATCTAATTATGGATCCATTGTGGCAAGAACTCTTTTGGTTTGAGGGGGAAAGAAGAGTTTGGAGTTGAATAAATTATAGATTTAAAGGCTAGTAACAAATGGACTGCAATGGCTCAGAAAGCATGGGAATTTGAATTTTTGTAAGGATTTATTATGTTTACTGTATCTGTGTTAGCAAAAACTGCAAGTGCATGAGCAAAACTTTTTTTCAGCTGACATCGCACACAACATTTATTTTCCTCTTTTTGCTAAAGAAAGTAAAGGCTTTTTATGAATTAGTGTACTGCGATACTAAGTTTTATATTATCTATAAACTCAGGTAGTAAAAAAAGTCCCATCATTTTAACCTTGGAATGCAATGGGGGATGTGGTGGATGTATAAAAATTTAATACCCTCCAATGTCTGGTTAAGTGGTCAGTGCTGATGAGAGGGAGTTTGCATCTATCTCACAGTAGTATATTTTCATTGCATTTTCTTCTGCAGGCATCTCTGAAGTTTAGGCCACATTTCCAGAGCAGTCAGACAGTGCAACCAATCTGCTGGTAAGAAGATGAGGAGACTCCAGCTGAAGCTTTTTTAGCCACCTTGAAGGTCAGCTAAATACTGAGCATTTCTCGTGCATCATAGAGTCTTTTCACCATGCTATGCACCTTGCAAACAAGTTGTTTCAGCCTGGAAAATAATGCATTTATGCCTGGTCTCCCTCAGACTCCAGAACCTAGAGTTGTTCAGGTGAACAAGGTACTTGTCTATATAAAGTTGGTGTCGTGAGTTGCAGTTGTATGGTAAGTGTATAAGATAGTGATGTCCTTGTTTTGGATTTTACAGTACCTCACTTCACTGCTGCATTCCAGAAAAACACAGGATAAACAACTCATCATCACATCATCAAAGGAAACTATGCTTAAATGCATTTTAATGCAAACTCCCACTTCATTGGGAGTCATTGACAGTTTGAGGTGAAAAGCTGAACTGGTCTGAATGAAACAAAATTTTCCCCTTCTTTTTATCTTCTTGTTTCAGATCAAAGCAAATATGCAAAGCAAAAACAAGCTCTCTGTTTGAATAGAGTAAAATAAGACAGTGTCATAAGCATGGGTTTTGAAGAAAGTCATGCAGATGTTTTACTCTTTTAAACTAATTTTTCTAGTATGTAAAGCCAAATCTACAATAGCTGATCTGGTTGTTTTGAATACGTATCTATTTCCCATTTCAAGTGTGTGAATTTATTTCTGATTTCCTCCCTGTGCTTTCACAAAATATCATCTTGTGTTCTCTCTGACCATAACAATCCTGAAAATTAGAGATAATGCAGTAAAATTTCACTTTGATGTGTTTGTGTGTGTCTGTGCATAGTGCTTCCAAACCCTGTGGGAGAAGAACTACTATATAAATGTAAATGTATGTTATGGCTTTTTTGAACCAATGGCCCTTTGATGGTATCTTTCCAAGAGGACAAGCAGCAATTGCCAGAATTAAATGGCATGATAAAGCCTGGTCTTTGCTAGGTTTTCAATACCTAGGCTATCTTCACCCTATTTAAGGGCTTACTGATTTCTGTCACTAAGTGAAAAACAAGACAAAAATTAAGCTAGAATAAAATTTCAAACGCAGCTCTGGACCTGTGGTTTTGATTTGCAGTTTCAGAAATGACATATGGACCTCTGGGTGTAACTCCCACTGAAAGGCAAGAGAATTAGTCCACTTTTTATTTCTCTTTGACCTATCATTTTTTTTTTTCCTAGGTGTTTTTCCTTCTGGCTGGTTTCCATAGGTAAAAAAGTCCATTATCTATAAAAAAGTTCTGCTGATTTCCTTGGAATTTCATGTACTCACAAACATTGCCTCAAATGCTGTTTTTTTTTCTGTACCTGAGCACGTATTTCTAAACTGTTTCTTTATGTGAGACACATAAGCCAGGTCTTGCTAGTCTGTGATGTTTTATAGAAGTGTATTCAAATGCCAGAAAAACTCTTAAGTCTAACAACTCTGTGTGCAAATAATTTCTATTATCATGCTTCCATCTTTTACTGGAGCAGAAAAACAAGGTAGCAGTTTTTACAAGTTAGTGATTTTTGATTTAAACTTCCATTTGTACCCATGTAAATGGCAATCACATTACAGTTGTCTGAGCTTGAAATGTAAGTTATTTGAATTTTTGGGCATCCTCAAGTCTCACAGGTGTCAGTAACACTGTAGCAACTGAGAAGAACTGACACTGCTAAAACTCATACCATCAATTTTAGAGTTTGCAGATTCAGAGGTCTAGTTAAGGTCAAATTAAAAAGGAAGATGCCTTTAATCTGCTCAGTAGTAGGTCAAATAGTCATACAAAGTTGGTGCTGTTTCTACTTTATTTTGTGAGCTGGTTCACTGTAATTCTTCTTGACTTCCTTGTTTTTGGCCCATGGCTTACTGGACCTGAACCAGAAGTTCCCCCTTGTTGTGAATAAAGAACTCCGTATACACGTTAACAGTGTGGAAATGTGCCATCTCTATTGTGTGTCACAATCTTGGCAAGCTGGTTTGATGACACAAGCTATTCCCAGCATAATCCATCTAGCTGTTTTTCCCCAAAGGGAAAAATCACTTTTATTAGAAGCCAAAAACCATACATGCCACTGGGATCACAGAACTTCTTCTTCTTACTTTTTTCATTGCTGACTAAGCTAGCCGTGCCAAGAGTTAAAGTGTTTATGAGGAAAATGATTGCCTCTATAGTTATGCGTGGAAGACAATAAGCACTTTTAGCCCTTGAATCTTTCATTATTTTTTTTTCTTTTAATAATAACAATCTGTGCTTAAAAAGGACAATGACTTCCACCAAATAGATATTATCACATAATACAATGAATCAAGTCTCATTAAAAGAACTCCCAATTCTTCCTTATATTTACGCTCTGTTCTTAAGAAACAAGAAGAGTTAATCTATAACCTCTTATTTGCAACCT
>VXAV01010315.1:68024-81364 GCA_013399715.1 Alectura lathami | reverse complement strand
AAGAATCAAGCAGAAATAGAGCTATTTTCTTCTTCAAGTAAGTGTCAATGAAGAAGGAAAGCTGGACTTTTCAAAATCCTTAGTTTCCTCCAAGTTAAAAGAAATAAAACTAAAATATTAAAAAAATAAAAAAACAACAAAAGTCTCATGGAAAAGAATTTCATCATTGGGCTGAGTTCATAGGCATGACAGAAATGTCAGTGTGATGATAAAAACTCATGAAAAATGAAAATTTATCCTCACATTTGGAAGTCACTTAGGATGAGCTCTGGTAACAATTTGTTATTGATATAAACTCTCTGGGTCAACATTACTGCAACCATGAAAGCAACCTGCCATTTAGGTGACTACAGCTAAGCGAAAGCCTCAGAAGTGTATCAATTTTTTTCAGAAGCACTTTTAAAACCCACAGTATAGCTGGGGAGCTATTCAGTGAAGATTTTAACTATTTCAGGTATGATGTGAACTCGTTAACAGAAGGAATGGAAATGTCTATTTCTTTTGGGCCCTACATCTTTCCAAATAGAGATCAAGTGAAAAAGGAGGGACTGGACTAAATGCCTAACACAGATGTGCGCAACTAGCCGAGCAGAACTTGTGAAGGAAAAAGAAACGTGCCTAAGAGGTCTGAGTAGCTTTGCACTGCATTAGAAGTCCTCCCTGATAAGGCTTTAGCATCTTTCTGGGCACCCAGAACAACCCCAAACCCCCTGCTCATGGACTCCATTCCTACGTAGCTCCGCTTATGCCAGGAAACAAGCTTACAGGGGGAGAAATTCCAGGCCGCAGTGTTGTGAGCTATTCTGGTTCTATTTAACCATCTCATGAAAAATTCACAGACTAATGCTGCCGCAATCAGCTGCAAGATTCAAAATTTCACGTCCTCAGACCCTAAGTGTGCTTGGATCATTAATGCGTTGCCTCCCCTTCTGTCCAGAATGTCTGCAGCCTACACTGCAGGGACTGAAGCCAGCCCACCTCCCCTTCTGCTGGTACAGAAGAGGATCCCTGGAACACTGTCTGTTCTTGACAGCACAGCAATTTCTTTGCACTTCATCTCTGGCGTTTCCCTGCTGGGGAAAATCTGACCCACTATACTGAGGGCCCACTTACAGAAGTCTCTCACTACTCACTCTTTCCAAAATCATATTCTTCTTCCACAAGGTAAGGGCCACAACAACGTGTGGGAATACAACAACGAAGCCAGCTCCTGCAAGCACTGTGATAGGCAGACAAGGAGCCCTCTGGACTTCTCCATGGTGTTCCCACTTTGTCCATTTTAACAGCCTTACCTCTGAAAGCCCTCGCCCGTCAATTCACATTCTCTTACACTTCCCGAAGAAATCCGAGCACTCTGCACCTTAAGCCTCCTTCTGTAGCTTCTCCAAACCCCCGCCTTCACTGATTAAAAAAATCTCACCACTGCTTGGATACATACCAGCCTACCCTGATCCTAATGGTGGGACTGGATGCACAATCTGAGATGCACAGCGCTTGGCGTGCTACCACAACAAGGCAGCCTGAAGGTCACTTCTCCTTCTCGTTGGCTGGAGACTGACTCCAGCTTCCCTAACATTCAGGTTTATTGTATTAATTCTTCCTGAAGTTAGAGCTCTGCAACCTGCCGCGTGCATGCCTCTAGACCCCATGGCTCTCAGAGCATCTGCCATCACCTGGGAAGAACCGCATCATGCACAAGTTATTTAGGACAGCAGAGCTCACTGCACACACTTAGACTTACATACGCCCTTCTNCACTTAGACTTACAGACGCCCTTCTTTCAGAAGCTGTTCAGGAAGCTGATGGATATCTACCTTTCAGAATGAAGTCCCAGTACTCAGACTCCCCGGCAGGAAAAGAGCTACTGGCAACAATTCCATAAAGCGCACATCCTATATAAAGTCACCTCCAGTTTGGACTTCAGAAGAGCTTACCTGATAAGCATCCCTTTGTTTTAGACCATGGGCTAAGGCAGATTAAAATATGCAAGTACAACACTCAGAATCAACAGCACAAGTAACAAAGGGGGAGAAAAAAGAAAAAAAAAGTCTACAGGAGAACAAGGGTAGATGCCCGTGGGGAGAACATCTTAAAATCTACGGTAAAGTCATACTTGGCAAAATTCAATAGATCTGGTAAACATCAAAGATAAAATTTAGCAGAATAATTCCACCAAGCACCATTAAAAGAAAAATGGGACCAGCAGGGTTACTAGTGGAAAACAATGCCAGGCCTAATAGCACTGATCTACCAGAAGCAATTTATTATGACACCAGAAATAGCTATTTTCACAGTGGATGCTTGAAATGAAAACTTTAAAGCTTCTTTAAGTCTTGAGCTATAGCAAAGAATTCAGCCAGCCAGCCAAAATAGCTGAAGGGAAATAGGAAGGCCACATGTGGAACTAATTACTCATGTAGAGGCTATGACAAAGAACATTTCTCCAGACTTTTCATGGGGGCTTCACTTTCAGGAAGTAACTCTAATTACTGTTCAAGTCTCGGCAGCCTGCATGCCACTGACAGTTCCAAGAAAAAATGAACCTATTTGCCCTTTTCTTGGTCTGAAATGCCAAAATATAAAAGCACAACTGGAGGCATTAAAAAGAAACAAAATAAGCATTGGCTTATTGCAGTAGATTCTCAAGCTGAATTCTTTTTATAAATTCAGTTTTTCAGCCTGCACAAAACAGCAAATTCTGCGTCTACATTAACTCGCTCTCCGTTGGCTGCAGTGAAACTGTACATCTTGACTTTTTACAGCTTTTCCATACTGGGGCCCACTTCCTGCCCAGTTGAAGAAAAAAATCTGGCCTGAAGATGAAATGACTGCTTAACATTACACTAAAACATCTGGTACCATTTTATACACAGACCCATGTCTGAGAGCAGGCAATTCTAGCGGTCTCACCAGCGGCACAGTGCATACCCAAACCTCCCTAGGGTGACATCATCCCATATATGGACTCTCAGGCCCAGCCCTCCCCCTTTTCCTGGTCCTAAATTCATTGCCAGATCCCCAGTCTGCTGCAAATGTGCCACGTCAAGACTGGAAATCACAGCACTTCAGTGTGTTTCAGTGAGTGCTGCAGAGTGTGAGGGAGAGCCGAGCACAACCCGTGATGCAGGAAGGCAGTTCTTCCCAAAGACTAAAAGAGGATTTAAAATAAATAAATAGAAGCGTCCGGAGATCCTGCTCCGTCGCCCCAGTGTTCAGACTACCTGTTCAGGACAATGCTGTTGTACAGTAGTCTGCACATTGGTTAGACTGGGCAAGGGAAAGCAGCGACGTGGACTATTGGGGACGCCAGTTGCTCTTGCCAAGGAGAAGACACTTACTGCTCCTTTCAGATCTCATATACAGTATTTTTCTTCACAGGTTTTGCACACTAGGGAATAAGAAACGCTAAGGGACACTGTGAAAAAGGAGGACTGCAGAATAATGCGGGGAAGACATTCTGGTAAGGCCTACTTTGGAAGAACACCTGGCCTATGACCTGGCGAACCTAGGTGACTCCCCCCCCCTTCCTCCAGTCATCACTGCAAGAAAGATGGAGCTCTGATGATTTACTAAAACCTATGCAAGAAATGAGAGAGGTATACTACCTAGAGGTATACTGCTTAGAGAAGTGTACAAGAGCGTAAAGTCGCTCATTTCCTTTTTTTTTTTTTTTTAATTTAAAATAAAGTTTATTTTTCCCCACAAACTAAAAAGGTAAATTTATTTTATTTTTATTTGTAGCAATCAGTATAAATATTTAAGGAGCATATCCTTTTTCTAATGCAGAAAAGGCTTGTTAGTATGTATTCTGAATAGCTCTTGTTATGAACCATGATCTGAAGATCAATTTTAAGAAATTACTTTCTCTTAAAGTAATAAAGCAATAGAAATGAATGCATGAATATGATTTTAAATTATTGTAAAATATATCACTGTTGGGAGAACTGTACTTTGATTTTATTTGCACTTGAAGCTTTTTTTTGCAAGTAACCTATGCTCTGTGTGCTAATGAAAACTGGGAGGGATGCCATAGGGAATATATGACTACTCTGTGCTTGGCTTCTGCTGTGTAGAATACAAAATATTTGATTGTTCAGGAAAAGTTGCCTCTGAAAGTGCAGGATGTGATGGGGAAAAAAAAATCAAAAACAATAAATAAATAAAACAGAACAGCTTTCCTTCCCAATACCGCCTGGCCATTGCTTATAAGTGATCAGCACCAATCGATTGCTGCCGCTCATGGATAGTTTGCTTTGCTGCTATTTCTTCTAACGTTCTAACATCTTCTAACAAAATGATAAGTTACTTTGTCCTGAATCCCACTGATAGAAATGGAATTTGTAAATGAATGCAGAAGTTTGCTTTGGTGAATTTCCAGCTGTCCTGGTAGGGGAAAAAAACCCTCAGGCTGAATGAAATCCCCACGGACAGAATAATACAAAAAGTCTGGGCTGCAATCTGATACCAGCTGAACTCGAGAGTCAGCTCCCCTAAAGTTACCACAAGTAACAAACTACGGCAACCAGGAAAAAAAAAAAGTCCCATCTATATGGTGCTCATTATTGCCAGGAAGGCTTTCAATAGCCGTACTATAAAAAGAATTAGCAGAAATATGCAGCCTCTAGTATTATAACCAGGCAATTCTGCAGAATGCATGTTATATTTCAGACAGCCTTGATGCTGTATATTTTTTTAAAATATGCATATTATTATTACCTTTTTCACTGCTCCTTCAGTGATCAGTAGAAGTCCTATTGGGCAGAGATGGCCATGGAGCATTAGCGTGATGGTGCCTACACTGTTTGTTTTAAAGCCTCTGCAGCAACAACTAGCACTGTCATTTCCCTCACCCTCCCATCAAAGCTTATGCATTTTGACTAAAAGAATTACTGCTTTTAAAAATCCTATATATACTTCTGGATTTCCCACCCTCTCTTCCTGTATTTCACCTAAGATTATTTTTAGATTTAAATGAGTGGGGTTTAATCCACTATAGTCTGAGCAGAAGGAATTTTATTCTTGTTCTGCTTTGAAGTGAAATTACAACACAGTTAAATGCAGTTATTAATGGCAAAGCTGAAGAGATAGGCAGAAATTAAAGGAGTGGAATCAGATTCAGGCTTGCATTAATATTTCTCAAACTTTCTTTAAGTTTGGTTGCTGTTTTAGGCATAACAAATCTGAAAAGTTTCTTGACATTTTGTTTAAGCAATAGAAAAATAATTTTCAAATTGCACTGAGAACCTGGCTCAGTTAGGCTTTCGGGGGAATACGACCACTGGCAAATATATTTTCCATCTATTGCTAATTTGCATAGCCACTTTTACTTTTCTTATTTATAATTCTGATCTAGAAATTAAGAAAGCAAGCAACGTTATCCCGTCAGTAACAGGCTGTTAGCGAAAATACCATTAGAGATAGCCGGCGTCAACTTCTGCTAAATAAGCAGCAATGAAAACATATGGAGCGAGGGTTCCTCTTATCTCCAGTCTGCTATTTGCATTAATCTTTATTTTAAATGACCCTTCTGGATTTAGGAAGTGATTCTCCTCCCATACACCCATGACTCTTCAAAGTTACATTTTTAGACCGCAGGGCTGAGATCGAGGAGGCCCCCTTGGCTTGGGGCTCGGGAAGGGGAGGGGGGATTGCAGCGCACAGAGCAGCAGATACGGGAAGAAAGCCTGTATTGTTAGGAGTGAATAAGGAAGTATATCTACTTTGGCTCAGTAATGAAAATATTTTCAAAGTGAATTAAATGTTTCTCTGGTTCCTAAAACAGGGCTGCTTTAGTTGAAAAAAGTTCTAGCTGATCATAATTCTACAGAAAAGGCCTGCATAGTTATAAAAAAGAGGTTTTAAACATGCATGCCAATAAACACAAGACAGCTTTTTACAATTTTTTCACAAGAAAAAAAAAATCATTACTTTTTGCAGTGACTAAAAAAAAATCGTGGAGAGAATCGTGCGTGACCAGACTGATACCAGTGCTTAAATCTGTTATAGGAGTTAAAGGATACGGCTCACGTTATCACAGAGTGCACAAAGTCAAGAAAAGCAAATTAAAGCTGGTATGAACATCTGAAGAGGTCAGTGTTTCGATATAATGAGCTTTCATCTTTAAAGGAGTATAATTTCTTAGTACAACCAACAAATCTAAATAGGGAGGACAAAAAAGTATTTTCAATTTTTTCTATAATTTTTTAAAAGAAAGGAAAAAAAAGAGAAGAAGGGTAGGGGGAACCTCCTTAACTTTACAGAAATATAGAGCAAACAAGCATCCAAAGGTGAAAAAAATTACTTTAAAAAAAGGCATTTGACCTTTTTCAGCCTTGTTGCTCTTCAGCCAAGTTGTACGTTGTCTTCTGTTTCACTACTGACGCATTTAACGCATCTGCATTTTCAGCAGACTAAAGGACACTGCTCTGCTCTCCTCTCCACGCTCCATGCCCCCCTTCGAGCAGACCACCCAAGTATCACTGCTAGGTGGAAAATATTGTAATCGAAATAGCAAAATAGTTGCAAACTCCTAAATAGAGTGTTAAACTATTATCTTTAAATAAAAAAAAATGCCAAGCAGACTAGAAAATTAAAAAAAAAAAAAAAATCTAAGGTTTATGAGTTAAATCTTATCAAGGGCATAAACTAACTTTTACTTGCAGAAGGCTTTTCTTCCTGAACTGCACTTTATTTTAACAAAAAACTAATTAAAATAATACTAACGATGAGGCTTAAACCTAGCAAAAGACAGGAAATGCCAGAGTTCAGAATGAAACTTTCCTGAATAATGCTAGTGTACTTCTGTGCTGCATTTTATGCTGCACTGCAAAACAGTATCTAAAAATAACAACCCCTCTTTAAACAAGAAGCCCTGATCACAGATGGAGAGAATATAATTCTCAACTTTATTTACAGGCTTCCCATATGTAAAGTCAGATTGTTAATACAGGTTCCTGTAAATATAATATTGGAAATCATAGGATTTTGTTACCAGTATTCTAAAATATTAAGACCTTTATTGACTTCATGAAGCAGATTCAGAGCACACAAACATTTAGCCCTTTTATCAAATCAGCTAAAATTCCAACTGTTAAGGAATATCAGCTTTTAAACAAGAATCAAGTGAAGGTGCAGTAGTGCTATTAGCAGTGCCCAGTGAATTAACTGAAGGCAAAGTAAATTTGCCTCAGTTAAAGATGTAAAGCCATTCGCTGATTCTTTGATGAATTTTCCTTGTGTACAGTTACTAGAAAGACTGCACAGTCTTCCCACTTTCAACTTTTACTCCCAGCACAAGCTCCCTGATAGCTGCTAATAGAAAACCTATTAACTACAATGCATATTTTTCTTTTTCCAATCCTTTAATACTATGATTTGCCAATTATTTTTACTGTACAATATTTTGCTGTTTGAAAGATCTATAACACAGAAACTAAGACCTCTTTTTTTTCTCCCAAACTACTGCTTTACTTGACAACCAAATACAGAAACTATTTTTGATGACATATATAAAACAAGCAGTGTTTCATATGTGCTCTAAAAGTACTTCTAACCTGACACTTTTTTCTTTAAGATGGTCAGGCGGGTAGGAGGACATGCCAGCTTAAAGCCCACTCACATTTCTGTAGTTTTAAGCACAATTTTAAGCAAGCATATTATAAAATTGAAGGAAGAATATTTAATGCCTTGGAATTAATTTATCATGTCTGAATTAGCTACTCATGCTCAGTGTTTGATTAGTTTTTTTTAAGATACATTATTCCAGCTCATATAAACTTTCCTTGAAACTAACATTTCATTCATAAATCTGAGATCCTTAATTTGTCCACTTCAGCTCATATATTAGCTAAAGTATGTCTTTTTCATTAGGGTAAAATAATTACTAGAGGTAGAACACCATAATTACTGAATATTAATTAATTATTGGACTAATGTAAAACTCAGCACTATCCACACCATCAGCCCTTCGGTAAATGTACTCCTTTTATAACCAGCTTTCAGGCTAGAACTTCAGTGTTTTGCTGCTGTTCTGTGTGGGAGATGCCTGAGGAGGGTTTGAAAGCTTATTGCTTACCTATGGTGGCACTAGTGAGCAACAGGGATTAAGGAACGCCATTATGAAACACAATCATTTAATCTGTATAAAAAAGCGATACAGCTATTTCCCCCCCTCCTCTTCCATGCTTCCCATGTGTTTATACTTTTTGAAACAACACGTCAGTGATGGTGTAGATGTCTTTGCACAACTGGACTACATTCACTGTGCGTATCTTATATGTAGCAAGGTAGCACACCTTGTGATGCAAAATGATGCTATTTGCATGCTTTTTTAATATTTAGCTGAAAATCTTACTGAAGCTCTACAAATTTGTTTTCTTACAAAGTATGGATTTTGAGAGAAAGCTGAATTGAGGCAATATGCAAAGCAAAATACTAAAGAAATATGTATGGTAAGTGGATAGCTGTCACATAGCAGCAAAACCGATATAAAATGCAATTGGTTTTCTTCCCAGCACATTCCCCTTAACAGGGTTAATGTGCAAGTTGTTGTCTCCATTTATACAGAAAGATTTTTATTTATTTTTAACATGCAAGATTATTGTACTTATCTGCTTCTAGAAAATATGTACTGTGTAAACATATCCTTTATCTTGAACTTCAGTATTTCTGTGCTTCCAAGAAGAGTAAAACCATCTGGTTAGATCACTACGCGCAAGTACAACTTGCGGGCAGACTCCTGTATGAGTTGCAGATAAAATAAACCACGGTTTCAACCCTTTTTGTTTTTTACAGTGTTCTATGTGTTGAAATCACATCTCTGATCCATGCCAGCACAAGGCCAAGTGATGTACTGAAATGCTTATTTTCTGAATAAAATCAAATCATGTTCTTGTCCTACAGCTCCCAATGCTTTAAAGTTTAATTCTGTTATGTGTGTTCCCCCCAACAAAGCCCCCCAAACCGGACGGGTACAAAGCGATCCCCACCAGCGGTGATGGCTCCAAGGGACTGGCTGGACGGAGTTGTCATGTGTCTGCCTGTCTACACTTGCTGTGCAGAACATCCTCTCACCTGTACAGCAGGCACAGACAGGCAGTCACATGACAACCCAGCCTGAGTGACAGCCGGCCAGTGGGAGACGGCTCTGACACCCCAGAGCACCTTCACCAAGAGCTGCAGCCACGAGTCGCTCTGGATCTCAGACGGTCGGTCAGTAAGCAAGCCGCGTCCTGCAACCCACCCAGAGTCAAACCAACACTGCCTATAAAATACAATAAAACCCACTGCTGAAATTTTTTCTGTGCTTCCTATAGTACTCTTTTCCTAGTTGTTCTGATTAACTCACTAACAACAAGTTTTATTTACGCGCAGCTTTGCGGCACCACTGTAAATGGGAGGACAAAACTCAGCCATAAAACCCGAGCAACAGGCGTTCTTAGATCGCTGCCGGTACGGAATCAAAGTCCCTGTTAGCCATGGCAGCTGAGCACAGCTTGCTGTGTGGCAAGCTTATCCTAGAAACACACACGGTGTCAGTCCCCAGAGTGACTTCTCTCCGTTTTGCTCTCTTACTCTTTCATTTATTTTCATCCCTCCCTCCCAAGCCTCACTGAATTTTACAACTGGGAATAAACAGTGAAATTATAATACAAACTGCATCTATTACTGGATGCTGCCTGTTATCATTGAAGCAAAAGGGAAATAGTTGATTTAGAAATAAGAATAAAAGGATTTTTCAAATAGACAAAAATTTCACATTTTTAAAAGTTCTTATCCTAGAGCCCAGCTTGGCATACTTTGCACACCGGTAACACCACTGAAATCTCTGGAGGCTTTGGGAAGAATGAGAAATTAAATTCTCTGACCATGCCCTGTAAAAATGCTCCATTGCGTTTACAGATGGTGTCCCTTTGTTTATGGCAGAGAGCTTTTGAGTCACAGGCTAGAACGGCGTTCCACATTCCCAAAGCCCGTGTTATCCTAATGTAGGAGCGGCTAATTCAGAAACTTCAGCTTTGCAGGTTGGCTCTTCAGTGAACCCTAGCCCAAAAGCTTACAGCGTTTTGTGCTACCGAAAGCAGTAACAACTGAGAGCTAAGGCGTACAGATGTCTCCTTTTTTTTTTTTTTTTTGTAGGTATGCCTCATAACACTTTAGCACGTATTACACAGAGTACTCCGCTAAAGAAACTACGTTCGTGAACCGAATGAATGTGCTAATTCTGCACTTATTCACAACAGTCTCAAAGCAGCACACAACATTTTCCACGCTTAACTTTAAGCCTGTGGAAAAGGGCAAGGTCACGGTCAACACATAAGCAACTGTACAAAGGGTCAGAAAAGAATTCAGATCAGTGTACACATAATAGTGTCACTGCTGTACCCATGCTGATCCATAATTACAAAACTAAACACCACTCTTAGGCAATGAACCCATCTCACCTAGCAATAAAATCCCGTCATATGTTCAAGCACCAAGAAAAATATGTAAACAAAGAGAAGAAGGAACAATTGGTTTCTTTTTTTAATATTGATACCATACAGCAAATTTTGAAGCCTTTTGCTTCCAGATCCATTCCACTGCATTCTCTGCTACCAAAGCCAAAACTCATGAGCAAGAGAAACAATTCACATCCTCCTAATGGCGCTAGCAAGCAACTACTCGCAGAGAGCGATTTTCATCTCTGAGCAAATTCCAGACTATACCGAACGGGCTCAGCTTACACCAGAGGGGGTACGCAGCCCTAGAGGTCCCAGCAAGCGCTGTGGCTTTGTGCAGCACATTGTCAGAGCTCTCTGGTGCACCAGAAGCTGCAGCTTTCCTTGCTCAGGGGCAGAGGCGCAGGGGAATGAACTCACTGCTGTGGCTGGCCAGCTGTTTGGGAGAACAAAGGTGAGAGCAGACTTGCTGCATCTTCCCCAGCCGCAGGGAGAGGCTCCCACTGCCATGGAAGGGCTGCAGCCGTGACTGGCCCTGGAGGGGACACCAGGGGGGAGCTGAACTCCCTGCGACCTCCCAGAGCGGGCACCCGCGCAGCGCTGGGGCACAGGGCAGCCACGTCAACACGGGTATGGCTTCACACGTCGCCGGGCACCACGGATCTTACCGGGGTGGGGACACAGCAGCACGCAGACTTTTCAGTTACCATCCGAGAACAGGATGTGACAACTAACAAACCAAGCTGAAAGTGAGGAGAACGTTTTAAGGTTGCCAGATGCAATTATACGTATTGGAATTCAGCCAGGAGAGCAAATATTTGCTGCTGTATTTTCAGAAGGCAGTAGTTTTGTTTCTGAAACAAGTCCCTGGTCTGTTGATTAACCGAATGGTCAAGCTGTGGCTTTGACCATCTTCAGAAAGCGACGAAAACAGACCTTGCTGATTTATAAGTCCCTGAGAAATTAATAAATAACAACAAAAAAGTCCAATATAACTTTCTGAACTTTTTCCCAGGACAGAATAATCAAATTATACAGCAGATTTGTACTTAGCAAGGAACTTCTTTCACTAGCAAAACATGGAACACTGTTATTTTCTTCTCTTACTACTGTAAGAAATTCCTGAGTGATCCCCCATATCAGCCTGAATGGACTACTGATATTTCCATGACTCTCAAACTCAACTGTCTGGCAATTAAGAGATGTTAAAAAAAAAAAAAACACATATGAAAATCAGACAGCGGCCAGTTGCCTCCATGTACTATTCCAAAATTCCCAAGTGACTGTCTCTAGCAGACTACAAAAACAAATCAGTTATTTTAAAGTTGCATGGCAGAGGGCATTCCGTAAATATTTTGAGGATTTTTTATGTTTCTCACTAAACGAAGATAAGACACAAAAAAAAAAACCAACACCAAAACTACCTCAGAAATGGCCACAACACATCTTAGATGCACTTCCAGGCACCTCAGATGGGAAACAGGAAGGGGTGCAAATTTCATCACGTCACTTCCCTGCAGTTACCTGTACCTAGTCTAAGACAGCAAGTCCTCCAAGGTGGCTGAGAAAAAAAAAAAGACAGCTTCAAAATTTCACACTCTTAACAGCACCTTTGCATTTCTTTTTTAATGACGTCCCAACAAACTATATTTTAGTTCGCTAAGAATAAAACTCCCTGTCTTCACTTAGCACTGAGCACTTAGATCCCCTCTGACAGAAAATGTAATAGTTTTCCTGTTACAGTAAATATGTTTGAATCCCTGTAAACTGTAAATAAAGGGATAAGGGGGCAAAATCTTCAAGGTTAACCTAATTTGTCCATCAATCTTATGATCTGCTTAAGATTCCAGAATGACTATTGACTCAGGGAAAAAACTCTGCTGGCCAGCACAACTTCCACCATCAGCAGTATTACTGCAATAACTGCTTCTCACAAATACACATTCTGGATTGGCAGGACTCAGCAGAGTGCCGAGTCCTGCAGCTCCTGCACAGAAGTACATGCATGGCAGAGCCTCTCACCGGTGGTTCTAGAAACCCCACCGCAGTAAGATGCTAGGTTAGTTCAAACACAATATGAATTGTCCGTATAGCCTTCGTGAACCAACTCCTTGTTTTGTTGGGGGTAATTCAATATCTCAACTATTACTTAGAAAAAGATGGAAAGATTGAGTTATCTTTTACAGCCCACTAAAAACTCTCTCTTTACCTCTGCCTCTACCATCCAATTATCTGGTTGAACATAAAATCACTACCCTATTGCTGAAAATACTTAATTTAAAAAAATTTACTTTTTTTTTTTGAAACTGATCACCCACCTGATTTTCCAATGACTACTGAAAAAAATCACTGACAATGCACAGAATAATCCCATTTAAACTTTCAAAACTTAACAACAGAACTGCTTTTGTATTTTGGATAGAGGATATCAATGCTAATATTGTTGAAACAATGACTAAGCATAAGAGATCAGCAAAAAATTGGTTCCCAAAGTGGTGTAACAACACATTCATATTCGATGAAGTGAGGAACCCGGACATCCTGTTCTTCATAGAACTGCTTTTTCTAGTTCACCTGGTACTCACCTCAGATTTAATGATTAGCAGCAACATTTCTTAGCAAGGTGCATTTTTTGGCTCTCCACTAGCCAAAAAATCTTTACACATCTTTAACAATTGGTCACACAACTCTGCAGACAGTCTTTACAGCCTCTCAGAATGCAAAGCCAAAGAACAATTATTATCACTAAATCAGCTGCTGTCGTTCCTTTTAGGAGTAATGGCACCTCGACAGCTTATGATCAGCTTACAGTAGATAGAACAGTACAAACACAGAAAAGTAAACAGAACATTCCAAAAGGCTTTTTTTTTTTTTTTAGACCTTTATTTGAAATGCAAGAGA
>VXAV01010315.1:20309-45417 GCA_013399715.1 Alectura lathami | reverse complement strand
GATTTTCATTTATGAAAATAGACCTAAAAAAAATGGCAAACAAACTGAAGGAGAGTAGAAAAAGTCATAGCAAAGCTGTAAGAGTTTAACTCATTGCAGTTACTATTGTATATTTATGATGTAATGTGTTTGGACAGCACTGTCAAATACCTGTATGATAAGCCTCTCATGCATTGTACCCATTCCTTGACTAAAACCAAAATGGGCTTCTTCCACTATAAATAATGTCAAAAACTAAAGTATGCAAACTCAGAACAAAAGTTTCTCAGCAGACCTGAGAGGCACTTTACCAAAAGCTGGAGTTTCCCTGGAGCACCACCTTGCGGATGCAGAGTAACCTAAATGTTACCTGGAACCACAAACAATCTGTTTGAAAACTTGGGGACAAGTCCTGTATAGATATTCTCTTGTGTAATAGTCTACATACAGTAACAGCATCAGAAGACCAACAGTTCATACTGAAATAGATAAATTTAAAAAAACAAACTCCCAAAATTTAATAGCACATAAAGTGTCATAAGTCAGGAAATATAAAACAGCCCAAAGGAATACAAAGCTCTGCTGCTTTAGACTCAAAACTAAGACAGAAGGTAACTTTCAATACATAAAAAGAGACAAATTAACATTAATACAGGTAAACTTCTAGGATGCAGGCAGGTTCTTGCATCCTGTTGAAGAATTTTGCTCTAAGGCACAAATAAATAGCACTAGCTTTCTTTCTGAGCATATCCAGAGTGTGCCTTAACCCGGTTGAAGAGACACACCACTGCAAAGCCACCGCAGCAAGAGATTAAGCAGCTCTACCATTTAGTTTCCTCCACTGCTTTTTCCAGCTTCTACCCAAAATGAACAAAGCCAGGGTGACCTGGGCTCTGTTCATTCCGAGCAAAAGCAGCAGTTTGATGGTGAACTGGAGAAAATACCATCAAGTTTGACTTTTAGGAATGTTGAGTACTGGTTGGCTGATAAAACTGAGCTTCACAATAATGGTAATAACAACAGTAATAATAATAATTTTTAAAAAATCATTGCATCATCAGTAATTTTAGGGAGGCAGGCAGAATTTGATCGTGTCCTTCTCAAATTTGTTGAGAAGCATCATCAATAGGGCCACATGCTATTCAAGCTAAGGGCTGGCACCATGAAAGGGGTATTACACAAGAACTCAGTGGTGAAAAGAATTATGTACTCCTCCAGTTCTGGTGTAGGCACCATATTAATTAGGGCAGTAAGCTACAGGTTTCTCCCCCAAGTAACTGGGAAGCAGATCTCTATTTCCTGCTGGAGAAAGCTATAATCTGACAAGGCTTGGTATGAACACTTCGAAACAGTACAAAGGTTTGAGCAAAACTAAAGGCAGCGTGAACGAAGCCTTCTGTTCCTGTATTTGTCATTGATAGCATTACCGTAGGGTATACTGTTTCTACTAAAAACAACAATAAAGCACAAATGTTAAAGTTAAAGCACAGACGCGCAGGGAACCCTCAGGACACATGAATTCTAAGACTCTCTCTCTCCTTCTCCCTTTCCCCCAGTTTCTAAATTTGATTTCTAAGAGTCCTGTTAAACTAGAATGCGATAATTAAGGAATAGGACAGTATACTTGGAGAAATACTCAGGAAGAGAGAATAATTTTATTTTCTATGTTCATATCCAGTGTTCACGAGGATACTGAAGTGCAGAACTGTTAGCAAGGCTCACGAACTGCATTATTATCAGGTAAGACAAAACCAAAAAACGTTCTGAATACATCTAGGTAAGAGAGAATTCATTGTGAGTATGAAAAGGGGTAGGGAGTGGTTGTGACAGCACCCTGAGGCGGGAACGTGTTAGGATCCCAGTGCTCCAAGGGCACTTGTATGTGTCACCTTCGCATTCCATCTCATGTAACTGCACGTCCAGTTTTGTTGATCGAGTGTAGATCAATTTTTCTTTGCTAGAGCAAACTCATTTTTCTGAGGGTTTTTGCAAGGAATGCCAAGTTTCCCTCAAGGAACCAGGGAACCTCTTGTACCCTTTCATGGTTAAAACTGGCTTCTACACACTCTCGCTCAGAGTCACCCAGTCCACTCACCTGTGCACAGTCCAGATCAAAAGAAGACTGTAGAATGTTACAACTATGTGCTGCTGTGCACAGCCCCAGAGGAAGAAAGTCCATTAAATGGTTTGTTACCCCTCAGCATCTTCCCGAGGATTACAGGGGGTATGTCCAGGCTATTTTACTGCAACTGTAACCAATGTTATAGCCTAAACCACAACCTTCAGTAATACTGACAGAGCTAAAATAAGCTATTTTATTACTCTGTAACAATCTAAAGTGGAATAGAATACTACAGAACTTCCAAAGTTGGAAAACCACACAGCCACAGAGTTCCACAGTTAGCTTATGTCTAGGGACCAAATCTGACCAATTTTTGAGTCAAACATTTACTCAGAAGAAAGTCAAATCTGAACGTTACAGAAGTTTCCACCCTTGATAGCATATAATTAGCCATCTTAATTATTCCAGGTGTATGTATGCTGACAAGAGCCCAAAAAATTAGGTCCTCTATTTCCCACAGCACGTTTGTAAATGCTACATATAACATACAACTTTGTTTATTACACTGTAAAAATTTAAAAGATTGAAAGCGGAAGAAGAATAAATAAAGTTCACTGACCAACATTCATTTTAGTGAAAATTTTATATTGGTCCTATCGTTACAAAAGCTGCCTCTCACGACAAGGAACTCAGCTTTTACCTGGTTTAGCACTTTCTGAAGATATGGTGTTCCCATCCGATCTGCCATATGCCTGTATGCTGGGTGGGAAAGAAAGAATTTTCTTTCTGCTAGGATGGCTGCCTTTATGTCCTTCTTCCCATCAATGTCCTTCTGGCTTCTGTTCACGACGCCAATATAACCTGAAACACCCAAAACCAATGGGCATGTCAATGCAGCAGTTCTCTGCACAACTAAGTTCACATTTAATTTAACTATGCCAGCTCAGTCAAACAAAAATTTCCACTTCAAGTATTCCCAGTATTGTTTACAAACATCATAATGAAATTAATGTCCAATTTCTTCACCCTGTTTATGTAGAATAGATGCACTTCCTTTTAAATCACCAATTCAAATGCAGAAATACCTGAAACTTCTGTGTACTCAAAAGAAACAGCTTCAAACAAACATGACTAAACAAACAATAACAAACAAATGGCTCTAGATAAGTAAAGGATTGGGTATTAGCAAAACACAGAAAAAATGATAAATTTCTTCATGTCTGCTGGACGAACATCTTCATAAACTGTTTTCCATGCTCATCTACTGAAGGAGATGGTGATGGTCTCATCGGTGAGGTATAACTAGAACCAAAATTCTTGATATTGTTAGCAGTTAGAGTGACTACAACAGTCTCTGTTGGAACAATCACAAACAGCGAGATTGACAAAGCTCTGATGCTGGCTTCTGCCATATGTAAAGGAAAAAAAAAAGATTATTTTGTTGCAAGGGACAGCAAACTGGCACAGAAAACTGGCTAATCACGTATATTGACATTTCCTATTTTCTCTGGAATATGTGATATATTTTCCAGGCCCAGAAATAAATTATTTTACTTACAGAATATTTTTAGCACAGTTCCTTCCATGTTAGCTTTTATCATGTTCTATTCAGCAAAGTCATCAGATCCAGAATAACCTTTCCTCATTCACCCGTACCAAAACCATCTTTTGCATTGCAAATAATAGAGGTAATTGAACATGCTTACCTCTACGAAGAGGGAGTAGCTTATTTTCCAGAACTTCTCTTGCATCTGTTCCTTCATCCATCAGATCCAACTTTGTGATCACTCCAATGGTCCTAAGGCCTGACCAGGTCAGATTCAGGGGGGAAAAAAGTGACTGAAAAATCATTTGTATTCAGAAAACAAACAATTGCATCTTACAACTCCATAATAATTATTGAAAGTATGTGATGGTCTCAAAGCATGTATCACACAACATCAGCCACAACAGCAAATAAGGGAATGCCTGGAAAAGAAGTGGTCATCACTGAAATGCATTCCTCAAATCTGTTTATCAGGGCTCAGCAGTTACGTTCAGTCACCCTTACCTTGAGGGTCTACTTCCTTAGCTAACTTCAGGGCATCTGAGTTGGCCAGATCAGTGTTCGCTGGCGTCACAGCCAGTATCAAACAGTTTTCTCGAGCGATGAACTGCATTATCATGTCTCTTATCTGGTGCTCAATGTCTGGAGGCTGGTCCCCTACTGGCACTTTAGTGATTCCCGGCAAGTCAATAAGAGTCAGGCTTAATACTGTATGGAAAACACAGGATCACAACGCTGGTTAGCATGCCAGACGTGTCTAAAGAGATCTACACACCTATGGCTGCAGACAGATTTTAATCACACAGAAGTAATTATGTAGGGTTTTAGAAGTAAACAACATTATCGGTGGTTCAAGGAAAACGACTGACAATCTGAAAAGCATACTTGTTAGCACAGTTGCTTCCCTATAGGTCCTTCATTTGGATCTAAGAGTACTATTTAATATTTTAAACATTACAACTAGCACTGGTGAAGGATATGATACTGAGCTATCACTGAAGGCTCTTAGGCAAATGAATACGGCTTTCTGATCCTTCTCCGCTGCCTTAACACAGATAACAAGCCTTTCAGAATTCATATTTCAAGCCAGCCCACAGATTGCCTAGAAGCATCATGGCTTGTTCATCCAGTACTGATGTAACAGAATTCTTTAGACAAATGAGAAAACTAGAATTTCTAGAAAGGAAACATCTGGAATTACATTTGGGGTCTGTCAAATATAGACAACAGTTGCTGCACTAAAAGACTGATCCATAAAACAAATCAAGAGCATTAGGAAGGAAATTTTCACATTCTCCTGGAGTCAGCATGTTCAGGAAGCATGTTCTGAGGCTGAGCATTTAGTTCAGCTCCTCTCCTCTTGGCTATGCCACATCTGTACAGCAGCAGCAGGGCTCGGGGCATACATTTAGAGCCAAGGCTGCTCATGGCATATCAAAGGGAGGTTCGGCACATCTTTAATCACCTCTCTTCTTACTTTAATCCTTCTGTCCTTTGATTCACAATCAAGGCATCAGATGAGGTGGATAGATAAATAAAGTGCCTCAGCCAAACACACCACTTTTCCCCTGTATCCAAGATGAATTCAATGCAAAACATTCTCTCTAGATTGCCTTCATTAAATTGGGCAGATGGCAACCAGAGGACCTAACTTTGATCTATACTGGAGGCCTACAACAGAATGCAGCTTCAAACACAGTTATTGTCCAAGTATGCTCTTAGTGACAGGGAACAATAAACATCTAGCAGGGCAAGGAGACATAATGACTCTCTAGGCCACTGATCAGGGAACCCATCTGGGGCGAGGCAAGGGTTTTGCCACCACATCTGCCACCTCCACCTATGCGTCTTTACTAGTGAGTTTACTAGTGAGCTACTAATAGTGTCTGTGCTGGGGGAGGGATTGGTTTCACCCTGATGCAGAGTGGGAATATTTTTAAATCGTGAGATGCTAAATGGGACAGAGTCCATGTTCTGCCCCTCCGTCTCATCTTTCTGCCCCTCTGGGTGCCAGTGTTCCCGCAGCAGCCCGGATGATTTTTCCCCCAGCAACCTGACTTATCCAACCCTAGAAGCAACAGCTCTCTGCAGTAGGGTGGCTTTGTAACACAACAGAAGCTGAATATTCTTACACACGTATATCCACTTCTGGTCAAATTCAATCTCAAAACTTTGCACTCCAGAACCCTACCAATCAAGCAGTGACAACTCATAGAAAAAGAGAGAGCTAAACAGACAGAGCTCAATAATATATTCCAGCACAGGAACATATAGCAGAATGATTTCACCTACCATGTGGAGAATATATTCTTAAATTAATAGGGATTGAAGAAATGCCTTTGTTCACTCCTGTTACTCTATCTGTTTCCACTTCAATTTCCTGACGAACTTCATCAAAATCAGTAAACTTCCTTCCTTTGCAGTGTAGAAATTCAGCATACTCTGAAAAATATCCATAGTATCTGTGTATTTCACAAACTCATAGCAGACTTGCACATCTACTTTCAAGCCCCTAGTATTCTTCAGATGTGTATGCACAAAAGCATGTCACCATGTATATGAGGAAAGCATTATATATAAGCACATGCCATAAATATGATTGCACAGAGGAAAATCAGCCAAAACGAAGAAATGGTTAGTTTAAATGTATATATATACATATATATATATACATATAAAATACAGGTTGACTGAATGTGCTTTACTGCTTTTACTGTTAGCATTCCATATTCTCAACCAACCTGAAAGATTCGATAAATACCATTTACGTTAATAGAATAAGGAACAGATTTGAACTCAGATTCTGACTTCTCATCTCATTACTTTTACCTGTAATACATCACTAAACTGAAGAAAAGGAATTCAAGTTCTGTATCATGAAAGTTTTCAAGACCTAACAGTCCACATTCTATATGATTTTAACAAGGGAGTTCTGTACATTTTTACAAGTTCATAATTAAAATAAGAGCACTTAAAACATTTCAATGTTTTCAAGCAACTCCTCACTTCCTAAAGACTTACCGTCACCTCAATCCTAACTATGCTTAAAAAGTTTGTTAAAGCTCTTACAGACGAAGCTGTGATCTCGCTGAAGTGGTAGAACACAATGAACTTCTCAGTCTTCACCCATCACACAGCCTGCCCTCTTATCCTATCACCTTGCTTTCAGAGATGGACACAGTCTGATTTAACACTTGAACCTGACACTAGGACCCTGCTTCGCCTCTTGAATCCAAACACTGCTGCTGTTTGTTGTATCCCCCCGGACTTCCTGCCCTTGACAAAGGTGACACCTTGGCAAAAGTGTAAGCAGAAAGTAAGGACATAAATGGTAATGACAGATACAAGCTCACATCCTGTTCCTACAGGGTCTAAGCAGTAGGACTGAAGAAATGTTGGATAAAACGGTGCACGTTCAAGTCGATTTTGTTCTGCAGTCAGGGTCTGATCTCAGTTCAATTTAGATGCTTCTTCCTCAGAAAATGTTTTTGACAAAAATCACTCAAGGGCCAGGAACTTGCTCGATACTTCAACAGCAGCAGCTCAGGAGAGCAGATCCCAGAGCGCAAATTAATAGAGTGCCTTATCCACCAGTTCTGAAGGCTGCTTCGCAGGTTTCCCAAATGTCACTTTATTACCGTTGCTGACTGAGTTGTTAAAAAAAATAATAGAAATTGCTTTAACTATTATTATGGTATTGCAAGTAAACTGAAAGTCAAGTAGGAAAAAGAGGAGGGCGAACAACAAACCCCAGCCTTTCTGCCCTACAGTACATAATCCCTTGGGTTTCAAAGTGTGAGGGACTGGGAAACTCACCCTTGGTAAGACAAAAATAGTACACCTCATTCTAAAAATATGAGAGCACCCAACAAAAACCTTCATCTTACTTTCCACAAATTAAGAACTCCAAAGTATAGGATATTCTTTTTCACATCCAGCAGCAAAATGACAAGGAATGGATTTATTTTTTATGTTGAATATTCAGCCATCTATTTAAAAAAAAAAATGAATATTTAAATATTGCAAAGCGAAAGACAAGATGGTACACAAAGATAAATACCTTTGTTAATCCAGTGCATTCAATAATTCACAATTTTAAATTGTTCAGTAGCAGGTAGCTACTGAAAACGAGAGTTGACAAGGGGCTCCTATTTTGCCTGGCACGAAGCAAACTGTATTCTTCTTATCTACAGTTGTTTATTTGGTGGCTCTTCGGATTTCCTCAGCAAAAGATTTCGAATTACAAACAAGTAATGCCTCGTGCCTAGTTACAGTCAGGTGACTGACGCAGACATGCTCAGGGAAGCTTTTCTCTTTATTCTGTTAAATATTTAACAACAGAAAGTGTCCCTGTCTGAAATGGCTTCAAGGTAATTCAAATGAAAAAGTTTATACCTTTTAGCTGTGTTAATATTTATCTATTTCTCATTCCTCTCAGGGGTATCTGTGGTCCCCCTAGCTCTGCAGGCAGAGGCTTCACAACTGTGCATAACCTGTGGTGCCACACACACAGCCTGCGGAATGAAAATCCACACGAACAAGCGGTGCTTTGTTGGGCTCCTCTCAGCCCCTCGCCTGTCCTTGGCAGTGATGCCCTCAGCCAGACTGGATGAGCACATGCTTTAAGGCAGTCCTCAGCTTTGTGCACAGCGCAATGCTAGGAACACGTTAATATTTAGCCTTTTGTGGGAATGGCCACAAGGTCAGACAGAACGAGTGAGCCTGCCTAACGCTCAGTTTTCAGAAATATATTTTCTGTATGAAACTGAAGTTATAGCAATAGAAAGAATAAGAAAAAAAAAAATAAAACATTGTCTTTGCATGTAGAATATTTTTTTTAAACAACAACAAAAAAATTATTCAAGACAGTTTGGATAACACAGAATAAAAAAGCTCCCACAGCACAGCTCTCTTCAGCGCTTCCCCCTTTTAGCCCCGTTTTGCTGATGAGTCCTTCACTCCCCCAACAAGGGCTCACCAGTCACCACCACCTTTTCCCCACAGTGACTACCACACTCTTGGCTGTTGGGGTTTGCATGTCCTCAGCCTTTACTGGTCTCTACAGCATCCCTGATCACCACCTCAGTGTGCCGCAGCTAGAAGGAGCCAGGAAAGGGCAGCCACAATCTTCCTTTCCTCCCCATAGAGTGGCCAGTCCCTCCTGTATTACTGACACCTTTCTGGTTTTTGTCCTTGAAGACCTCCAGATGCATTCCTGCCGATAAAGTCAGTAAGATCATTTGTGTCAGCTCAATAATTTTTTCATTTTCTCTTCGAGCATGTTTTCTGCCACCAGATGGCAATAAAAGATGGATATGCTTAAGGAATGAAGTCTCACAACAAAAGATACTAGCATTAAAGCTCAGCATCTTCAATAGAAAAGAGCATCTGCAAGACTTCAGAAAAAAATCACAACGCTTTTGAACCTGATGGTGATTTACTTTCCACTTCATGTTCTAATTAGCAGAACTGAAACAGATCTGGGTATTGTAGATGTTGATCACCCATTTAAAACTGTCCAACTCAGTAACCATTTTCAGAATCTGTTAGTCTGACACTAATTTAGCAGAGAAATTGAAGAACTGACCGTGAAACAAATTTGAAATTCCTCAAAAAAATGGTTATCAAAATCAGGAAAGCAACCCTCCCAGTGCCAAGATATTTTAACATTTAAATAGCAAATTTACATAGCAAGCAAAGCACATGTAACACATGTAAGACCTACAACAACAGCTTCACCCAAAAGCAGAGTAGATCTTTTTGTTGTCACTGTGTTTAAAAAGCACAGCACCCAGTCTCAAGGAATCTGGATAATTATTTCACTCTCACAAGCAAGAGAAAACACATCAAGAGGAAAAACAGATTGCCTAAGGTTACAGGGAATCTGTGGCAGCTGCAATTTAAAAAAACAAACAAACAAACAAACAACAACAGCAAAAACTCTTAAAACTGTTTTTCAGTTGCTGTAAGGCATTACCTTCGCAAAGCTCACTCACCAGCGCTATTTAAAAATATCAACTTCTAGTATCAACTAACTCCCGCAAAAACATATTTAATCTTACTGATGTACTAGACAAAAGAATCAAGCTAGGAAGTGAGAACCTCAGGGCCTCCTTGAAGGAATCATGCTAAGACAGGACAAACCACGACACATTAGCACACTTACTGGCTCTGTTTGCAGGCAGAAGATAAGAGCAGAAATGAAACCAAGGTACCTTACACAGATTTCAGTTATGTTGCTCCAAGACTACTGAACACAAATGCAGTCTTTAAACCTCCTGACCCAGGTCATGTTGTGTGCCAACACTTAAATCCTAAGGATGCACAAAGAGAAATACTTCCAAGAGCACAGCTACACAGATCTGCAATGCATCCCTCCTCCTGAAAAGGAATCATGAGTAAGAAAGCATGAGACCAGCACTCCACACTCATTGGTAACTGCTGAAACATCACAACTGCTCAGCATTTAAAACAAATGCTGTCTGGGCAGGACAGATGAGCTTCCTGCATCCTATGGAGCAGCAGTCAAAGACGTGAAGAACCGGCATGTCTCTTGTCCCACTGGGACACCAGACTCACAAAGGAAACTGCCCTCACACCCAACTTCGCACCCAGGAGGAGGGCGGATGGAATTCCTCCCACAGACCTCGTCCGAATGAATGGCTCAGCTCATTTATCACAGCTGTCCTGGCTGCCTTGCAGGAACCAGATGGTCACCACCACAGAGGCTGCCAGCTAACAGCACCCTGCCCACACCTGAGCCTCACTGAATTGGGTCCTCCCAGAGGGGACTATTTGCTCCCATATTCCATACACTGGGCTCCTTCAGAGCCTAGCAGTAACAGAGGCGCCAATCATCTTGTTCGACCTGACACTGGATGCTCCAATGCTACAAAACAGCCCAGGGTCGAATGCAGTGACCCCACATAACACCAGGCTGCACCTGGGTTGTTCAGCATGCTCCATGTACAATGGGAACTCTTTTTCTGTCATGCGGGAAACAAAGGTGTGTTGCCAGAATTTGTGTCTGTTACGGAACAAGGACTTCATAGTGTTTGGTTCAATCCTCTTTCAGCAAAACATCAAATATGCCACCTTGGTTCAACAGTCGAGAAGCAACTGAATCAAAAATATGAGATGGAAACTAAGGATGCAAAACTGTGACCTTATCTGCAGGACTGCCAATGAACTGTTTTGGGACAAATAATGAGTAGCAGCCTCTGATTGGCAGAAGAGAGCCACCCTGGAGCCTCAAATATTACAAGATGCAGATTTTTTTTTTTTTCTCCTGTAGCTGGCACGGTGGTTTATTGAATGCAGGCCACACTCACAATTTCATTTGAAATGCAGCGGGGCAGTTCCAAGAAGACACTCAAGGTCAACTCTGCAGTTAGCTCTGCATGCCTACATGTTACAGTAAGCAGAAAGTGTTCCCTTTTCCCTCCTGGAATATTACAAGATTAAGAATAGTTATTTTTAAAAGAGTGAAGAAAGATTCCAGGATTAGAGACAAGTTCAGCTTGCTACTGCAGCAAGAACTTGATCGTGTCCTCTAATTGCTTTCTATAACATTTTAGATAACTTGATAAAAATCAGTCCAGCATCTGCTTCCTGTAAAAGAACACTGTGCTTCTCTAAGCTGTTTTCTTTATTTTCTCTTTTTAAAATTAGTTCAGAAAGATAAAAGTGGCTTAAAAGATAAAGGTATTTGGAAATTCACCACCAAAACCAACAACAAAAAATAATGGAATATAGTTTAAAGAAAGTAACAAAATAATCAAAGCCTGCATTTTCAAAGGTCTTGGCATCGAATCCCAAACCAGAAATACACAGCACTTCCCAAAGGGAGAAATATGTCCTAGCATCCAGGAAACAACAGACTAGGTGGAAGATCGCTACTTCAGAATTTTTGGTGGTTTTACTGTGTTTATAAGCTATAATGGAAAAATTACTTCAGAGCAGAGAAGGCATCTGTAACAAAGTGCAGTCACCTACCTAAAGCTGGTAACATCGAGTGAATATAGTGATGGGGAGAATACCAGAAGGAGAGAACACCTTTCACTGACCCCTCAGCCAAAGAGGCAATGATGACTTTACAGTAAGGCAAAACAGATCAGACAGCAATAAGTTTAGGACGTATGTCAGGATCTGTGTCAAGGAAGAAGTATTTAACAACCTCGAGTTAGAGTAGAAGAGTTTGCTTACTAATTCTTATGTCCACACAGCTCAGTCATTTTGTTAGGAATGCCAGCACAGACCTTGATTCTTTTCTTTCTTCTGCTTTTACATGATGCTGGGAAAATTAGATAAAGATTTTCTGCAGTTAGTCGTTATTCATGTATTTCTGCATTGTGCATTTCTGTCAGGGCCCTAGAGCCAGATATGCAGAAATGACAAGTGTTCATACCTCCAACTTAAATAAACCTCATCTTTTCAGAGATATAAAACACTGTAAGTATACATCACTCATCTGAAATCCCTAAGGCTGGGCATACCTGGATTCCACAATCTTTCCTTTCTCTTCCAGAGTACAACCCTACAGAGAATTTCAGAGGCATTGCAAATATGAGCATGCTTTACAAGCAGTAACTCAGACGAATGTAGAGCCTAACCAAACTGAAGGCTACCTTCCCGCTGAATGACGAGACATTTTAGAGCAAAAATGCACACAAAGACTTAATTACACCTCACACACAGAGACAGACTAAAGTTCTACAGGCAGCTTCAATTTTGTTTCTTCCCCAAATTCATAGTGTCTCACAATTTAAAGAGAACAACTTATTATATGCTGTTTTGGATGTAATTTCTTTTCCTTTTACTATTTTAAGAGGGTGTCAACAGTAAACCAGTGATTTTGTTGTTTACATTTGTTTAGACTCAGAAAAAAAAAAGAAAAAGAGTGAACAATGGAAAACTGGTTTTAAATATATCAGAGAAGTGAGCTCCGTGGCAGGGGGAGAAGCACCACCTGGAAGAGTACGAAGTGGCAAATTCTGACAGAAGGTCTCAGCATTCCACATAGCTCAGTGGTATGCACAAGCTGTATTTTTATTTTTATTTTTGACCAGACAGATACACAGGAGCCTCGTTCTCACAAAGCCTACCTTCTGCTCTACTTAGTGCAGTGAGTCCAACCAAAAAAGACAAGTCATGAAAACAAGCTGTGTGGAACCAAATCCGTGTGCACTGGAGCACGAGATGAAGGCAGAAGTACCTTAATTTTGATGTGTTAACTAATACAACTGCAAAGCTCATTAAGCAATGAAAAATCAAAACTAATATCTAAAACAGTTCGTGCACAGTAATTTTTTTCCTCTGCCACAAGTTCGATCTTGGATCCCATTGACTACGTGGATTCAGATTCACCAGACAGTCCAATGAGCTCAGATGTTCTTGAGCACGCCGTTTTGGAGCAGGTGCCCTTTGTTCCACACAGTGTAGTTGCACCTTTCTTTACACTGCTTAAGTTGTCTTTGATTTTATTTCCTCGTGCTGAAGTACAAACATTAAAGAAAGAGATGTTACCTGTTTTGGCAGTGACAAGCTGCAAGACCAATGGTCGTCTTGTTACAATTCCAGAACCTCGTGGAAGAAAATCCCTAGANAGAACCTCGTGGAAGAAAAACCCTAGAAATGTTAAAAAAAAAAAAAAAAATAGTTACAACCCAGAAAGGACTGTTCAGTTACATAAGATGTTGGACTAACTTGGAACCTCCTCTACACTTTCAGCTGCAATGAAAATGGAAGGTTGGTGGGGACAGTCTTACATCAAACTGTCCTATAAATTAAGGCTGATAACTTTGAGAGGCTGAGTTCCTGCTCGGCAAGAGGGTGGGCTCTGTTGATCCCATAACCGACTGAACAGCGTGTGGTGGGATGTAAGGCTTCTGCATCAAACGGGCGGTTTGAAGTAGGAAAAATGACAAAGGATGAGGAGAGCAAGGGGTTCCTTGGGACATATCAAGAGGACACTAGACAGCTTGGCACATCTTATGAGCAAGCAGCAGTGCTGCAGCAGCCTGAGCATCCAGCTGCAGCACTGCACAGAGATGCAGACAGAGAAATAAGCTGCTAAGAGCTGTGCATATTTGCTCCATCGTTGCTGAACATGTGTTTTACTTGTATGAAAGTGACATTGACCTCAGTTAATAGAACTGCTCCCACAGGGACAGGGATTTTTTTTAAATTATTATCTGAAATTTCAGCTTCAGCCACAAGGCAATGGCACCTGTGTACTTCCTCTGCACAGCCCAAATCAGATGCTACATATCAATACATAAGCCCTACTTCTAGTTCTTTAACATACAAAGAAATGCAAGTTAAATCATATCTTCACTTTTTTTTTTTTTTTTTTTTTTGAAAAAGCAACATAGTACTATACTACTTCACAACTCCAGCATAAGAGAATCACATTAAATACAGTACTACTGCTTATGCAGAAATCCTACTTTGAAACCCACAGCACGGGATGCAGGTGCTCTCCCCCTCCCCTTGATTTGGAAAGCATTCTCCACAGGGTTTGTTAGTGGTGCAGGAAAAAAAACAGCAACAACAACAAAAATAATAATATATTAGGAATGGCCCCACACCCTCACTTTCCCCTAGAACACCTACCAAAATCCAATGTTTCTTAAAGGCAAAAAAAAAAAAAGAGGCAGGAAATATTCTGGGACTGAAGACAGCTAAGTCACAAAAGTTCCTTTGGACCAAATGATGATGCCGCTTAACATCCTGGTGTGCACTTAACACTCTAAACTTGAGGACAGTTTGCAGATAGCTGCTTTTCCAAACCTTTTGGTCAGTGCCTATAGATATACTGTGAGGGATTCTTGACAGAACAGGTGAAGCAGACGTAAAGAAATGCATCTAGGAAAAAAGGGCATGCCGGAGAATTTGTGAATGAAGGCACCAAAAAGGGAGAGAAAAGGCTTCTTCTGTGCAGTGACCCTGTGAGTACCTGCGTGCACCAATGCAAGGTTGCAGGAAAGAACAAAAGGCACTGTTCGAGGGTAAAGCTGGGAACAAAAGACGCGTTCCTTTTAAAGCCATGCATCCTACCACGAGAATCAAGCTACTGTCATACCTTTGTTCTCAGAATGTTTTCAGCAAAAGATCCTCTGCTGAGAGCAGATATGCCAGCTCAGCAGCAGCACTGCTGTGACATGACAGTTTGGAGACAGCACGGTCTGTCCAGGGCTGCCGGCCGGCACTGAATACATCAAATACAAGTAAGATGCAAGCAGCCGGGGGCTCAAGAATATCGCTTCAATGACTCATCAGCCTTAGAATGCGCTCGTCTGTTGGAATATCATTAAACGTTTTCAAGAGTAAAATATTTTTATGGCCAAATAGTTTTTATCCTAAAAGCTTTAAAATTACTCATGTCTTACTGCACAGCATGAGCTGTACTGTCTTCAGCACCTAACGCTGTTCATTTCCAGTATCAGAGAGCGGGACAAGTATACCTACTACAGCTGTTGTTTAACGCACAAAGGTAACAGATATTAGTTTGAATCCGACTTACTAAAACCCTGGTCTCAAAAGCTGATATCACAGGCTGTGAAACGTGTTAGTAATGGCCATACCGATATGATATTGGTTTATAACACCACCACACTCAGGGGTCTGATCTCTCCTCCAGTAATTCACTTCAGAGTAAGAAAGAAAACAAAGTTCATGGCTCTGTATGTTTCTGTGCCTAACGCTCAAGAAGCAAATAAGCTGGAACAGAAGTTGGACAACTCATTGATGGGCAGAGTCCCATGCAAGAGATGGGAACACCCTTTTAAATTCTGAGGAAGGCGTGAAACCACAGCAAAATGCTGAAGAGCAAACTAGACAGGAGTTTCTTCAGTGAGGTTGTCTAGTTGTAATGCAGAAGTAGAGCTGGCAAAGAAAAAAAATGTATCAAAATCAAAAGAGAAACACGATGGAGTACTGTGTGTCCCAGGGGGCTCTCCAGGGAGAGGAGCTTTCATTTAGCAGCCCCCAGGTTGTGCACGAGGTGAAGAGCACCACACTTACAACTTGCTTGTCGTTTCAAAGAGTAACTCCAGTTGGCTCTGCTTCTCTAGTGTAGTACTGTGCAGTGTTCTGCACTTTGGCATGGTACATGGTCGGTACTGCACAAGGCAGTGCTGAGTTTACACTAATACCAATGCAATGGATCCTTATAAAACACAGAGGAGGGATTCAGGAAACCAAAGAGTGGAGGAACACATCAAATCTTAGATGTTAACTGCAATAAGAGCTAGGAACAAAGCAAAACTCTGATGGAAATGAATTTCATAAGTCCTTCCGAAGAAAAAAGTCTCCACATTATTCATGAAGTGCAGGAATGGGGCTCAGGACAAGAGCCACACTTCCTTTATGGAGGAGCACAGATCACGCATTTAAATCTATTCCATTCTGCCAAACAACGTTGGCATCTCCACTTACAGAAGTGTCTCCACCAACCCAAAGCTCATCTCAGGGCCATCACCTTCCCTCAGTACAGAGAAGCCACATTCCATGGGCTGCTAATGGGAGCAGCACTGCTGTGTTAGCATCACACACAGGCCTTGACTCCCATGGTTTGCCAACACAGCTTTAATTGTGATAGGAAGCGATCAGGTCAAAAGCCAACAGTTTTTCTGGGCTCTTTTCCAGCACCCCACTCATTGTCCCGTACAGCTCCAGCCTGGCACACCGGCAGCGCTGGCCTCTCATGCCGAGCAAGGCACCGCTCCCCGGTGAGCGCCAAGGCAGGGGTGTGTGCCAGGCATCTCCCAGGTCTGCAGCACACCTGCACTGCACTGAAGGACCACAAAAGGCTTTCATTTGCTTGCAATTATCATATTTAGCCTTAATGCACAGTGCTGCACAACAACAAAGCATGGAAGGCACGGCCCAGTGAAAGCCTACAGAAGAGACATAAATAACGGTTAACATCTTTCCTCAGGCCCACTTTTTCAAACCCATAAACCAATCCCTGCCAATTTATAATGAAAGAACGCTTGAATTTAAAAGTGTCTGTTTGAAGACCTATTTTGGCACAGCTGTGCTCGTTGTCCTTCCCCTGCTCCTCTGCTCTTCAGCACCGTGGAGGAGCTCACAAGAGGTCCTTACTTGCACATTACACAGCAAGGTACGTCCAGGTGATGGGAAGTGTACTTTGCATTTAAGCAGAGGCTTTCTTACAAATTAAGTCTGTAATACTGTGTGATTTGAAGTACTTCCTTCAAAGTAGGCTTTTTTTTTTTTTTAACTCAGTAATAAAGCAGCTTACATCACTTGCTGCCTCACGGTGTTCTTCCTCATTAACTCAAAGCACAGAGACCAGTTCTTATTATCAGTCACCACTTGATCCCTCACCTCCTCTCATTACTTACAGCAGAGTAAATGCTTTTTGTTCTGGCCCGTCTGTCAGTCAGGGGAATCTCCCACAGCGCTGTTCAATGATGCAAAATCTCAGCCTAACTTAATGGAACATGTAGAAAATAATTAATCCTCTTCATTGACGACCATGATACCTATCTTAATGAGACCTACTAAGCAAGCTAAACACATCAAGAGGCTGTGGATTGTTAGTGACCTTGGCTATTGTAGCTCTTACAGGTTAATACCAGTCTTCACAGGGTTTTTTGTAAACCATACAGCACAGATGCTGGCATCCCAATCACCACACTTCAGTGCTCAGTGCAGGCTCTCTTAAGAAGTCTGGTCTCTGTAGTAGGCATTCGTTCAAGGCAAAGTTTCCTTCAGCTGAGAGTTCACTTAAACTGCTGAATGCACACCTCGGAGCTGCTCCACAGCACTACAGTTTAGCCACCTGACACATCCCTGTGGGTCTCCTTTCTCTCACACCTTCACAGAGCTGAGATAGACCATCTGAAAACCCAGATGGGGACAGTACAAATCCCCACCCGGACACCAAACCATGGGAACACGGTGGGTGGGGACTCTGCAGGTAAGGATTCAGATAGCTGTGTACCTCCCTGCGAATGTGTTCAGTGACAATGCTCTGTCACCACCATGGCAAGAAAGCAACATTTGAGATTCCCTCTTCATGCAGAAGACTGGGAGTAGGCTTAGATGTACACTGTCATTATGCTCCTCCTAGACCTGGAGGATGTCCTTTTTTTTTTTTTTTTTTTTTTTTTTAAAGTAGCAGCAGCATGTCTGCTTAACAAGCAAGCAGAAATTATGACCCCTCCCCATTAAAGTAAATATTATTGGGCCAAAAATCAGCACCAAAAATCACCCTCACCCCAGCAGTGAAGACTTCCATTAGACATGACTGGAGCCAGAAGGTTCCCCAATGCAGGGGACACCTGAACAGAAGGTACTGACCATCATGTTACCCCAAAGGCAGCATTCAGAGTACCTCACGTTACAGTATCGCACAAAAAATAGCTTGCTCACTGTAGAAAAGAAAGAGAATGCACTTTCCAATACTTTTTAAAAAAAATTCTACTATGTAATAGAAAGTTTTAAAGTCTCAATAATGTTTATAGGACTGAAAATTTGTCATACACAGCTATGAAAGCTTGCCTGGCAAACACACACGAGCGCTAAGCCGCAGAGTGCTCTGTTTGCAGTGATTACGCTTGGGCTGTGGGCTTGCTGTATTAACAGACCAGGAAGCTGCCAACGTGCAGTCTCGTAGGCAAGCCACTGTGTGCACGATGCATCTGTCCTCCCTGGCAGGCATCCAAAACTTTGCTGCATCATCCTAATTCCATTTGTGAAAATGCCCCTTTTCCTCTCTTTTAAGATTTTACAAAGGCTTCCACTATTTCCTGCCCAGCGGTGCGCTCCATCAGTTCCAGGCCAGGGGGTGGGGGGAAGAAACTACCCAACACAAACAGAACCCCAGCAATTCTTTGCATTTTCATGTTGAAAAGAGAAACACAGACTTCCCAGGACAACTGAATTCTCCCTAATCAGATGTGTTTGCTTTTAGGAAAGGACTAATTTACATACTCTGCTAGTGCATGAAAGCCCATCCATCCTCAGGATGAATACTAATGCAGCAAGATTTGGGATCTCAATACCAGAAATGAACAACACAGATTCTTAACTCACTTTAAATTGTTGTCAGTGCACTAAACACAAGGTGGGGATTTTTTTTGAACTTTCAGCTGCCAAACACCATTAACAATGTTTCTTTAGGAAAAATATTTGAGTAAAAATTCCTCTACAACACAATCAGACAAACAGAAAAATTCCCTGCTTGCAAGGATCAGGCAAGGAATGTCCCCAGTACCACAAACGCATCAGCTGCGTAAAGCTAACTCATGTGTAAGGGCTTGCATTTAGCACATAATTCACTTCTGGGTAATCTGTCACAACAAAACTTTTAGATATTGCATATTTCAGTGCCATCATCAAAACTCAGACAAAACAAGCTTCTGTCTACCCCCCCACCCCCACCCCCCGAATCTCACTGTCCTGAACTCAGACCCATCAACACAGAATTTTTGAACAGGATTGTACAGAATATCATCAGCTATGCCACATGCCAATTGAGCCTAAAACCTTTGCCTCTTCAGAAGCACCGTGGAAATGCATTTCTCTCTTTTGTGATGAATGTGTCCAACTGTGCAATTACCTTTCTCTGTACAGGACAAGCCATCTCAGATCATTTTGCAAAGCTGAAGCGTAATTAGGTTCCGTTGTTCTACTCCCTCCAGAACGTAACACAATGGGAACTGCAGCATAAAGGCAGCCTGAATTTATAGACAGACAGACAATACCAGCAAGACGTGGCAGTGGGGAGCAACTCCTAAGGCTTCCCAGCAACGATGGGCATCAGGGATCTTCTGTCCCCAGACTGCGTAGCTCCTGAACCAATTAACGGGTGAGCACACCGGGGCACAACATTGCTGCTGATGGATTCTGTTAGAACTTCCTTTAGCAGTTTCCAGCTCGGCTGGAAGAGCTCAGGAACACTGCCCATGTCACCCAGTGCAGGGCAGCAGAGGCTGCGGGTACCTTCCAGTTGTTCTTGTGCCTGGCACAGAGCCCTGCCCACTCTCTGCAGGTGAATTTACACACAGCCCATTTTAGAGCATCCTACACAGGTGAGCACCACTGAATGCACATGTACATTAGTAGGTGTCTGCACTGTGCACAGGAAACAAGGCTTGAGATGAATCTAGCTTTGATTTTAGCAGCTGCGAGGGCAGAAATCTTGCTGTGTATTACAGCAGGTAGCAGAACTCCTACATCTCTGAAGAATGAATTCTCAGTGACTTTGCACAGGAACTAGGATGCAGAGTATTGACTTAAAAGCATCACTTCCTCACACAAATTACAAAAGCTGACACTATCGCTAGATGCTTTGGTTGAAAAACTCTCTTATCTACAGCTCCAGTCTCCTGTGCATCCCAGAGGCTATCACAGACAACAGTACTTGGCAGTACATCAAAGCCCTGCACGCAGCTAAATGGGATTTGCTCCTCTCAAGTTCAATAACGCTGCCTTGTTCCACTCGCTGTGACTTGCTGAAGAAAAAGATGCAAGGTCACAGTTAAATAATGCTCTCTTCCTGCCCTCAGCACATTTATGCTGCAGACACACAGCATTAAAAGGCCTCCCAGGAACCCGCTGCACATGAGGACAGCAAGCAAGGGGAGCTCGCAGGCTTCTAGTTACCAGAAGGCCTTACTTTGTAACACACTGTTTGAGAAACAGAAAAAGCAAAAATGGCTTCTGCCCCTCTGTGCCCACAATCTAGGCAGAGGTTATTTAAGCAACCTATGAATCCTTCAAAAAATACCAGTTTGCTCCATGATCAACTGATGGACACCACACCACAACGTGATCTCTCTGAACTAAGCTGTCGGAGGCACAACCTCAACACCAGCAAGGGGCCCTTTGTGGAAAGCAGAATCCTGCTACAGTTCAGCTACACCGAGCAGAGCCCAATACCCTCGTGGGACGGCTGTTTTAGGTATCCACATAACCCCAAACCAAGCAGAAAAATGCATAACGGCAAGCTTTAAACTACAGTTGCAGTTATTCCACACAAATGTTAAGATTATATGCTAATATTTTCCTTTAAAAATAATTTTAAAAAAAGTTAAAAATATAAAAAAATCAAAAATCTACCTACACAGTAAAGACTTGAGGCACATGTGTGTGGATACAGATGTGGTAACGTTTAAAGAAGTTTGAGATAATGCAATAAATGAGAGGCAGATAAAAGAACAGCATCCTCCCTCACCCGCCTGCAGCTTCTGGGGCAGCTTCACCCCCTGCTTACAGGTGAACGTCTGGCAATCACACCGCTGATTTCCACTCATCTCCACTGCAAAGTGCTGCTTCCTGTTTTGTCTACAAACTGCAGAAGTCTGAAACATCAGCAGAAGCAATGCCCACCAGGAAATAGCACGACAACAACCTTGTGTGTTAGCTGCTGATTCCAGCCCTGCCAAAAGCCAAGTGCAGGGCTCCCTCCTGGAGGCACTGTTCATATAGAGGGGTTATGAAGTTACGCAGGAGCTCAGACCCAAGCAATCTGTTAAATTTTCAGAAGTGCCTCTATATTGTTCTTACTATGGAGGACAAAGTTGATGCTCACGATCTAGAGTAAAAGAAAAAAAAAAAAAACATATTAACCTCACACTAGATGACTATTTACCTTTAGAAAGCACGAGTGTGCATTTACCTACAGTGCCCTGATGGACTGAAATGCCAGTTACAACTGCTACTGAATTTGTAGCACAGACTTCTCAGAAAGCACTCAAGACCAGACTGGCTTTTTTTGGAGGGTTGGGGTTTTTCTGAAGGCTAGGTCTCAGAGTTCCAGCACTAAGCTTGTGCCCTCTAGACCAGTACAATATCCTAACTGTCTGTAGTAAGCCAAATTTATATTAAGACCACATGTACTTTCCTACGTACACTTGACAACAGTGGTAAGAGCTCCTTAGTGAACCAGCATCTCTGTAAACCTGATCTTACACTCCAGGATGTAGGTCAGGGCTCCCAATTCTCTGCCTCATTTCTGAGCTCAGCTTTTGTTAAAAGAAACAAATGTTATCAATTAAATGATTTATTCAAGTGCCACAAATAAGAGACATGGATCCTCAACAAATTTTTACTTCACATGTGGAAAAAAAAAATCAATCAGCATACATGTTTGCAGGTCTGTTTTTAACTGCACATTTGTTTTACTTTGTATACATCAATTCACAAGACCTGGTATGAAACTGAAATTAAAATTCACATCAAATTTATATTTAAGGACAAAACTAGACCATCTACATCACTTATAAATGGCCAAGTTTGTTTTGCAACCTCTAAATGTAGAAAAGTATTTGGGGAAGAAATCAAAAGGAGCCACTGTCTCATTAGCTACTGTTTGCATTTAATGGAATACCCAGAAACAATTCTTGCTTTCAGTGCTTCAGAGTGCTTTGATGGCTACACTCATACCCTCAATACAGCTGTACAATGGCTTAATTAGTCAGGAAAAGGAGGGGCTGATGTGCATTTCCAGAAGATCCTTAAGATTAAAAAAAGAATACATAGCACCACATTGCAGCCCACATCTCCTACTGCTTAGCTTTTCCGTGCCTGTTCCACATAAGAGGGGAATTTTCTTTGAGAAGTTTAGTTGTTGCTAGTCATTGCCAGAAAAAAAGAATAACATTTCTGCACCAATTTAAGTGCATCTCCCCAGGAAGTACACGATCCGAGTAAGCGCCTGCTCACTTTGGAGAAATGCTCTGCTTCAACGGTCGGACTGAAGCCCCTTTCTCTTCCCCTCATGACTCAACACAGCCTTTTCACAACCGCCATCTCAAGGAACAGGAATGAGCTGAGCACCCGAGGAACCGTCATTCACAAAGCAGCAACCAGCGCCTATTCCATAATAAATAGCTGTATTTCATAATAAATAGCTACGCACCACGCCGCAGCCCTACAGCTACCGAAAGCGTCTCTGATCAAAAAGCTGCGAAGCTGCATCACAAAACCAGTCCCCAGGCTCCTAAAATGAAAGCGCTTGTTGGACTGTGAGTGACAGGCCTACAAGCTGGAGTTCACATCTCTTACAAAACAATTGTTTGGCCACATCCACTTCATATTATATTAAGCAGGAAAAGAAATAAAGAGCTTTCAGCTTTGAAACGCAGTTATTAATTTCTCACTATCTGTACTAATAAAAAGAGGCTGTGATTCCAATCTGCAGAAAGAGGCCCTGACAAGATAACTAAAGGCACAGATGGCAAGCAATCTCGAAGGCCCATTCTGACATGTGAAATAATAGAAAACACTCTCTCTCCAGACAGTTCCCAAGGATTGCTTCCTGCCCTTAGTTTTTTTTGTAAGCGGCCTTGTTATTACCACAAACAAGGTGCTCAAGAAGCAAAAACGAGGAGGTCATGATCCTGTACCCAGCTGCAGCAAAGCAGCAAGTGAGGGGACGTGCCCAGCTCCTGCTGAAGTCCTGTAGGAACCAGAGCTCGATTCCCCTCCGTGCTTCTCAGTCTCTCTCCCACCACTTCCACCACGACCATACCAGACCCTTTGCCTTCAGGACAATCGGATCCTAGAGTTAAGAACCCCACTGACCCCCTGCCCTCCTGCTACCATTTACAGCTGTTCCTGAGAGATCTCATCTGTCTCTCCGAGGGCAAAGAGTTCAAAAACCACAAATGATAAATGATCCATGTGATGAAGGAAAATAATACAAGAGAGTTAACGCTCAAATTTCAGAGCAATGCTGGGAATGTTTCATTGTGATGAGAATTTCAAAGCAGCATTACCATTACTCCTTGTTTGTACTGTGGTTCAGCACGTCACGTGCAGTGTACCATAAACAAAAAGAAACGGGTGCAACACGTCTCTGCAATGACACGTTACCTGTGCAAGCCATATTAAGACAGGCATGGATGCAATAAATTTGTTTTCCAGAGGGCAGCTTCGTCCTGTTGTGAACTAAAAAGAGCTACAGACCGTTTTGCTTGCTGAACTTCCAGTCTCATAGCTATTTGTTCATCTGGTCCTGAGGGCTCACAGTCCAATTCTCAAAACTTCGCAAGCAACCACACATCTGCTGACCACCCGTGCTCACCCAGCCCAGAGAAAAGGCACAAGAAAAACTTATTCACTTAAGTCTCATGCAAACAGGTTTGGAGTAACACCTTCTAACATCACTTTTGCCAAAGGCTTTAAGCTTGCAGACCAGCTGATATCATACCTCAGGGAGTTACCGCATAGGACCATGGTGTGGACAGGGTTGCAAGACACCAGACTGCAGCTCCCACACAACAGAAATGCCCCCATGCTCCACAGGGACCTGTAAACTCTTCCTTGAAGAGTCTGTAGGGTGTGTGGTAAGTAATTATGCAGGTGAAAAATGTCGTTACCCTTAGCTTTTCCTTTTAATTCTTGCTGTAAATATCCATGCCTTACTTGTGCAACACATTCCAGCCTCTTCCCCAGCTGGGCCAGAACTTCACATTTTTACCTTTTGCTCCAGCCAGGCTCATTCGGAAGGGGCAGGGGTGAGCGGGAGCACACTGCGCTCCACAGAAGAGCTGCGCCTGTGGATCAGATGGAGCAGAGCCCTCTAGCAGGACAGCAGTAAGAAGCATCTTCCAGCAAGAAGCAGCAAGCTTTTCCCTCAGCACAGCTGGGGCCAGAGGAAGGCATCAGCCCACAGACACCACACTCAGCCACCCCTGAGACAGGGACCGAAATATCCTCACCCACAAGGAGGATGAAGAGGCCTTTCCTCCCCAGCGCATATGCTTTGCACAGCTTCACGGACACATAGATCAAAAACTCAGAAGGTCATAAAAATGCTTTTTGAAGAATTGCTTAAAGAAACTCTCATAACGTGATTGCCAGCAGTCATTTCTGAGGACTTCACGTGTGCTTCCCAAACTCGGGAGACCGGCAATACAGCCAACGGCAGTAGTGAGCTGTGGTCTTCAAGGGGAAACGTACGCAGCGACAGCAAATTGCGGAGCAGAGCTAAAGAAAACCGCGTAGCATTTTCACACCGTACGGCAAGAGGTATTGCAGACTGACACGGGATGCAGAGACAGACCGCTCAGCACTGTCTTTAATGAAGAAGATCTCCTCACACAGAAGCCCACAGATGACCAACACCCCGACCCTGTGCGCCGAGCACCGGCTGCAGCCACGCTGGGCAACCACCACCATGCTCCGGGAGCCCGCCCGTCCTTTGCAGCAGATACAGCAGAAACTTCGGGTACGGCACGTGAAGTTCGCGTTCATCCCTGAGATTTCCAGCGAGACCGGCCGAATCTTCAGGCTCCGATAACGCCCACGAGACGCTGCCGCCCCGGGGGTGCCACCCCGCGAGCTGCTCGCGTTGCTGACAGGAAAGCCATCAGCCACGACCCAGGGACCCCCACCGCGACGTCGGCAGGGGATTTTAAACGTCTTTCTCCACGCAACGGGAAAGCCCGGCGCGGGGTGCACCTGCCCGAGCGCACGCCGGACGGACAGACGGACGCCGAGACACCCCGCGCGTCCCCCGCCCCCACCCCGGCCACGGCCTC